>OZ038498.1:89072446-89117446 GCA_964036315.1 Acanthosepion esculentum
CACACACACACACACACACACACACACATATATATATATATTATTTTAATACCTATACTCTGTCAGATAATCCCGGATAATACAATTTGTAAATAAAAACATATTTGAACAAAGCGACGCCAGGGGAAAATTCAGTAAAATAGAAAAGACTAAAACATAATTTTTGCCCAAATATAACCAATCAACAGCGCAATGCCTAGTCAAAAGGTAAAAACACCGACAGAGTCAATTAGGTAAAAACGTAAAAAGTGCCCAAGACACTAAGTAGAACAAAATCTAAAACACCCAGTAAGCAAGAAATTATCTACCAATGTTTCACCTAACGGATACTGAGGGTACTAGGTGAAAACTTGGTAAGTAGGTTCTGGCTCACTAGGTTATATATATATATATATATATATATATATATATATATATATATATATATATATATATATATATGAAAACCATACGACGGGTTGGCTCAAGTCTTGTGGTGAAATGAGCAGACAGAATCCTTTGGAGCCGTCGATGGTTGTGTTACCAGGAAGTCACAAGTCATCATGTCCGAGGGTTTGAGTGTGCTGGCCTTGTTCAAACTGTTGATCACGCTAGTTAATGCGAACTTTCTCAGAAACTGTAACTAAGGTCTGCTCAGCATAGTTGCAGTATAAACCATAGGTGAGTTCTGTGGGTGTTAAATGAAAACAAATGTGCCTGAACCGGCGTTTGCAACGGGGATTAGCTAACCTAGTAGACGGGCATCCTCGGATACGAGCATCCATCCATCCATCCATCCATCCATCCGTATATATATATATATATATATATATATATATATATATATATATATATATATATATATATATATATATATGGATGGTTCGATCCCAGCTAGAAGCAGCCGGACATCTAGTCACACTGATGAGATGTGATACAGCAAAACAGTCTGTCTGTGGATGACAATATATATATATATATATATATATATATATATATATATATATATATATATATATATGTGTGTGTGTGTGTGTGTGTGTGTGTGTGTGTGTCTGTCCATATACGCACAAGTACATATACACGCACTTACCTCTTTGAAGCCTTCGTTTCTTTCACACAAGTTGACACACACGCACACGCACACTTTCAAAACTGAAAAAAAGCCATTGAAAATATGCATATGCCTGCATTGACCAACAGTCACTTTCAATTGCTCATTTCGCCATACAAGTCAGGAACAAATCAAGTGCCAGCATCAGGAAAGGAATGTGGAAATGTTGGGAATCTTTTACGGTTCATTTAACAAAGAGGAATCAGGATGACAAGAATGCAAAATGGCAACGTTGTTATTATCAGCGTAACTAACTGGAACGGGGCGCTGTGAATGGAAGAGTACAGTTGAAGACAGATACATTCACTGCCAAAGTCTAATGGACGTCAGGATATGTGTGCAGTGTTGAGGAACAAGCTACTGCACACCCTCGCTCACCACTGTCAATTGTTGCAAAGTTAGACGTCGGTTAAAACGTCAGGCTTTGGTTGTTCCCTCACCAACCAGACAACATTCTTCACTTTCCTTCTCGTGAACTATGAATCTTTAGATTTATATTAATGGACAAGAACATCATTGGCAGTGGTACGCAAAGATTTGGGTTGAAACAAATAGTAAATTGAAAAAAGGTAAAAATTAAGCAAACTAGTCTACGAAAATATATTAAATAAATAAATAAGGAAGAACGAATATTTTCTATTTAATATTTCTTTTGTAACTTTTTGTCTTCCTTAGATTAATTTTGCCACCTTTGTTGTCGTTTCTCGGCTAAAGTTAAAAAAATGTGGATAGTCTTCCATGTTATTTTTGTTAATTTCATCACAACTGCCAGGTCATTAATATACGGTCATTATGTAAGCTTCCTGTAAGAGAAACAAAGAACATGGCTGTTAAAGGAGGAAGTAGACAAAAATCAAAAGTGCCATCGGATTTCAAGGGGAATTTACCTTCCCGTTGGTTTCTCAATGGTTCAGGATTCAGTGTTTTCTTTCTCCTAGATTGGTTGTCATTCTAGTGTAGTGTGCAAAGACTGCTATTACTATTTAACCCATACCTGGGATAGAAGAGGTGGATTCACTACTCTCCAGAGCATTAGTGCGAAAGTGAACGCAAAGAACGAGGTTGGAATTAGAACTCTGCTCAACGATTATACATTCCGCACCCATAACCGTTACACTACCGACACGTCCCGTTAACATATAATAAAGTCATTCAAAAGACCAGTTAAATATTACGATGTTGTTTTTGTTTTCCTGTCAATGTTCTGTATCAAAATAAGCGTTTCCAGCGACGACACTCAATCTACAATGAGTTATGATCGGTGTGAATGGATGACGAGATTTCACGATAGAAACGTTATTTCTTTATCCAACTAATTGTAAATATCTGAGACAAAAATCTAATGGAGATAATATAATTGTGCAAAGTAAACGTAGCGTGTTTGCAAAATGGCTTAAAATACGTTGATGTAAGTATAAATTCTTTCTAAGAGAAACTGGACACAACTTTGTAAAGTCTTTGGCAAGGAAAAGGAACTTACAAACAGGAATGAGAATCGAATAATAAAAAAAGAATACGTAATATTGTTAATGTGTGCTTTTATTAATTTCATAAGAAATTAATAAAGACGCTGTGAATCATTTTCGTGTCATATGACCAAATGCGCAAACGCAAATGCACTAATTACATTGCTATGTTATTACGTTTCCTCAACTGTTTCCTCCCAAATCAATATTCCCGGCAACTGCGCATGCACAGATGGGAAAGTTGAATCGATGCCTATAGAAAAAAAGGGTTGTTTTTTTTAAAAAAAGAAGTGAGTAAGCACCAGAATTTTCGGGATATGGATGTAGTCCTAAAACTTATAGACTATAAAAAGTCATTTCAATAGATTTGCAAATATCATATAAGCATTTTGTGTTGAAAAATTCGCAATGGCAGCTTCCTGTGTCGTCATGAAGTTTTGGATAGCCTTTAAGGATTGACTTGTAAAATTCGAATTTTACAAACGTCTACAAATCATATGGATTAGCTTGTTCCAGAATATTTTAAAGATTAATAACCACGTAGATTTTAAACATCTGACATTTAATAAACTTAAATGTGTTTTAATTTTATTTTACTTAATAAATATAAATAAGCTAGGTAACCTTGAAATACTTGGAAAGGGCATTAGAAGCTAAACCGAGAATCTATGCTGGCAGCAAACTGCATGCATACAGATAGAAAATGAATTCATTAAATATATAAAAACAGAATTGAGTGTAAGAGAAGAATGTTTCTTCTCACCAGACTTACTCAACCAATACAGTGAAGGGATTCTGACAGAATTAGAAGTCTTATTAGGATTCATTATTGGCGGTCACAATCCTAACAACATTGCATATGAAGATGGCAGTGTGTTCATAGAAGACATAGGGAATAAAAATATAATATGCGGATGATCCAGTGTTGATAGCAGGCACAACAAAGAAACTACAAAAACTCCTACAGAAAGTAATGAAGAAAAGTGAGGAGAGCCATCATTTGGAAGAAGATAGAATTCATGTTTATTAGAAAAAAGGAAGATACAAATTATAAATTGCAGATACAAAAATCTGTCAAGTACAACAATTTAAATATCGGGGAAGTCCTTTAGCGGAGGATGGAAAGTGCGACATTCCAATCTGAAGGCGCATTGAGTAAGTAAAAGATACCTTCCAAAAGCTAAGCAAAGGATTAAGAAACAAAATGTCGTTAGAAACAAAGCAAAGAGTGGTGAACTGTTATGTAATATCAGTCTTAAATAGAACTGAATACTGGACAATCTCCTCAGCTGAAGAAGAGACTTGAAGCAACAGAAATGTGGTTCTACAGAAGGATGCTGAAGAGAACACCATGGCCCGAACACGTGAGAAACGACGCAATTTTAGAGAAATTAAAAACAAAAAGAAAACTTACACTTAACATCTGGAAAAGAGCGTTGAAATTTTGAGGGCACGTAATGTGGAAGGCGGGATTAGAATATTTGATACGTCGCATAACCTACTTAGCTTGCCTGAGGGAAATGGGTGCCGGAATAAGGTTTAGGAAGGATAAGAAAAAGACAAAAGGTATTAAGAATTACAAAGGATAGGAAATTATGGAGAATCATGATCGCCTACGTCCCGAAGGAACACGGCACATAGAAGAAGAAGAACATAAGAGATAGTATTTGATTTTGAAACATACTTCGGCAATGACCGTACAGCTTTAATTTTATTAACATTACCATTGCCAATAAAACATACAAGAAATCAACAAAAGAAAATAGGAAGATACAATGAAGGCAGCCATCAGTTTGTTGGCATTGCGAAAATGGTATTTTATTTAAGAATATCCGCACAAAACCACCAAATGCCATAAGTGTGGCTACAAAAACGTCTATTTACTACAAGACTATAAACATTTGTACTGAGCAGAGTAGGGAGATCAATAAAAATCAAAACAAATCATTATCAACCACATTGAAGTTTGATGTTGTCTCTAAGAGAAAATAGATTTCATTGGCTATAAATGGTCACTCGGCTCGTCTCCAATAGAATTTAGTTGGTGTTACATGTTTTAGGAGGAACTTAGAAATAATCAGGACGTCACAAACTTGTCCGTAAATAAAAGTACATAGCGAAAAACATATCTAGAAGTACCTTTTGGCTAGTAGGCGGATTGTACGGTGTCATATAATTCAGAAATATCAAAGAGAAGGCAACTTCCAATATGGCCTGCTTGGATACGAATCGATTTAATGGACGAATGGCTTTGAAACGTAGTTAAGTTGGATGGGGATCAGCTGCCATTTATAATTTGTGAATTCGTTGCATCTCCTATTGAGTTCATGGCTGACTCAAAAGGTATTTTGTTTTACTTTTGCCGATGATGAAAAATGTGACAGAAATCCGAAGATGCAGAGGAGGAGAGAAATATGCGTTCCAGAAACTAAGCAAAATATTACGACAGAAAATTTTTGATAGTAGCAAAAAGAAATATCAGACTGTTGTGTCATATTTATCCTCCTCTCTGACTGAACGATGGAAAATTTTCTTAGAGATGAACAAGAGACATGAAGCAACTGAAACGTGGTTCTACAGGTTGATGTTGGTAATACCAGGGACAGAACACTAGGAAAAGGGAACTATAAAAATGAGAAATTGGAGGAACTGTTTGTGACCTTAATTTTAAGTTGTTTGGAATTTCTCGAACACATTATGAGAAAAGAAGGATTGGAATATTTAACACTCACAGGACATAGTGAGGGCAGCAAGGGCAGAAGAAATGCGAGTGAGCAACCGAGTTTGGATGAATGACTATCGGATTAGAGACAAAGAGTGGTAGTAACGATTTAAGTGTTCTTTGCGACCATGAGACGCGCGGTTAAGGGACAAGGAACCTAAATGAAGAAGGTTCAAAGGTCAGTTTATTTCTTACGCTTGTTGTGGTCATAAATAAATCTTATTAAAATATTCGTTGAGATTTTTGAGTTAGTCTCAATGGTGAACTTGGAAATTAACTTCTAGCCTTTATCTGTACCCGAAACACTATCTATCAGGTCATGCCATAAGTTCTGTCCGAATTTTGAATAAAGAAAACAAGTGACCAAATGTTACATTTAATTACAGATTCAATCAACAATGTATTTTCCCTGATTATCTATGACTTCCTTCCATCTATTGACAAGCTTACTAATTCCATTACTGTAAAATTCTTTTGGTTTTTGATTCGAAGAACTCACAAATGTCAGTTTTAACCTCTTCCTGTGTTACAAAAGCTGTTTCTTCCAAATGATTCTGTAAGCTACGAAATAAATGGTAGTCTGAAGGAGCAAGGTCGGGAGAATAAGGTGGATGAGGAATTTTCTCCCAACCAAGTTCTTCGATCTTTTGTAACGTGATTCTTGATGTGTGTGGTCGCGCATTGTCCTGATGAAACATCAGCTTGGTTCAAACGCTCTAATTGCTGACAGTATATTTGAGCATTAATTGTTGCATTAGGTGGTAAGAATTCAAAGTGGATTATTCCTTGGCAATCCTACCCAGATTGAAAGAAGAATCTTTTGCCCATGAAGTTCCCTTCTCGGCTGTGGCTGGGGTCCTTCCCCTTTACCAAGCCACTGTCTACGACGCTTAACATTCCAATAAAAGATCCATTTTTCGTCGCCAGTCACAAGTCTATCCAAAAAAGGTGAAACAAGTTGGCGAGAATAGAGAGAAGAGCAGATGTCAACTCGGGATTTGAGGTTGTTTTCAGACAATTCATGAGGCACCCATTTTCCAAGTTTAGGAACTTTTCCAAGTTGTTGAAGATGACGATGAACAGTTGTATGGTTTGAACTGAGAACCACTGCCAATTCTTCAACTGATAAAGCAGGATTTTCTTCAAGGGTTGCTTCAAGAAGCTTTTCATCAAACTCAACTGGACGTCCGGTTCGATCTTCATCTTCAAGGGTGAAATCTCCACCTCTGAATTTTGCAAACCATCTTCTGCAAGTTCTTTCATTCACACATTCCTCTCCATAAACTGACTGAATGTTTCTAGCCACTTCGGCTGCTGAGTTTCCTTTCTTGAACTCATAAAGCATTATGTGCCTCAAATGATTCTTGGGTACTTCCATGTTAGCAGGGTTTTAATCAAACAAAATTTAATTTTATTGTTCGCTGAAATAAAATTTGATCAGTTTAAATGCATCTAAACATAAAAATAATGTTCAGCTCCATTAGACATTATAAAATACTCTTTAAATTTCGTTCATTTTAACAAAGTTAAAATTCGGATAGAACTTATGCGATGACCTAATACAAATCTAAACGGGCCTAGTATAACGCGAAGATCCTAGAGAACTACTTACACTCTCCTCACGAGGGATTATTCCATCAGCCACTTTTTGATAAATAACGCATTCAATATTAAAGAAACATCCCTTTTGCTGAATGATATTTCTATCGTGGTTCTTGATTTTAATGAGACAACAGAGCATAGATTGGATAGTCAGATAGTATCTGGTGTCTTTGATTGTGGCTTTCGAACTGAGTAATGCAACTTTATGGAACAACACGTCAGATGCCTTGAATCGATATATCAAACTTCGATCAAATCCAGCCAATATCGATGTGTTCCAGGAAATGCCTTCATCATTAGTCCTACCTATAAATTACTCCATTTTTCGGTCTAGCGAATCCTTATAATCCCTATTAGATGCCTGATCAATATTAGATGCCCGATCAATAAAATATACAAAATGATAATTGTTCGCAGAATGTCATCGAGCATTTTAAAATCGAAAACAGAGCCCACATTAGACTTCATCTAATTTAGTTTTGGGATAAGTTTACATATATATACTTGCCGATGAGGATCGAACTCATTACATAGTAGTAATCTGGTCTGGAACTGAACAATACTCATTTTCTAGGTTTAGTAGAGTTCAAAACCGTTTACGCAATCTTGTAAAGAATGACCTACGTTTTAGTCTAAAGCCTTTTTCCAAGAGACGCATGTTTAAACACTATCACTACACTGTAGCTATTCCCATGGCAAATGCTCAGAAGATTTTCACTAGAGGTATGAATCGCTTCTTTCTTCAAACAGGTTAGTCTGAATTCAAAACCGTGACACAACCAAATAACTCCATTATCGTTTCTAAGAAACTGTCACTTTCAAAGATATTAAATAAAAGGAATCTGTGGAGAACCATGATCACCTATGTCTTAAAGTTACATGGCATAGAAAGTGTTGATCAGCGTCACTGTTTCCAAGATACCACACTAACTTATCCCATTGTTTTCTCATTCACACAAGATCATTTAGGAAAAAGAAAATATCTGCGTGTTAAAAGCAATAATTTTCTTTACGTTATTTCCTTAATAACATGTCTTTTGAAAAATCTGGTTTTATATTATTTGTGTAATGAATTGGGTGTGTCACTTAATGATATGACACGTGCTAACCATTGAGTATTGAATCTTTAATATTTTGTTTTACATTTTATTCCACTTCAATTACTATCGGCCAGTGTATAGTGCGGCTGCTAGAGCACCCTCATCCGAAACGTGGAAGCTTACGTTCGAGTCCTACCTGTGAGAGACAGTTTAATGTCTCTCCGGATTGGTTGCTTATAAATCCGCGTGTATTACAAAATCTTTCTCATGCTTGAATAAACAAGTGATACAAGTGTGAAATCACATGTTTCTCCATTCGACGACCAGGAATAGGTCGAGGTCAAGTCTGCAACTAGCTTCCTTGTCAGCCAGGTGTGAAATTGAGTGCAACCTCTATTCTGGTATAATACTACATTATTTTCATCAATTTGTTATTACAAGATATTTTTTATAGAATATAGATTTTGGGATGAAAAAAATAATTTCACCCCAAACAAGGCAACAAAACCATTGAGACGCAAGTGTGAGAGAATATGAGGAAAAGAAAACATTATTAAGGAGAGAGAACAATAAATGGACAGGAATTTAGAAGACAGAATATAACGATTGACATTGCATTTAGATTTATGAAGATCAAATATGACTGGAAAACAAGAATGCGGAATATGATTCTTCATGCGAGAACTGTGAGAGAAGAAACTGTTAGCATAATGGTTAAGGTCACATCTAGCCGTTTCACCTGTAAAATGAGGAGTGCTAAGAACTGCATTTAAATTCGGTATATTTGGACATCTTCTATGTGCCTTGTTTCTTCAGGACGTAGGCTCTCCACAATTTCCTGTCCTTTGTAGCTATTAGTATATTTCGTCTCTTTGTTATCTCTCCTAAACCATGTTCTGCCAACCATTTGCATAAGCTCGTTAGGTAAGTTATGCGTTGTTTTTCTCTGTCCCTCTTGCCTTCAATATGTCCTGAGAGTATTACATTCTCTAGACCCTCTTTCCTCATTATTTACACTAGAAATTTCAAATGTATTTTTCTGATATGAAGTATAAGTCTGCTTTTTGTTTCCATTTTTCCCTAAAGCGTTGTTCAGTCTATGATATTCTCAGTATCCTTCTGCAGAAGCACATTTCTGTTGCTTCAAGTTTCTTCTTCATCTGTGAGGAGATTGTTTAGTTTTCACTGACATATAGGAAGACTGATATTACATGACAGTTCCGTAGTCTTTTCTTTATTTCTAACGATTTTTTCCGGTTTCTAAATACTTTACTTAGTTTTTTGGGAGGCATCTTTCATCATCCCAATGTACCTTCGGATTGCACTGCCGCACTTTCCTTCCTTTGTAAAAACATTTCCCAGATATTTAAATTGTTGCATTTGTTTCAATTTGGTATCTGCAATTTGTAATTTACACGTTGGTATCTGCAATTTGTAATTTACATGTTGGGCATTTGTTAATCTCCATACAATTCGTCTTCTCGAAATTGGTGTTTAGTTTATTCTTCTCGCTTTCCTTCTACTTCTGTAGAAGTTCTTGCATTTTCCTTTCCGTGTTGAAACGGCTAGATGTAATCTTAACCTTTATGTTAACAATTTATTCTCTCACAGTTCTTGCTTGAAGAACCATATTCCGGATTCTTGCTTTCCAGTCATATCAACACCGTGTCAGCTGCATATCTTATGATATTAAGATTGTTAATCCTGGCAGAACATCTAATTCTCTAAGAATCGCTTCACTTTATAGATTGAAATGATCCGGTGAGACGACACATCCTTGTCTTACACCCCTTTCTATTTTGTATATTTACTGAATTCATTTTCTATCCGTATGCAGGAGGTGTGCTACCAGTATAGCTTCTGGTGTTCTCTTAATCATCTATTTTTGACAAGAACAGATACGCTGTGTCATTTTATATTCTATGATATTTTTCTATTTAACGAGTATCTTTTATCAAATGAGAATAGCCTGCTAAACATTGCCCCTCCATTAGCTTAACTGAACAACACTGATATATATTTAACTCATTTTTATGTGTTTATACCATATCACTTGAGGACTACCAGCAGCAGCAATAACGAAAATGGACAGTAAACGTAACTCGATCAGAAAACAATGACATAATCAAGATATTGATATCTCACACTACCTTAAATAAAAGATTAGGAAGGAAACACCCATCAATACTGGAAAGAGTGATAACATTTACTAGATTTGAGAAAGCTATTTTTCTGAAAAATTGAGTTAATAAAAAGATTTTTATAAATTTCAACGGAAAGCAGCACTAGTTGCTTGGTCAATGAATGCGAAATATTTCCTTGTAGGAAGACAGCTAATATTACCATTATCATTAGTAATACCATATGCAAGTACAGGCGCTGCCATTAGTTTAGAGTATCTCGAAGTAAATTGAAAATAAAATGTACATTTTGTCGTTCTTTCTGGTTGTATTTCGTATATGAACTCTATCTGTAAACAGTAAATTATTTTCTTAAGATAAAAGGCTCCAAACGAGAACTTATTAAATTTTGAGCTGAAATTTCGCAAGCTATTGATTTTAAATTCATTTTTAATTTAATCGTCCGTAAATAAGACTTCGAGCCAAAAGTTAGTTTCGTTCAACAAATATCTTTCAGAACCTTTGCATTTGTAGAACTATAAAACATATTATACGAATTTGGGTTAAGTAGTCGGATAAAAAACAATTGTTGAGAAAGAAAAGAAATATAATGCTATTTATATAGCATTAATTGTATAAAATGCATAAAAATAGAACACTTTACGAAAGAAAAGTTTTTTTCATTTGTTTTTCTTTCTCTCAGGACTTAATTGTAGTGAAAATAAATTTCAGTTTGACAACAAAGCCATGTATATTACGAAGAGTTTCGTCCCTTTAATTCCATAAATAGACAGGAGAGTTCCCAGCCAATCAAACGATAAAGAACCTTTATGTTGTAAAATTAGTGATGCATTACAATAAAATTTGTTCAGCGCCTAATTTCCTTCATTGCTAACTAACCGAGCTGAAAATCACCTCCGAATATCATATCAAGACATAACAAGTGATCGATGAGCTGTTATCGATTGCCAGGTTGCACAAAATCGGTGCAGCTTATCGTTATTAAAGGAAAGGACGTCTGAAGTGGCTGTTGGACGGCGAGGCTGTTGTTAGATGATTATAATAGATGAACAGAGAAAGCTTTACCCTACTGTTGGAATAAGAACAGTTCGGCCGACTGAGCACAAGACACAGAATGAATGAGAAATATCTACCACCACCTGCAGTAACAATAATAATAATAATAATAATAATAATAATAATAATAATAATAATAACAATAATAATCCTCGAACGATATATGTTGAGGAGAAAACAAAATTATCCTCGGCAATGACACCTTAATAAAGGCATAATCTTATGGCTTATTTGCCGAAAACTTTGGTTTTGGCGTTTCCCGGTAGAAGCATTGGCAGAAATATTGTTTTTATTATACATTGCCAATGCTCAAGTCAAACTAAGCAAAGTTTTGAATGCCAAACTTATCGGCACGTCCACCCTACCAGATATTTAATAGAATGTTACAATTAAAAATAATTTTAGAGTAATTTCTCACTTTCCGATTGTAGGAATATCAATATTGTATTGAGCCAGCAGCTAAATTCATTAAGGCACTTAATTTTCAAATGAAATCTTTATCTAAATAAAGAATATTTTAAAAAACAACAATAATTTAAAATGTACATATTGAAATATTATTCTCAGCGCCGATTTTTAACTAGAAGATTGGCTCATAACGGTTTTCTTGTGTGTTGTAGCACTATTAACACACTGATCAGTCTTCTTCATATAGTTTGTTGAGTTTTATTATTAAACTTTTTAACCGTCTGATTCTTCAAATTAAACTGCAATCAAAGTTAGGAACGTTTCCTAATCAACAAGTAAACTTCGATTTACCTCCAGTCATAACGAACGGTTTTACTTTAAATGAATCTCCTTGCTAATTGACCATTGGGACTTGTTCACCCCAGTACTTGGTTTCTTTTGCTATACTTTATCTTTACAAAGGTCAAGAACAGCCTGGAACTGCAATATCAGGACTGTATCCGTGCAATCCTCACTTTTCAGCCTTGATAGTGTTCAAAATTGCCAAATCGGCCTTATGTAGGGGTACTTATTTTCCACCCTACAGCTCCTTTCCCACACACATAACGTCGCAAGCTACTATATCGCTGCTTCCATGGAAAATGTTCAGACGAAGTCCATTCTTCAGTGCTACCACCTCAGACATTTTGGGCCAAGATCCGCACCGTCCACAGGGCTGAATAAACCTCATTTTGTACGAATCCCTTTGGTAGAGATTTCTGAAAGCTTCCCCCCGAGAACTACCACTTTGTGAAACAGACTCCCGCGTAGATGTTTTCCCGATCAGTACAATTTTAGCCTTTTCAAATATAGGGCGAATCGTTATATATCCATCATATCCTCGTAGTCTTCACATCACACTCCCTTTCGACTTCTTGCTTCCCTGTAACGTAAAATCTTCAAAAGTTTAAATGCAACGTCAATCGCAGTCTTCTGTTTTCCCGAACCGCGTTCTTTTATTGTCCTTTTCCTCACTTCTTACTCAGGTTTTCTCATCCTCTTTCACTTATTTTAATAGCCTGCGTCCTTGAGGCGTTATAGCCTTGCTTGGAGTGAAATTATCAAAACAAATAAAAACACTTCTGCCTCCTACGTTCATATACACCTCATTTAATAACAGACCACATTGAGTGGCTCTTTGGCCTTGTAATGGTTGAACATTAGTAAAAAGAAATCGAAAGTGAAAGTAGGTTCTGACGACACTCGAATTGGCTTGTCTTTCATCAATCGATGGTTTCGGTTATAAAGCTAATTTTTCTCCTGATATCATTATTGTTCGACATAGTCTGCAGGATTGATTATTTATAAAATATAAAAACAGTCATGCAAATAAACAGGGATTTATTTTTTTATACATAAGTATATTCGATTTGTCGGATTTTGTATATTATTATTTATATTAGTTGAAAAAAAAATGACCAGGTTTGCAATCATGCATCCCATAAACCGTCATTGTTCTTTTTCTAAAATATGCATCTATAAATTTTCTATAAAAAATCAGCGACCAAATTTTGCGGGAACGAATTGATATGATTCCATTTCTCGTCGCCAATGTTGCGCAGTAAAATTTTCAAAGCGATGCTTGAGATTGTTTCTCAAAACAAATTACAAAACCGGAAAATACGGCATCATTTGTATCGCAAATTACAGCAAATCATAAAATTGAACGTAAACTTGAGTTTTCATTAAATTCAATGCGTGTAACGACGGCTAGTGGCGAAGCTTAAGTTCTAATCAGGAAAGCTTTGCTACATCAAGGGAGGGGGGTTCCAACAACAGGAAGAGCGAATTGTAGTCTCGCTTGGCTTTTTTTTAAATTTCCAATTCATCTTTGCAAACCTTGCCACTGTAGAATAACGACGTGTAAGTCGTTATAAAAAGCAACAAGAATATAATGAAAGAACGATATAAAATAATAGGGAGAAATTACGATTTATTTCTATATTAAACTTCGGTTGCGTTAATCTCATTAAAATTTATATATTTATTCAGTGATCACATTTCCATGACAATTGTTCTAATGAGCTCTCTTAATTGGTACTCTAACCACATAACTTTAAGCCTACTACTGGATTGGCAATTAGGTCTCATCGTTTTGCTGTTGAAATAGCTAGATGCAACCATAAGTTCTATTATAATAGTTTCTTTTGTGGCACTTATCTCTTGTGGAAATCTTTTCCGATTTTTTTCTTCCCCGTCACCTATAATTTCAAAAATTGAAATGCAACGTCAATCACCATCTTCTGTCTTCCTTAAACCCGTCCTTTTATTGTCCTTTCTCCTCACTAAAGTCTTCTCATTCTCTTCTACTCCTAGTAATCCATTGTATCTTAGCGGTATTATTACTTGGGTTGAAATGATTTAAAAAACAGAAATAAAGTGTGAATATTAATGTCATTGTATCATATAAAACATTATGTGACTTCATATATGTATAGGTCACGAAACCTGATCTCCCCTTCTTAATAATCAAATGATATGGTAATTAGAAACATTACTCGACACAGGCGTATTTATTAATAAATAATTAAATAAGGTAAATTGTTTTTGTTTCCTTTGTCACGTGTTAGCTTTCTCTAGATTTTCTTTTAATGATTTAAAAAGACAAATTTCTTATATTCGTTAAAAGAGTTAACAAGGAAAGAAGAATGTCACTCACATTACGGACTCGAGTGCAATAAAATGAAAGTCAATAAATGAAAATGAGGACAGTAAGGATTTCATCAAATCTTAAGAAATATACTTTCTGGCGTGATTTATCATTAGAATATTTTCGATTTTTTGGTTTTCCTACATTTAAACTGTCTTTTTTCATTGTTTTCTGTAGTGTCCATCATACTGTGTTCTAGTTAATGTATTTGTTTGCAGCTGTGGGACGCCGAATATACAGTATTTGGGACTGACAACGAAATAGCAAGGGTTCCCTGCTTTAGACTTCTGATAAATGTTTTCTTCATTCTATTGTCTTTGTATTCTACTTTGGTGATTTTATTTTTGCACGAGAGAAACCAAACAAAGAAATATTTAAACACATTAAGCTGTGTTTTATTTTTATCAGTGTTTGAACAGACGTATTTGTATGCAAATTTGAGTGTCTTCGTTTGTGCACAAATGTTTTTTCTGTATATGTATGCATGTGTAAATTCGCGCCTATTGGTCAGTATATATGCATTTGTGTGTTCATATGTACATGGCATTGACTCAGAAATATGTACAATTTGTGTATATGGCTTGGCAGAATTAAAACAAACTTAACATTGAGTAACTGCGTGAGTAAATTTACATGCTCATATAAGAAATTCTACATATATTTTTCTTTACATATGTATGCTTTTCTTTATGTGTTTATGTGAGTATATATAACTTTATGTAAATACATGCTTACATTCTTTTGCGAGTATATCTGAATCTCTGTATACACACATATAGTTTAGAATTTGCATAGAAGGTTTATAGATATCGACAATGACATAAAAATCAGCTTTGAAGATCGTATTTTGAGAGTCATCATGGGGTGTTGCTTCCTATAGATAAATAGAAATGGTTATTCCAAGGCACCATATTTGAACGGGTGTGTTCGGCTTTGGTTCCTCAGGATCTCAATCCTAAAGGTACCACACCGCAACCTAGACAGGCGCGTAGCCCCGAGGTGAAGTTGGATACTGGCGTGAGAGTTATTTCACTGCCTTTGATATTCTCGGCTGCTCCCTCGTTGCCTTTCCCTTCTTAAGCGTCTAGTGGGTTCGAAGGCAATTGTTAGTTCGTTGTTTTTCTGATACTGCTTCACTGGGAATCAGCACGTCGGAAATAATGAAGAATACCAGAGTATGATTAAAGGTATTTTACTTTTTGGTGATTAGACACAAGCGTTATATCAAAAAGAATACCAAACGTAAAATTTCAGGTGACTGTGTTTTGGTGTGAAAGTACTTACATACTGTGTGTGTATGTTCTCCGACTATATTCATATACAACAATAATAATTCAAAGGGAGTTCTCACAACCAATTAAATCTTAATATTGCTTTCAACAGTTAGCGACGTTTCAATTCCAAAAAGTTGTTTGCTTTCAATCTCCCATATTGGAAACTTTTGCAACTCTTGGTACTCCAGTTGGTTCGATCCTTAACTTTCCCGGCGAATGTGACAAACAACTGAACTGAGATGAACGGGCGGCATCCACTCTTCTCGATGTTGTTTCTATCAACGATATGAACGGTTGGAGTCCCATCTTTAGCTTTGCTGTTTCTATCACCAATTTAGACAGTGTTTAGCTCTATTCATGCTGTATGTAAACACGGGTTTATATGAAAAATCGAGTATTACTTCTAACATCGTATCCTCGAGATGTAACATTTCTACTGCTATAAGCCTGAAATTTTCGTCTCCTTACCCAGAACTCGCTACCTGTTAAGACATACCGAGTTGTCATGATAAAAAAACAACAAAGAACATAAACAATCAATCTTGGAGAATAGTAGTGACCTAATTATCTGTTTTTGATTTTTTCAACCAAGTTGTGCCGACACATTTCCATTACATAAATATTGAATATATTATTGTTTTAACAAGTTAGAGGAGATGAATTGAGAAATTCATACATTCCCTGCTAAATGGTGGAATATAAAAATATTTTTCAATTTTCTAGCTTGACACATGCCATCCTGATAAATGCTTAACCTTTGGGGTTATATAAAAGTTAATTTCCAAGACAGTTTTGGATGTGACATATTGATAAATGGTTACCCCATCTTCCACTTTAAACAGAGGTGTACTCCTGACGCTTTCTTTAATCTTCATTTTATGGTTCGAATTAATATTTTCAAACATTTCTTTCTTGGTTTCAACTATCCATCGATCTTTTAACTTAAGTTTTTCACTGTTTATACATTCCATGCAGCAATAAAACTTTAAAAAAGATGGTTACCTTCTAATATGTTCATACTGTCTATATGTATAAATAGTCATATCACCGATATTGTGCATTTTTCCTCTATGAATATAGCAAATTGTAAACAGTATATATATATATATATATATATATATATATATATATATATAGTTTACGAAAAACTAGGTAATCAGTATGGGTAGATAAAATTCAGAGAGCTCAATGTAAATCAGAGCTAATAATTTAAATAAAAACAGACCACTTTAAGGTTCCATGTAACAAATTATATCACCACAGCCCTTTTAAAGGACCGCGGATCATCAGACTTTACTTCCAAAGGTTTGAAGTAAAGTCTGATGATCCGCTGCCCTTTAAAAGGGCTGTGGTGAAATAATTTATTACATGGAACCTTAAAGTGGTCTGTTTCTATTTAATATATATATATATATATATATATATATATATATATATATATATATATATATATGTAAATTCATCCACAGCAAATTAGCGCCCAAGTTCTTACAATGTTTCAACATTCTTGGCAGATCTTCTATTATCTCAGTGTGGGATATTTAATGAAGAAAGTGATGGAAACAAAAAGAATCTAGATGAAAATGATAAGAACGAATATAGGTATTATGAGAACGAATAGAGTACACTTCCAACGTGCTGTTCTGTATTGATCTCCTTGTAGTATTATTAACATCTTATACGGATATATTGGTATTTAGTTAGTATTTTTGACATTTTACATTGATTGGTTGATATTATTAACATCTTATATCGTTGATATTTATTTAATGGTTGCAAATTATTTACCAAATAATTCTATATGTAACGATTATTTACTAGTTTCTTAAAGAGGCCTCTTATTTATCAACTCCAAAAAACATTTCATGTAGGAAATCCACAAAGCTTATAACTACTTGGGCATTCGGCTAAATTACCTCCGCCCATAGCTTTTATTTCTTATGAAGCTTGACTGTCTGGCCTGTGTACATTTATTGTAACCATTTGTATCAGTCTAAGTTAATGTCTGGTTTCTGTAAGATGTCGAATCTTGGCCATGACACATTTCTAAGATAATAATTTCAATTTTTATTTCTTTTTAGCTTAGTTTGAATTTAACGTAGGTCATATTCGATTGGTTGATCAAGGTAAAGCCCCCAAGCCTTATACTTTTTTATTTATTTTTCTTTTTCAAAAAATGAGGATGTATTTTACTTTTAAAACCAAATTAATCGTTCACTCGCTAGTAATTTACAATCGTATGAGAAACGCATCGTTATGTGTTGAAACACGACTGCAATTGTCTAGCGATACTTACTTATTTATGTTTTTATACTTTTTTAATACTTACTTATGTTTTTGTTGTAATATCCTTTATATTTTTCTCTTTCTTTAACCAACCCCTCACATGCTGGGTGTATATTTAATGATACTAAATTGTGTTTTGCATTCAGCTCATGTTTATTTGTAGATATTCCTGTTGTGGCATGTAAACAGAATCGTATGTGTGTAACTGAAACTAATTAGATACATCTATAGAGATAGATAGAGAGAAATATTGTTTTTGTATTTACCAACGTATTTGTGTCAGTCTGTGTTTTCGTTTAATTTACCTAAACTAACCCATTTGGATGCAATACCATCTTTATAAAACATTCAACGATTATAGAACTATCAGTAGACTTCATAGACATCACTTACGTTCATTACGGCAATGAACTGTGTATGATTCTTTTAGGCAAATTAATTTTCAAAGTGGAAAAATTGTGCAACACGTTTCGTTCTTTAGGACTTCATCAGACTAATGTAATGTTTTTGTTGATTTAATTATATATGCGCATGAAAGAGAGGCGGAATAGAAAAATGACAACGTTGCTTATAAATATGCATGGATAGGAAACACCGAAACTGTTGGAATGCTGATATTTTAAACTTTCAAATTAAACCTTTTTAGATGTGTTTGTGTATATAGTCTAGCTAATTTCATTTAGTTTCTTTATTCTTTTGTTTTTATCACTTTTATTATTAAACATCCCATATTAACCTGCCAAGAAAAGTGAAATGTTGTAAGACCCTGGACGAAAATTTACTATGGATGATATAACGATTAAAGTACTTTCTATACACTTTCGTCTTAGTAAATTGCTTTCTCCTCTAATTAAAGTAACGTTTTTTTAATTGAAATCATGGTCAGACATATTACGGTGATCGCATAATGGATTAAGTGTGTTGTTTTGTAAAAAAATACACTTTGTGTCCATATAAGATTTTATTTAAATTCCTCGAGGTTTCCTGTATGTATTATTTGTAGCAATTATTACAGGTGATAGAGTAAATCCCCCTTTACAGTTTTAGCTTATTATTATTTTGATTTGTATTATTTCTTTTACTGTTTAGGACGTATATACAAAAAATGTGATGTTAAGCTTAGATAAATTCTTTTCATTTCTCTCATATGATTCTGTGTGCATGTAGAATTATGTGTGATGACTTTTGTTTATTATTTGTTATTTTGAAAACAATTCGCATATATTCACTATAAAAGCAACAAAAAAATATAATAAAACAAAATGCAAGCTAAAGTCAACATTATGTAGTATGATGAGTGATTCATATTTAATATCCTAACAAAGCAAGATGGAAGAAGTGAAAACTAGAAAGACGCGCGATATTTCCTCACCATAACTTTTATTCCTTATCAAATCAGCATGTTTACATTTTAACATATTTGCAATGAACAAACATCATTGATTTGTTCACGGATATTTGTTTTTTCAATATTACTAATTTTTATTAAAAAAAAATTAATCACAGCGTTTAAAAGTAGCAGTCTTGCCATAGTAACAATTTTGTCCTTCGTTTTTTTTTCTGTGGTTTTGATAATGCTCATTGATAGGAGGGAAATGTCAACAAAGAGAGAAAAATAATTAAACATCCAACCGCTGGATTTTATGTATTCTGTCTTACTTATTAAGTAGTATGTCACAACTTTACGACCTCGAAAGACAAGTTAAACTCAGGATTAATAAGAAAATGTTTATACATGTCTGTTGGTATATGTTCTCAAGTTTATCTATTTATTTGTGGCTTTGGTGTTATTTATTTACTAAGCTTTGTATTAATTGGCACAAGACCAAATTTTTAACATATTCATTGAAAAAAAAAACACATTCTCATCACTCATTAACCACAGTTTCTCGGTGTTCTGTGTGCATAGGGATTATGACTTAAATGTTTTAGAAAGTGCTTTGCGGGTATGTGTATCATGAATTTGAATCGGTGTGTCTATGCGCCAGTGAATCATAATATTAGCGTTGGCAATGTCTTTTTTTATTGGTTTATCCTAAAATAAGCCTAAGTAATGAATACGGATTCGGTCAAGAATATTTATCCCTAACTTCCATAATAATTTCTATAATAAACTATAAATTTGATGGATATGTGTGTGCGTTATTCTTAGAATGTGTATTCGCGTGTATTTGGATATAAAAACACACCTACGCGTGTACACCCGCGGATATATACATATATTACTTAAACGTTATTTTTGTGTGGGTACTCGTATTTGAATAGATGCTCTGTTTATTTATTAAACAGTATATTTATTTATTTTCATCCACCAGCCTAAATATTATAGTAATCTTATTAGAGAAAATTAAATGCTCTTCAGCAGGATTTGAACCTGCGTACCTCTAGGGAAACGTGCTTTGACCTCTCGGCTACAGAGTGCGTAGATAACCAAGAAAAGTTGAAAAATGCCTTTAAACACAGATTTTGATCTGACTCTTCAAATCGACCCATCTGCCCAGTTTCGTAACGTAACGTAAACAAAGCAATTTGTAAAGAACGGTATGGATTTTCTATTTATTAATCCGATAGATTTTTATTACTTAAACGTTATTTTTAATGGATACTCGCTTCGTTTATTTATTAGACAGTATATTTATGAATATACTATTCATTAAATAGGTGGAGCGTCTACTCAAATACGAGTATCCACCAAAAATAGCGTTTAAGTAATAAAAATCTGTCGGATTAATAAATAAAAATACATCCACTTTCTTTACACACACACACACACACATACACATACACAGACACACACACACATATATGTGCGTGTGTGCAAAGCGTATTTACATAATTCTATACATTATCAAGTCACAAAATGAAATCGGTAAGAAATGTTCCAATTCTGGTCATTTGCGTTCAACAGTCGCATTAAAAGGCATGAACCCAAATTCCCCCCTCCTTTCAGTTAAATCGCAATATAGTGTGGATTTTTGTGTGTCTGCCAGTTCAAGAGAAGGAGAATTCTGAATTCAAAACCGTAGCAACAAGTAACCATTTCGTAATTTTTCAAAAAATATCATGACAATTTCTAGGATGAGCAGTTATCATTATTTACATTCTTTTCATTCAAACTATTGTCCTCATCTTTATTGTTATTATCACAACCATTCGGCTGTTGTGATTTCCGGCCATCTTCTGGTATCTTTCGATTCGGGTAACCTTCGGGGAATTTCGAAAGGATTATGTAGATTGTTCTCGTTCCTTCTAGAGATATCACGCTTTGTTCTGTTCAGTAATTGTTCGTCCTGTTACCACTGAGTCCAAATTGCACCTGCTATTCAGAGATGGAACGTACAATTTCTATGCCACTAAATTCACGAAACAAACCTTTAATCCACTAGGATATTGTCCCTTGCTACAATACTTAGCCTAGTATTTGGAGCTTAAACTGAATATTTCTCGTATCTGCTGCTTCTGTCATACTTGACATCTTTTCCGTCCGCTTCTTTTATCTTACAATTGCACACCAGCATAAACGTGATAACAACAAAGAAGAGAGCATTAGTCCGAATGTAAATATTGTAAATAATTCGCAGAAAATAAAGAAAAGCAATATATGGAGACCCATGATCGCCTATTTCCTTAAAGAGATATAGCGTTTAAAAATATCTATATAGATGTCTGTTTTCGTGAGTGTATTTTTACATGCACACGTGTATACGTGAGTATATAGTAAAGTAGTTATAGAGAAAGGATATTTTGAAAGACGCACTGAATTTGGAATTCAGATTGGTACTAAAAATGCCGTATTTATAAAAAGAAAATTGATAGGCAAAATAAAAAAAAAGGAATTCCCTTTATTTGAGTCACTCAAATAAATTTGATTTCTCTTGTTTTCAAATAATATAGACAGTGAAACAAGGATAAGCTACTGAACGCGTTTTATTCAATTTTCATCTTTTTCCGCAGTAAATTTTTCCGGTTTCTCGGCTTTCATGTTCAATAGGGATACGTATTCTTTCCATTTCGCTTGTTTTCTTGCTTTATATGAGTTCGTCTCTATTACTGCTATGTATACAGGGCCGGTCGATATATGTATGTCAAAGTATTCGCAGAGGTCGGAATGAATGCAAGTAAATACAGGAAGACGGAGGCACAAGGGGAAATTATACGTGTATCGTTTGTTGTCGAAGGAAAACTTACACAAAGGATCGGAAAGCTTGAACCAAGTGGTTATCTTTATTCGATTATCAGAGAGAATTTCACACAAGGGCAGTTTTAACACAGACTTAAGTAAAGAAATTTATGATAAAAAGGACATTTCAGGTTAAGAATATATTTTAGTTTGAATTCAAACATATTTTCATTATTCAAATAGGAAAACTTAGGAAATAGTTTTTTTTCATATATAGGCTACTATATCAGTAATTTCGAATATAGAAAGTGTTCCAAAAAATTGACATTACTTTGTATAATAACATAGCCAATTCTCGCTGAAATGATCTCAAATTTTAACAAAATATATAAATTCTAACTAAGTTATCTCTATGAGAATCTACCAGGAAGATGGATCGGGTGTGCCAGTAATAATGGCAATGTGTTGTTGAAATAGCCACTACGTTCACCTGACATGACCAGACTTGTAATATTTTTTCTATGGGGCTATGTGAAAGGCCAGGTCTATATCTTCCCTCTTCCTACAAGCCTAGAACTTAAGCAGACAATCACTGAGGCGTTGGAGAATGTTACGCAAGACATACTACGGCGTGTTTGGCGGGAGATAGACTATCGACTTGAAGTGAGCCGTGTCTCAAGAGGTGTGCATATTGAACATCGGTTATAAAATTTACATACTTTTGAATAACTTGTTCAAATTTTGATAAATAAATCTTTTATTGTTCAACATGAAGCCTATTTAAATTCGTTTGCCTGAGACAGGGAGTTACTCAGGTATTGACATTTTAAATGCTGTATATATATATATATATATATATATATATATATATATATATATATAAGCATGTCTGTTTAAAGAATTTATCTTGAAGATGCTATTGTGGATTTATCGAAAATACCCGTAAAAATAAAACGAATAACTATAACCATAGCACCTTTCATGTATAGTTTAATCATGAAAGAACAAAACATACGTCATTACGAAAGAAACTTATAAAAATAAATACGCACATGTCATTGTTTAATCAGATATGCTTAAATGAAAATATGCTTCCAATATATATATATATATATATATATATATATATATATATATATACACTATTTACATTATTCGGTAGACTATTCTAGTTCCACGTGCCTAATGTCTAATGGATGTCAATTATCAGTTATCTCCTGTTAATTCACCTCTCAAAGTTATCCACCGCCTTAATCACTGGATCTAACTAAGGCCTTTATCCACTGTGGCATGTCTCCTTAAAGACATCTGTCTATGAATTTCTGGGTGTTATAAACCTAATGTTTTCAGCAAATGATTTTTTACTAGTGCTCATAATGCAATATTTGCTGTTATCAAAACATGTTTTTATCAGAGCTCATATTGCAATTTTCGTTGTTATCGCTTTTTCTCTGACACTCCTTATTACTGCTTCCTATATTGTATTCATTTCTATGCTTGCTTGGCTCAGGAGATTTTTGTGGCCTAGCATATGTGCTGATTCCTTAAGTTTACGAATTTTTCAATGGTGATCTTTGTCTATGATCTCAACCTGATTCCACAGAGGGCGGTGATCTCCCTTTTCTCTCCATATGTAGTCAGCCACGCCTGATTTTTTCACTTCCCCTTGTGTTACAGCTTTTTGGTATTCTTGAAGCCTTACCTTAAGACGGCGGCCTGTCTCTCCTTAAGGTAAGGCTTCAAGTTCCATTTGAGGTCTGGGCTCCCAATAGACGTTCAAGACACTATGAGAAAACTCATTCATACGTGAAAGTTCAGGGTGTTTCCATAGATATCTAAACAAAATATCTCATGACTCGTACGGTTGACAGAGATGAGTGCGCATGTTTCTAGCGAGATGATATTAACACTATGGTCGAAATTCAGTCCTGCTATGAGCAGCGTCTGGAGGGGCTTAGGAAGTCCAATCAATGCATGACAGAAGCTTCTGCAGGCATGACAGACGAAGCTTTGATGTGGAATGTAGGTCTGAGATTACTCCCTCTGCTTCATGTGTAGTCTTCTGACCTTCAGCTGTTTCCTTTGCTTTTTCTCACCCTTGAACAGAATGGTGCCAGCCGCTACTTTTGTTAGGTAGCTGTTCTCAGTTACCTGTGTCGATGCTTATGCGTTTCAGGTCCCTATTGCAGATGTCCTTGAAACGTAGTGCAGGGTGGCCTTCCGGACTCTGTCTCGTGTCCAGCTCACTGTGCATATCTTTTGGTATACGATCATCATTCATTCGATGCACGTGATCCAGCCATCGAAGACAACTTTGACAGAGGAGGAAATACATAAACAAGGAGACGTCTTGCTCCAGGACACCGTATGTCATCCAGGGTTAACTGTCGTAGGGAACCAAGGAAACAAGCCTGGAATACTTTCAGTTTGGTGCGCAAAATCCCGTACTCTGTCATCCCGTACTCTGGCTCAATTTAGCTATCCCCGCAGTCGCTTTGGTGTTGCGTTTGCCATTTTCCATGTCAAACAAAAGGTTGTTGATAGTAGAGCTCAGATACGTGAAGTGATCTGCGAATTTAAAGTTCTTACCCATGGCATTTATTTTCTCGATGTTAATAGTCAGTTCGAATTTCTTTCAGACAGAGGTTAAACTGGTTGATCAGTTCTTGGAGGTCCTGTTTGGCGTGCGTGGTCAGAGCTGTGACATCAGCAAACAGCATTTCTTTCATTTGGACTGTAAGCAGTCATTTTTGTCTTAACTCTCAGGCAGTCCAACTTGAACAGTTTTCCATTGCTTCTCGTATATAACTATATACCTTGTTCAGATTGTCTGAAGGCAAGGCTCAGTAACCTAGAAAAGAAAGTTGTTAGAACGCATACATTTTTCCCACCATTGTCAATTGTGAAGGACACCAAATTTTTCCTATCGTAACTGTCTATATCCTAAGTGTCAATAGTTTTGATGGGAGTAGACGGAAAGAAACAGAATGCAACAAAGAAAAAGAAAAATCTCAATGTAACAAAAAACTCAATAATTACATAAATGTCTAGATGATTGTGCAGCGTAATTCATCCTGAGAGTAAGAATATAAAATTAAAACATTTCGAAGAATTGAATATGGAGTGCAGTTTGAAAGTTCGTACAATTATTGACCAAAGAAGAAATAATTACATGGATGCTTTGTTTTCTGCATTAATACCATTATTGTTTAGTAGAGTCAATGTTACCTTTAGATTACTGTGAAAATTTAGCACCCAAAGTAATCAGCTGCCATGTAAGTTTTGATTTCAGCCGGTGCTGCATCATTTTAAAACAGAGGTATCCATTAGCGATATGTCAGAACGACTTTTAAAGAAGCAAGTAATGTTGCAGGCAGTTACTCTCGTTCGGTTAAGCAGAATTTATGGCAGTTTTATGAGGGATATTAAATTATTCGGTTTAAAGTTAAAATGTGTAACTGTTTACAATGTAATATTTAACTAGCATAAAACCCCGTAAAAATGGCGTGATTATTTACATATGGATTGACGCTTTTACCCGTGAGAATAACTGTGTACTCTTCAAAAAGTGGCACACACATGCATACACACACATACACGCACACATATAGATATACATATATGTCCGGAATTACTAAACTTACAAAAACAAAAACCTTAGAAGAAATATAACTTAAGTTGAAAGGATATAAAATGCTCAACAAACTAACCCCATAAAAATAACAAACAACAACCCCTCCCCCAATTAAATAAGTTGAAAATTCAGATGATCTGATAAACACGTACCGCACTATATACATATATATTCAAATATGACTTCTAGTTTGGTTGCTGCAGTTGAGCTGATGAATTCAGTCTCCCTGTGAGTAACGACACTTTCATAGTATGAGCTCAGTTAAGAAAACCATCAAAATAACTCAGACCTGATTTTATGTTAGAGTTATATTTCTTTTAGATCTGCTGCTTCCATCACGGCTACGAAGCGCCATCCGCCGAACACTACAGATTCGACGCACCTAAACAGACAAATAGAAATAAACAAAACAAAACAGACAGACACATAAAAAGGACGAATTGACAAAAAGAATATCAACAATAATTTATTTCCTAAAATAATATTTACAAGTTAAAAGAATTCCGAGAATTATATTTCCAAGAAAAATAAAATATTTTCTGTACACTGGCGTGTAAAATTTTGGGCCACATTGGTAAATTAATTACTTTTGTTAATTTGACCCCTAAATCGAGAGAGATTAGCAGGATGCTTTTTCAAGTACATTTTATGACCTTTGAAGGTCAGAAAACAAGTTACTGAATTTTCGCTAATGCTGCATTGTGGATGATAGAGCATCTTAAGCATAGTGATGTTGATAAAAGGCCATACGAAAGTACTGTCGTAATATTTTAAATTAAAATACTCCCAGTAATAGGAAGCGTCTTTTGGGTGATTTGAACATAATTCCTAGAAATTCCAAACCACATGACTATCCCTCATTAAGTCGTCTTAAAAGTCACAACCTTCATTTTTATTTCAGTAAAACTTTTAACCATGATTTTAATGTGAAAAGCTAGCTAATATTTAACTACAGTGACTTGCCATATTAATAAGAACAATTCTTATTTAGAAATTTGCATATTATCATCATTTTTCAGTGGGCCAATACATTTGCATGGCTTTTTCAGTTTCAAGATGCTTAAGAGGTATATTCTCTTTTTTTTTGTAAACCGGAATCACCCCAAGCAAGGTAATAATGCCACTAAAATACAAAGAGTTACAGGGTGTGGAAAAATTAGGAACAGAAACATTAATGATGAGTAGAAAGAGGAGAGAGTAATCAAGTGGACAGTAGATAGCGATTAACATTGGATTTACTTTTTTGCGGATTAAAATTGGCTGGAAAGCATGGAACCGGAAGGGAGTTCCACAAGCAAGAAGTGCGAGAGAAGGAACTGTTAACATAGAATTTACGGCTACATCTGTAGCCAGCTCAACTGTAAATTGATGTGTTCTCGATGCTGCGCTTAAATTAAAAAAACTCTAGGTACCATAGCGAAGAGCTCTTATGAATAATTACCATAAAATTATTTATAGAAAAATATAGGGAGACAACTTTACGGCGGTGGGAAAGTGACTGGAGTTGAGCCGCCAGATTAGGACCAATAATATTGCAGATTCTTCTTTGGATATTATCAAAGAGCTCAAGCAGGGGCAGAGAACCATATGTGGCAGCAATATTCTAAGCATGGACGAATGGTAGACTTATCTAAGATATATTCTGGAGAGAAAAATTGTCTCGCTCGACATAGTGAACCGACTTTCTTAGGAGCAGACCTAGCAAAGGATTCAATATAGTCTTTCCACTTCATATCAGCCGACCTGGATGATAGCATCATCCATAGTGATGGTAGACAGCATGTTTAGAGAGAACAGGAGTCAGTTCGTGAGCACACTTCTTAATAACTCTTACAATGATACCATTGGTTCTACAGGCTTTGTGGGGATCTAGGTAACAGATGATAGCAGAAAGCATTATCAGTAGAGAGCAGGCATATGACGGATGAGTCAAGAGTAGATTATGCGATACCTAGGAAAATGCAACGACTTATTTTATTAGGTTCACATACATTACCGATAAAAGCATAATGCTAAACAATCTTAACAAAATAAGGTATATAATCATTTTCTGTAGTTGGCCCACAACATTTGTACGCAAGTGTAGTGCTGAGAATTGCCCAACGTATGGAAAACAACTTAAATCGTCTGGAGTGCTTCCGTCAGCTATGTTTCCAATCAATTATGAAACTCTTTTGAACGTCATTCACATTCGACACTCAAGCATTGAGATCATGATAATCAAGCATCAACTCAGATGGTTTGGGCACTTGGTTTGCCTCGAATATAACAGACTGCCTATACAAACTCTCTATATGGGGAACTTGTGGGGTGCAAGCAGTTGCAATAGAAAACCCCTAAGCATTATAAAAGATTATATTTTGAAAGATTCTCTTCAGGAAGCGCAGATAGTTTTAAACACCCGAGAACAAGATAGCGAGATAGGCCTTAGGCAGACTATCGTTGTTAATGATGTAAAGGAATTTTAGAAGAGAGGAATTTGTCATTCAGAAATTGAAATTGGCGTAAAAGTTGGTTGGACTTGGTCACGAGTTAACATTCCATATATATATATATATATATATATATATATATATATATATATATATATCATTGAAAGTAGACTCGATTATGCGTTTCGTCTTTTGGGGCTTCATTAGTACCTTTTCCGCTAATGATTCATTATTTAAGCAAACACGCACACATACACACAATTTCTTTTTTCCGTTTTTTGATCTGATGAAGCCTAGAAATAGCGAAACCCATAATTAAATCTAGTTTCAAATGACGCGGTTTTTCATTTGTCATATTTCTTTAAAACTTTTTCGAGATTCTATGTCCTAATTTATACACAGACACACATACACACGCACACACACACATATAAACACACACACACACACACACGCATATAAACACACACACATATAAACACACACATGTAAACAGAAATACTACGTCTTTCTGTTTTGCGTGCTATTACTCCTTTACCCCTTTTCTTTTTAATAGTGGGTAAAGTTTTATTCTTTTTGGGATGGGAGGGGTTTAACGTCACGCTTGCCTTGCGTAGAAAGATAGATTAATACAAATCTATACGATAGTATTAATCTATAACTGGTATTTATCGTACAGAAAAATATGAAATAACTTATTTTAGTTTATAATAAAATCATTGTGAATAATAACAATTTCAAAATGATTGTTTACACTCCTTTATTGAATTTTATGAACTTTAAATAAAATTAAAATCTTGCGACTGAGTCCAGTAAATTGGTTTGCATTAAGGATATTGACATTAGGGCTCTGGTGGTGGCACTTGAGGAATTATCTGGCTTATATGCAGCGAGGAAAGTATTGAATATTCCACATTGAATATTTGTTTTTTTTTCTTCTGCATTTTATATTACATAAAACAGTTTGTAAGGCCGTTTCTTTATGCAACCCGTAATGCCAATATACATCCATCGTTCTAATGGTTTTATAATAAGCAATTATTCTAATGAGGCTGAAGTCTATAATAGAATTAATCTATTTGGCCAGATGCCTGTTCACTCGACGCTCAGCTCGTTCAGACATAAAGGTGTACGAAGGAAATTGAATCAAACAAGGCCTCTTAAATAAACCATGGTCTGCTTCGATGTCTTATTTTGAATTTTATGCCCGCTTACAACTGCAGGAAGTAATTAGATTTGGGCTTGTGTAATTGGTCACTGCTAATGCTTAATTAATTTTTCTTATATGCATATATTTACATATATACTTATAATTACATAAGCCTACAGCAAACGGCATTTATTTCGGTTAGTACAATTGTCTTTCCTTTACAACTGGCGCCTTTATGAGTGATTTCTAGTTTTTCGGTTTGGTTTCTTAACTGGTAAGTTGCGAACACGCATGAAGGCACATATATACACATATACTGAATCTAATTTTGGCTTGAATCTAACGCTATCGAAACATTAGTAAAGTCAACCCCAAAGTCATTTCTCGCATTTATAAAAACTGGTTGGTTAATTTTTATATGTCAACACATGTCGAGTTATTTAATATAGAATTTGTATGGGAAACCCCTTTAGGATTGAAGTCATCACTCAGTAGTAATGGCCGACGCTGTAGATAGATTTATTTATAGATTGGTTTCTTTAATTTTGAATTTCGTATGTAAGGATAGAAAACACTACTCAGCAGTAACGGTCAACAAATATCCCGTGGGAGAAATAGAGAGAGAGAGAGAGAGAGAGAGAGAGAGAGAGAGAGAGTGTGTGTGTGTGTGTGTGTGTATGAGAGTAAGATTAGGTGCATTGAGTTAACATGTAATTCAATTACTCAGTATAATGGTCAACCAGACTTAGCCATTATTCGGACTATTGTCCTCAACTTTGTTGCATGTTGACATATTTAGCACAACGTTTCGGCCTTCGTCAGGAGGTTGGATTGTTGAACTGAACCCTTTATTTGCCATATCTATATCTACTGGATGCCACTTATCAGTTATCTCTTGTTAATTCACCTCACCAAGTTCTTTACAAGGTATTGAACTCGCACTCTTTGGGTCCTGTCACTAGATCTAACTAACGCCTTTATCCATTGTACCATGTGTCCTTGAAGACATCTGTGTATGAATTTCTGGGTAATATAAACCTAATGCAACCATTTTTTTACCAGTGCTTATATTGCAATTTTTGCTGTTATCTTTTCACGTTTTTGCAATCTTCTTTGTTATTACTGCTTTTCTCTGGCAATCCTTATTACTGGTTCCCAGATTGCATTCATTTCTATGCTTGGTCGGCTCAGGAGATTTTTGTGGCCTAGCATATGTGCTGATTCCTTAAGTTTACGAATTTTCCAATGATGTTCTTTGTCTATGATTTCAACCTGAAATAAAGGGTTCAGTTCGACATTCCAACCACCTAAAGAAGGCCGAAACGTTGTGATAAATATAGCAACAAAGATGAGGACAATAGTCCGAATAATGTAAATACATAATACCTCATCTCAGAAATATAGACAAATACAGACTAGCCTTGCTAACCATTACTTCACACCATCGCATCGATAGATAGGTTTCTTTAATTTTTAGGGAAAAAAGAAAAGGGAAAAGTGCCTTGCAGGTCTGTGACGGTCTTCGCACACCAGCGGCAAAACGCAGCTCACCGCATCGCATAAAACGGTGGATTCTCCTACAAAGGGGGTGATTTTGGTTGGCATGTTCATCCCCTGTCGGGGAGCATCTTCTCTTTATTAAGATTTCTCGAATGCGCAGCCCAATAGATGTAATACAACCTTTTGAAATAAAGGAGGGCGTGTAACGTTTTTTTAAAAGAAAAAATAATTTGAACCCTTGGATGTAACGTACTTTGACCTCTCCTCTACGGGGAGCGTCGATGGTCAAAAAAATGAAAACGCGTTCCGTCGCCGTAAGGTGAAAGTATGTCAGATCTAGTGACGGTTTCCCCAAGAGGAACGCAGGATGGAATCCAATACGAGTATCCACTAAAAATAACGTTCAACTAATAAAAATCTATCTGATTAATAAATAAATGATCCATTCCTTCCTTTAGATCTATCTATCTATCTATCTATCTATCTATCTTTGTAGAATGTATGAAGAATGAATTTAAATTAAGATGGAACCAACACCAAAGTTCCTTCAATAATACTAAATACCGCAACCAGACATCCTTATCTAAATATTTCCGGCATTTAAAAGAAACCAATAAAGCACCAACAGTAAAATGTAAATTAATAAAAAAACAAGAATTTGTAGATCTTTAAATGACCCATGTCCTTTGTGCAAACAGGAAATGTTAAATATTATTAAGTTTCTGAAAAATAAAATTTTATTAAATCAACAAAATGAAATACCAATTTTTTGTAGACATTGCCAAATTTTTCCTTTATGTAATAACTTATTTTATAAAATGAAACTAACATATTTATATTTGATCATAAAATAGTTTATGAATACATAATTAGATTCTAATATATTAATTTTAACATTACCATATATGTAGTCAGCTAATAAATTAATTAAATATAATATCTTAAGTCGGTACGAATAAAAATATCAATATTAAAAATGTGACTAAATAATATTTTAATGCTCCTTTTGAAAAACTCGTAATTGAAATTTATATAAAAATAAAAATTAAATAAAAAATAAAAATGCCAAATGTATTGCTATTGAAACCCAGACGATGTGTTGGAACATAGACACTACCACAAATTTCTCCTTGAAAAAAGGAAGTTTGTATCAATAGACAGATACCCCAGCCACCACCTTGACTTGACCGACTTGTTAGCTACAATACTTTAGATACATGAGTTTTCTAAATAAGTTAAATCTTAACAATCCTAAAATAAAAAAGATGGAATTTTCCTTAACCCCAACATCGCAATAATATCAAATTTGTCTGGACTTAAGTAAATCAATTTCTAAAAAGTTATTGTTAGCATGGCTTGGTAATGGAACGGAACTTTGTATTTTAAGTTTAATTTTTATGATTGAATTTGAATTGAAGTTTCAATTTTGAGACGTGGGAATTCCGGTGTTGCGATGATTATATATTAAAAATCAATTATAATATATATATATATATATATATATATATATATATATATATATATATATATATATATATATATATATGGTTAAGTAAATAAGATAACTAGATATTAGCGACTGTATACGAGCGTGCTGGCGAGCATACAATGGTAAGCAAGTAAATAATTAACAAAATCTAGCCAGCAGGACGTGAAGACATAAGAGTGCTCAATGTGATTTGACAGAGCAATATATATTAATAAATACACATATACCTATGTTTGATGTGCGACACGAGTTTCGTTGGTTACACAACACATCGGGCACTTATTGTTTATTTAAAAAATGTATACAGATGCTCTTGGGGTGGACACTGATTCATAGTTCAAAATTAAAATAGCACAAAAATGGTACTAAGGAAATACCAGGGTTGAAGTGCAGGAAATGAGGTGTAGGTATGAGTCACTAATAGAAAGTGAAAAAAAGAGAAAAAAGGTAAATTGAAGTACGCTTAAAATTTTAAATTTGAATGCTGGACGGTGTTCGTAAAAGACGTTTGAATGATTAAAGGGAAATAATCGGTGTATGATCCGAAATAAAAGTGGGCGGAAACTTAGAATTTGAAATTTAGACGGAAAGTGGGTTTTCCAGTATTACGATATTTTCAGAGAAACAATTTTTCATGCATACTACTAGACATAGACTTTTATTTAGTAGTTTTGGATTATTAATATTTTTTAGGATGAATAATTTTTCGTGTAAACATAGATTGCACCTGTCCTCCACCTGCATATATATATATATATATATTTCAAACATGTAGTGTTGAATGTTAAAGACAACATAGTCTTACATATTTTCTTTTGAATTTTCTCATATTCTCTAATGAGACTTTTTATTTGAAAATAGTTCCGAAATATGTATTTTCCATACGATGACCTAGCGCTTTCGAACATCATTGTTCATCTTCAGGGTCAATATTTTAGTCAAAATTTTTTTTTTTTTTTTTTTTTAAACAAACATTTGCCAATTATCTTGTAGCGTAATCATGTTGCTACTTTTTTACAAACTAAAAACGTTAAATTCCTTTTAAATTCAAAAGACGCGATGATGTTATATCACGTGCATGGCGTAGATTTTTATCATGTGACAGCGTGAAAAAGATTTCCAATACACAAGCCAAAAGATCGAAGAATACGCTACAAAATTTAAATATATTATAAACATTGCAATATATTACCAGATATATTATAATCTATACGATTAATAAGAGGTCTTTTTCTTTTAATATGTAATGCCTCTAAGATTTTAAGACGTCTAATGTCTGTATGTTTTATTACTCATTATCAGGTTAGACGTTTTAAATTTACTATAATATATATTAAGTTTTAAGGCCTTGTTGGAATCAACAGGAAACACATTATGGTGTATTATAGACTTAAGGGCCTTTTCATCCATGCTGTATTGTCTATGCATAATTTTCGTGGTGTATCTCTTGTTAGGTCTGAGAAGTATCTATCAAATTCATTATCAACTAGATAGTTAGGAAAACCGTTATTAATAAGGGTTTGCTTGATGTTAGTCAATTGTTTATGAAATATTTTATTGGTAGAAGAGATAAGTTTTGCTCTAGTAACTAGGTTAGAAATTATTGACCGTTTATATTTAATGGGGCATTCACTAAGATAGTTGAGTGTGCAATTGTTATCACTTGTAGGTTTTTTGTATACAGAAGTGGTAAAAGTGTCATTACTAGTATCTATTAAAACATCCAAAAAAGGGATATTATTATCTTTAGTTAGTTCATGTGTAAAATTAAGTACTGAATTATTTTTAAAGGCTTGTTGCAAAAAGGTTAATTCATCAAAATTTCTAGCAAGTATAAGGATATCATCAACATAACGGAGGTATATGCTAGGTGTTTCAATAATACCAAAAATTTTATCTTCAAGATGTGACATATAAAAATTGCTAAATGTTGGACCAAGGACAGATCCTATAGAGACGCCGTCCACCTGTAAATAAATATTATTAAGGTGGTCATAGAAAGGAACCTGTGTAGTGCAGATTAAAAGGATTTTTTTGAGTATATTCGGATTAATTTTAAGAGGTTGCATAAGAGGGTTGTTATAGATGTAATTAGTAATTATATCAATAGTTTCAATGACGGGGACGTTAGTTAATAGACTTTCCACGTCAAGGGAAGCTAGTATTCCATTATTCAGTTTATGAGTACGTAAGGTTTTTATTAACTCATGAGTAGAGTTAATATTATATTTATTAGGTAGATTAATATATATATATATATTGTGCAATCCTTCTTTAATACAGATTTCGTTAAAAAAGACTGACAGGTCCCGCGATTAAGCTTTTTATTTAATTTTTCTTGTGTTCGCACAAGTATTTTCTTTTCTGGAAACAAAGAGTGTTTATCTTGCAAGATACTGGTAGCGCTGTGCTTGATTAAAATTCTGTCATTTTCTTAGCATCGTCTGGAGTGGTTTGACAGTCCATCCTTCGCATGGCAACCTCTTTTGAACGTGTGACACATGAAGTTGAAATGTGGAATGAAGATCTGAGATTGATATCACTGCTTCCGGTACTGTTTTCTGATATCCAATCCAACTAAAAGTTGAAGATTAGGAGACAACACACACACACACGCAAACACACACATTCACACACATATATTTATATATATAAAGAGAAAGAGAGAGATAGGAAGCGAAAGATTTGTTAAACTATATCCAGTTCAGATCTATTATTAACATCAATTTACACATAATAAGTTTACTTTTACCCTCTTTTTTTCAGAAACGAGCTGAACCGAAATCCATTCATCAATGTCTTGTAACTCTAACAGTATCGGTTGATACATTTTCCGAATAAGTCGGTCTCCTAATTTCTTTAAACGAGCAATTATTTTATATCTCCCCTCATCCTTTATGATTCACTTAATTTCTATGGACAATTTTTAGCTTAATTCGAAATTCATTTGGTCAAGAACAAAGAAACTATTTACCTCAGTGTTTTAGTACTTATAAAATTCTTTTAATTCTTGCAAAATTTACACGTAAATATCGGTCAAGCGTTCAGTATTTTGGTTGAAGCGAGAGAAAGATATGTTGTTGAACATTTTGCTCACCAATTCTGACTTAAGTAACAAAATTAGCAAAGGGTGTAATTTAAATTAGGATAAAAAAGCTATTTTCTTTTAGGAGCCGATAATGTACTTCTAAAACCTTCGCTATCCCCAGGCTAAAGGAATGAAAAAGGATCAACGAAAACAACATTTGAACAAAAAAAAAGAAGAAGAAGATAACAGCAACAAGTACATAACAAAAACAAGACAATTCATTGTATAATTCCATTCTTTTGATAAAGAAAGGCTTCTGAAGCCGGAGCTTGAAGTTATTGAACATTAGGCGAAAGGAACTCAGTGTTGGCGCCTTCTGATAATTATCTGTTCGGACTCTGAAAAGAAAATCGCAGCGCGAAGAGGTTGTCATTTTTTAGATAATGCCAAAAGAAAGGAAATGACGCATCACTAACTTTGGGTACATCAAGAAAAATAAAGCAGTTCCTGACACTATAATAAAACTCGTAAATCGTTATAGCCATTTTATGGGGTAAGAGTTGAGTGAATTGGAAATTTGGTGTATGCGTTTTATTAAAAAATAGTAGACAAGAAAACGCATTCCATTTGCGTATGAATATGCTGATATGTAAAGAATTGTTTGATATGGAATGGACGGGCACAAAAACTTAAATAAGTGGCAGGCGAAAACTTATGAAGTACGAAAGATTAACACATGCACACTCTTTAATCGTCATTACAAAATTCAGCTTACATATAAGCACACAAATGATAAAGGCACATTTGCGAGAGCGTGCTGAAATATGTTCTCAACTGGATTCACCAAACGCGCAACGCTAACCCACAACAAATGAGAACACATCAGAATTATTTTTCGAATCAGTTTTTGGTTGGCTCGAAAACGTTCCAGCAGAGATCAAGCATTTGCATACACCAAAGATTAAATGTACCCTTATGTGTCATTCGCTTTCATTCTTTACTTTCTTATTTCAATATCTATTATTAAATGAAAATTACATTATAATGAATATAGTTTATATTATAATTAATTTTAATATATAATTCTATTATTATTATTATTATTATTAAAACTTTCGCCGCAGTAGACGTACGTATTTTTCTGCTGTTGACGTATGTATATGTTTTCAAGTTGTCCTGAAATATTCGTCCTGAAAATCTGTGTGATAAACTAACTAGGACTTAGTTCTGTTTCCAAATCGGCGTAGACATATAGCATGATACGCGATGCAACTTGCTTTGTGAGATATGTTTATTTTGTTTGGGGGTTTAATTTAGTTTAGTCTGTGTAACGCAGAGTATCCGATCAAAACTAAAATAGTGGCGCTCATGAGAAATCAACATCACTGCTTTTATAGATAATTTATTTTTAGAAAATAGAAATTTCTTATTCTTCTCAGAACGGGTCAGTACAGCCAGATAACAATGCTGTACAAATACAGCACTGAAAAAGTTAATCTTATTAAATTAAAAGTCATGTAATTTTGGCGATTATGGCTCCTCACGATTTCCTGTCTTTTGTAGCTCTTAAAAAATGTTGCCTTTTTATTATTTCTCTTAAACCTGTCTTCGATGATTCATTTACACAAATTCGTAAAAGGTAGCTTATGCGTTGTTTTCCCCTCTTGCTTTCAATCTGTCTTGCGAAAATTAAATTTTCTAAACCCGCTTTACTCATTATGTTCCCTAGAAATTTCAACCGTCTATTTCTGATATTAAGCATAAATGTCCTTTTTATTTCCATTTTCTCTAAAACTTCCTCATTGCTTACATGTTCAGTCCATGGTATTCTCAGTATCCTTCTGTAGAACCACGTTTATGTTGCTTCAAGTCTCTTCTTCATCTGTGAGGAAATTGTCCAGTATCTGTTGTCCATATACGAGGACTCATATTAAATGACACCTCATTACTTTTTTCTTTGTTGTATTTGAAAGCCCAGTGCTACTAAATTTGGACGTGACACTCTTATCTTTACTATCCCAAGTGAGCCAAATCAGTTTTGAAGTATATTCTCCAAAAGACAAAAATATCGAAATTAAAAAAAAAAATTAATGGCACTGAGCTTTCAAAGGTCGCCCACGTTTTCTACAACTGAGAAATATATAAAATCTACTATGGAAAAAGTGGGAGTTTTTGTTTGAGACTTTGTTGTAAAGTAAAACTGATATTCCACTTAATAATGACTTGTTTGTTAATCGAATATTGTTTGATCTACAAGTAGATTTGCCAGATTGAGCTACCCCGTAATGAAATGGTCTAGACGGGAATTCTCAGTGTTACAAAATTTTGAATTGAATTTATGAGTAGCCAAAACAAAAATGTCGAAAGTACGGAAATTCAAAATTCAGTAGCATTGGACTTTCAAAGTATGTTTTCTAGACTTGAAAATGCATGAATTTTACTATGACAAAAAGTGGGTCGTCAGTTTATGAGTTGATTATAAAGCAAAGCTGATCCCCCCACATAATATCCAACTGTTTCTAATTAAATATTGATGATCTCCAAGCAGATTTTGCCGGATTACGCTACGAACTAGAGAACTGGGTTGAAAATTTCATGTATAAAGTTCAAAATTATATAATATATATATATAATATTATAATATAATTATTTTTTGAAAATATAATTCCATAGCTACATAAGAGGCACAAAAAAATAAAATTTAATTATAGAAATGAAATGAAATTAAAGTACCTAGTTTTGCTTCATCCTCAAGCGAATACTTTCGTAATATTAATTTCTATGGAAGTATATGCTTTTAAAGATCCTAAATTTCAAAATTTGTTATTCCAAAATTCGCTTGAGGATGAAACAGAACTAGGTACTTTAATTTAATTTAATTTCTATAATTTATAGTTTTTGGCTTCTGTTTTTGAAACATGAGAACTCTTATGTAGCGATGGAATCATATTTAAAAAAAAATAATTATAATATAGGTTTTACTTGTGTATTGAGCACTGTTTTTTTTTAAATAAATCAAAAATAACTTCGGATTATTAACCTAACGGTTCTTACCTATTTTCCTATATATTTGCACACACACACAGACACACACACACACAAACAAGCATATATATATATATATATATATATATATATATATATATTGAAAGTGTAAACAGTACCAGTAACAGTACGGAGTCGAGGACATAACAACAAGGATTGATATAGACAATTACAGTTGAGTAATTCTTCTTTGTATATAAAAAATAATATTATATATATATATATATATATATATATATATATATATATATTAATATACTCACTATCGAAAGAGAGAGAGAGAGAGAGAGGTGAGGAAAAAAAGGAAAAACGTACTGATCTCATTCATCTTGTTAATATATATTGGCATTATTACATGTGTGAATATTTTAACTATTTACACAGATCTTATCAGCTTATACGCAATGTGCCTGACGCACTCGTAGAATCGTCATCACGATCAACAGCAAAAGCAGCAGCAGCAGCAGAAGAAGAAGAAGAAGAGGAAGAAGAAGAAGAAGAAGAAAAAAAAAGGAATTGAAGAACGATAATGGCATAATTAAAAAAATTCCATTAAAAGAAAAGTCAGACAAAACGTATGTGTGAATACAGTTACTGAAAGAGGTTCGATCTCACGATTGTATGACGTCTGATCGATATAAATTCGATTTGCTTGTTTGTCATAATCCGTTTTATACGATTCTACGTTTTGCTTCATTTCCTGGCGTTCATTCTTTTCAAATATTCATTTGTTTTTTTAACGAATTTATTGAAAATTTATTTTCTAATTTTTATTCCAAGTTTTATTGTGGCTGGAAGAACACTGTGACTCTACAGATTAACCTCTTTTCAGTCAATTCTGCCATCTTCGGTTTCTAAAATTTTAAAAATCTCATTTCTTATGTACGTCTATCAACGTCAATTTTACCAACAACTTTGAATGAACGTCTTTTATACAATTAAAGCACTTCTCTCCGAAGAGATTTATCGGTCAAATAAAGATTTTATATAAGTATAATTCTTACAAATAAAAGAAGTGTAGATACATACATGTATTCATCCATACATATAGGCAGAGATAGTTGTATATGTAGATAGATGAAATATGGAACAGTTTGTTAGACTTGCGATCGAATCTTGCCATTGGCGATTTGTCAGGAAATGGCTTCGTGATAATATCTGCCTTGGGAGGTGACCACTTCATGCGGCACTCTTGGTAAGCGTATGAAAACCATAATACTCGTCTAATAAAACTTTGTGAGTGAAATTTGGTAGAAGTCAAAGGTTGTGCTAGCACGACGTTATAAGTCATCGTGCCTGAGAGTTAATGTAATGGCTTTATTCAACGACTGATCACGCCAAATTGTACGTTCATTCCCAGAAACATGGCAGTTGCGTTGCTTTCTCCATGTTTTAAAATTCAGAGTTTTCCTTTTCTTAGACTGGTTGCCAGTTTACACTGCTATTTAACACATAGACGGGGTTAGAGAGACGGTTTCATGCCTTTTCTAAAAGCATTTGTGCCTAAGTACATATATATTCTGTTGCACTATTTCACTGTTATTAGTCAATATCAGTTGAGCGCTTAATCTTCTGAGTGCACCAAATGACCCGTCATGTTCGCATTTGTATCAATTCTTTGTATATTCTGCAGTCCATTTCTTGCGTCAATTTGAATCGCCCGCGGCAATCAAAAATACTTCATATAAAATATGTTTACAGTAATCCATGTTTAATAATGTTAACGTTTTACTAGCACTTTCACGAATATTCACAAAAAATATGTTAATATTCTTCGTCATATTCCTTTCTCTAATTTTTCGCCACTAAAACTCGGCGACGAATGACCCATTTGGTCCGGGAAGAAAGAAGTCGGAACATGTCAAGATATGGTGGGCTATAAAGGTTTACCTGACTCATTAGCACACCCCAACACCTCAGGGACACGCTGAGGTCATACTGGAAATTAAATTGCCACGCATCATTCATATATATATATATATATATATATATATATATATATATATATATATATATATATATATATGTGTGTGTGTGTGTGTGTGTGTGTGTGTGTGTATGTGTGTGTATGTGTGTGTGTGTTTTTGTGTCTCTGTATGTGTGCGTGTGTATACGCGCATAAATATTAATTCATCATAATTAATAATTTCAAACTGGATTTCTTTACAAGACTCAAAGCTAGTAAATTTTGAACTTTGTTACTTGAGATTTTGAACCGAGTAGCTCAATTCACAAACAAGTGGATATTAACTGGAGAATAGGTTATATATATATATATATATATATATATATATATATATATATATATATATATATATATATATATTTTAAAGGAAAAACAGACCACTTTAAGGCTCCATGTAATAATTTATTTCGCCACTGGACACTGGCTCATCAGACTCCACTTCCAAATGGTGAAACGAAAAATGATAAAATTTATCATTTTTACAGTACGGCCAGTGTCCTTTAATAAAGGGCTTGGCGAAATAAATTAATACATGGAGCCTTAAAGTGGTCTGTTTTTCCTTTAAATTATTAGCTCTGGATTTACATTGAGCTCTCAGGATTTCCTCCTTTTTGGGACTACCTATACGGATTACCAAATTCTTCATAGCCTATATATATATATATATATATATATATATATATATATATATATATATATATATATATATACAAACACATGCACTCAATAACATCAACTATGAATATCGCCGCAATATGTTGACCGCGTTTGGAAAATAAAAGATTTCCATAACTCTAGATACTTATATATATAAAAAGTCAATACACTCAGTTAAAAGTAAAATGAAATCTTCCCTGAAAATGGCTAAAAGTATAGCCGAAAGCGTTCGGACATCCAGAAAAGAAAACAATTATAAGAACACGAGAAAAATTAAGTGAAAAACTTAACCGCAGTATCTTGTCATTGTTTTTAATGAAATTTGTATAAAAGAGGTATTGCTGCCCACATACACAAATATATAAATAGGAAAATTGAATGTAAGCTGTACTTAATAATATATCCTAATGTGTTTTCTTATGGTAACTGGCTATCAAAGTTTATCCCAAAGGGTTATGCTCTCATCTTATATATCTGTCGAGTGGAAATCTCCCAAAATAACATCATCCATACATTTACAACGGGTAAATGAAAAATTATAACCAAATTGTTATGACAGCCAAAGCATTTAATCAATAAAAGAATTTGTAATCGAATCAAAACTTCCAATAAAAATGCATATTTATTGGGGGTGGGTAAGGAAAATGGGGAGTGGCGATTTCATAAAAGCAGAAAAATCGACCGAATGTTTCAAAGTGAATTTCATTTGCAAAGAAAGATTGATCTGAAAATTAATTAAAAAAATAAAAGATCAGACAGAATATTGAATGATAATCTCTTATACCGAAAGTGGATTAAGACGTTACAAGATATACAAGATTAAAGACTTAAAGATATGTATATGTGCCCACGCTTATGTCTGCTTCGAAATAGATTCGTTGTATATAAACGTTATGTGTCATATAATAAAATATCTACAGGCATAATTACTAACAAAGAACAATCTCTCTCTCTCTCTATCTTTATATATATATATATATATATATATATATATATATATATATATATATATATATATATATATATATATATATACATATATATACATATATACATATATATATAAATATATATATATATATATATATTATATACATATATATATATATATAATATATATATATATATATATATATATATATATATATATATATATATATATATATAGGTAACTATACTCGTGTCGAAAAACCTTCGAATTCTTGATTTAACAATAGTCAAATCAATCACGAAGGGAAAAAAAGGTTTTAAAAAAGAAAGAGCCAGGAACATGAAAGTCTGTCGAAAATAATCGCACAGATACAGGTTCAAGCCCATAGAAATAACCCCGATACGAGTAAACAACTAACTAAAGAGCTCGATACAAACAATATATATATATATATATATATATATATATATATATATATATATATATATATATATATATATATATATATATATATATATATATATATATATATGTGTGTATGAGGTAGAGAGGAATAAAGCAGTCAATAGCAAAAAGCCACCCGTATATAAAACTAAAAACAACGGTTGTAAATTCAAGTTTCAAATGGCTTCAGTTATTAATTCTTGGTATCTTGTAGGTGATGAATTATTTTCCAACCTAAAAGAACTTTCCCAAGGTGGGAACCGTTACAAACTATTTCCTTGTAAATTGTTCATACGAATTACATTCCTTTTTTCCACCATGTATACCCTTAACGGTTATGGCCGACCATTAGACGCACATTGTAGCAAACCGCCCTCATTCCATTCGTATTTCATTAGTGAGTTGTAAGTTCAATTCAAACAACTTCTTTCCATGAACCACTGCTTTGTGAAACCAACTCCCAAGAGGGTGATTCCCCGATCCCTACATTCCTAACTAGGAGATCTAGTGGTTAGGGATAACCGTTAACTTCCCCACATATCCCCATAAACTATGACTTTTACTCTATAAAACTCTATCTCGAGTGGTTCTAGGGCCTTGTACAGAATGAACATCATTGTAAAAAAATAATCACGTTTCCTCATCTTCTCTTGTGAATATGAATTAAAAATAGTGCGGCATCAAAGCTGCGTAAGACTCACTCGAACATCAGTCTATAAAGTCAGAGAGAAATGCTTAAAGTAAATATGTATATATCGCGTGGTTTCTGATTATGAGATCCAGGTTCGAATCTCATTATAGTCGATGTCAAGAATGTGGCTTCTTGATGTTATCGATTTAGGGAGGTGACCCCAGCGTGCGCCACCATTCGAAAGTGTCTGGAAACCAAACCATATCATGAATTGACTCAAGCTTTTTGACTGAAATTAGGTAGACACTCTCTCGGAAGCCCTTGATGTTTGTGCTAGCACGATGTCACAAGTCATCGTGATAGAGGGTTTGATTATACTGACATTATTCAGATGACAGAGTATGAGCTCTCTTCCAGAAACTGTATCTAAGTATAATTACATTGTAAACCACAGGTGGGTTGACAAACAAATATACTTCGATAGAGATAGATTAGCCACTCTAGCAGAAAGTTGTACTCGGAAAATGGGAGTAGCCAACCATTATGTATTTGATCTAACGTGTAATGAATGCCGTCGTGTCTGTCTAAATAGCGCACGCCTCAAAAATAATCAAAGAAACCACAACTATAAACATATACATGTTATACGGCATTTATGTAACAATTACTGCAAAATACTCTCAACGTTGCCACACCTGCGCAAGTGAATGTCAGACCCTAGCAGAACTAAAAACCACACCTGTCAACATCTGGGATGGATCAAGCAATAGCATTGCTTGAAATTCAGTCACATCCCTCATAGATAGATAGATAGATAGATAGGTTGGTTTTAGGTAGGAATTAATGTATGTCCACGTAATTGATGACTACTTTTAAGATTTTTGATTGATTTCAGACATTGGCCAAGAATTTTAAAATATCTACTTTGCAACGGTGATCTCTGGACAGATCTCATTTTGCAAAATATTCTACATCTTTTGTCATTCTTGAAACCCTCGATTCCAACCAGTTCAAAGATCTGAGCACTGGTTAAAAGTAATTGTTTGGCTATAACTTGATTTAGTTTCCGTTTTCCTCGAGGAGACAAGTTCTTAAAGCGTTTTGCTTTGTTTTCTCAAGAACCCTCTTTATCTTTCGATGATCTCTGCGAAACTCCTTTGATATCTCCAATATGAAAATTCCTTACTTAATAATTTTGTTATTTTCTGTTTTTCAGAATTTGTTAGATCCTTTCCATTACGAATGTTTCAACAGATGAAAAAAAAAGATAGTTTCTATTAGATTTCCGAAACCTCAAACTCTGTCTACGGACGGAGACTCGGCTGAGAGAAAAATAACTTCAGACAGCAGGATTTACAATGAATCAAATAACTTTAATAAAATCTGTTGGAAACTGGCGAAGAATTTTACTAAAACTTTCTTCTGACGTTTAAATTAATCGATGAAATTTAACAAATTCATATTTTTGCAATTTGCATAATAACTTCAGACGAATTATATATATATATATATATATATATATATATATATATATATATATATATATATATATATATATATATATATATACCCAAGTGTGGGATTGGTATATACGGAGTAAATTCCAATAACCAACAATTATTATTCTTTAAAGAGTGCTCAATACAGAGTAGAGCAGATATAATCATTTATTTGAATATTATAACATAAATATGTTATAAAATCACTACAAAAATAGCCATTTTGTTTCAACACTTCTGGTGTCTTCGGGTGTCTTATCACTTGATAAGACACCAGAAGTGTTGAAACATAATGGCTATTTTTGTAGTGATTTTATAACATATTTATGTTATAATATTCAAATAAATGATTATATATATATATATATATATATATATATATATATATATATATATATATGTATATAAATAAATGAAATGATAAAATAGGATAATCTTAAGTAAAAAAAAGTAATGCATTCAGTACTAAAGAGAACTTCTTCAACCTTAATTGCTTTATTGATGAAATCAGTCTCATATATATAGGAGTGTGAAGAAATACAACAAACGCAATTGTATCGAAAACGCTAAATTTAAATTTATATATATATATATATATATATATATATATATTCCATTCAGACATCTCTGATGTCTGAATTAAAACTCCCTAAAAACACACCAAGGTCATCACGGCACAGTACTCTGTCAGTTTGAC
>OZ038498.1:89124946-89470681 GCA_964036315.1 Acanthosepion esculentum
GAACAATAAAAGAAGAATTAAGAAGATAGAGGATTGACAGTTAATTTAAATTTTTGATTATCCAAGTTGACTGGAAAGCAATAGGTCAGGATAGAGTTCCACATTCAAGAAATGCGACAGGAAATACTGTTAGCTTAGAACTTATGGTTACATCTAACAATTTCAACTGTAAAATGATGAGACCTAACTGCCAATCTAACACTGCGATTAAATCTGTAAAATCTATTTACCAAAGAGGAAAGTTCATCAGAACAATTACCATGAAGTTATTTATGGAATAGGTACATAGAATTTACGTCACGACGGGAGGAAAGTGACTGAAGCCGAGATGCCATGTTAGGAACAATAACATTGCAGATTCTTCTTTGGATTTTATCAATAATCTCTAAATACATTGCAGAAACAGATCCGATGTGACAGCAATATTCAATGCATGGATGAATGTGTAAGAAAAACTGAATAGCACAGCGTACGGCCTTTCCTCGCAGCAGACATAATACTGGTTTCAATATAATCTTTCCACTTTGTGTCTGCGGAAAAACGTTAACTCGAGAAGACACAATAAATAACTCTCCTGGAGATTAGCATCAGCTAGAGCAGTTTCATTTTGTAGGCTTTAAAATTAACAAGTCATGTCTTTTGTCCCAGTTAAGAACAGATCTATCTTTCCATTGCTGGTTTTTCTCTGTTCGATTGAGTTTGATCCAATTCTTCCCACTTGTGCTTTTAAGCGTCAGTGCGTTTACATTTTGAGGATGTGTAATGTAGTTCGGTAAAATAACACGAGACTTGAATTTTTCATTATTAAGATTTTATTTGCTCCAACATTTCGTCACTTACTTTTGGCCAGTCTGTGGTATACAGTCCCACTTGATGACTCAACTGAATGTGGTCCTTACATTCTCTTACTAAGATGTGTGAAAGAATGCCAAACTCCTTTTTCCGGGCGGTTGTTTATATTTCTATCAGTGGAACATCATCGTTCCCGGGTGTAGGCGTGAGGTTACGTGCTTTTGCATTGGGGGACTTGTAGTACACACACACACACACACACACACACACACATATATATATATATATATATATATATATACTACATGCAGAAGGGTTGGGGCCATCCCGCATTTCCTTAAAACGCACCTTAAAATGAGATATTTTTGCATTTTTTAAATTGTAACATAAAATTTCAGTAACTACAATGTATTTGCTACTATTTTGAGAAAAATAAACATTTAACTATAAAAAATATCATACAACAGAATCATATTTTGTTTTCGTCAATAAAACCACCATTTACCTTAATTACTCCTTTACAAATTGTTAGTATTCTTTTCAATATAAGGCAAAATTTTTCAAACACTGAAAAAACTCACTCTCACGGTGTGTATTCTTTTCGAACTCTCCTATCCAAATCATCCAATACTAATTCAACGGGAGAGAGGTCAGAAGATTGAGCCAGCCAAGTCATAATTTCCAAAACTGTGTTCCTTTTTCTTTGACTCCAGGTAATTTTGACATAATTGAGAGGACTGTTTTGGTTTATTGTCTTCTTGACAATTTTTATAATTATGCGTAAATCTTTGACAATTTTTATAATTATGCGTAAATCAGATGTCATTGCAAAAATCAAATGGTATTGTTTTTTTTTCCATGATTCTTTGACCTGGATAAAATCTCCCCAAACATTTCCACACGATAACAGACCCAGCACCATGCTTTTGGAATCACATATTCATCATTAATCATTCCACAATACATTTTGCTACTCTTTCAATATCCAGTTCTTATGCAATTTAAAAAAATCTTTTCTGATAATTTACCTTCCATAATAGGGGGTTTCTTCATGACTATGCACTCACTGAAAACCGCAACTCCAAGTTGATTTTTCACAGATAAAATCACCACTGGTTGCCGTCCAGAAGAATTATGTCCGCCTGTCAACTCTGGAGTAGTTTTCGTTCTATTCCTGTTGCTCTCAATAATCAAGTGATTATCTTCAGAAGCACTTTTGGGGCTCCAGTTCTTTTTCTATCAACATTTGCGCCAGTTTCTAACTGCCTTTGTAACGAATATTGCACCCGATGTCTAGAAATTTTCAGCTTCCTGGAAATTTGTATTTGACGTAATATGCCTTCTTTGGATAAAATTTCAATTTGTGCCTTCAGGTCAATGCTTAGCGGCTTTGATTTTGCCATTTTGTGCACATTACTTCAAAATTATAAAAAAAATAAATAAATGAAAATACTGTCGTTATGTCACAATCTATTTTTTTCAAACAGCTACATACGTTTTGTTTCCAACATCAGTCAGCGCTGAGTTAACGTTTAGAATCTGTATTAGCATTTAATTTAGTTGAGAATTTTGTTAATCTCAAAGAGTCTACTGCGGGGTTGATGGTGAAAATAAAATAAAATATTTCTCAGCAAGACGTACTGTGGACAAATGAATTCAAATTTGAACTTTTAGTAGCAAGAAGAGCCTAAAGAAAGACTGAAAAATAAAAACAAATACATTGAAATTTTATCTTTTACTTTAAAAGCATACAAAATATCCTATTTTAAGGTGTTTTTTTAAAGAAAAATAAAGTAGCCCCAAAATGTTTGTCTGTAGTATATATATATATATATATATATATATATATATATATATATATATATATATATATATGCTAGTGAAAAAATTGTTTCGGTTGAGCTCTTCGGGGATAAAAATGAATTTATAAACAGTGACTAATGCAAGACTCTTCGTTCTCCGGTCATTGGCGTCTTTGTCTAAAAATAAATACGTCTAAATTCACCTCTACCCCTAACGTGCACCAATGGCTTAGGGATTAAATCTCCGACTGATTCAAAATCAGTCGGGTTTCGATCCCGGCTTGAGGTAAATCGGACGAAAACTGTCTTTAAATATATAAAATTGTGATAACGTCGTTTCAAGCTTTGCTGGGATTCTGTTGAAATTTATTGAACAAAGTAACTAATAATAACAAAAGCCATTGAAACAAAGCAAGTTCAGTCGACCAATGATGACAATTCCAAAACAACGTAACTATAAACAATTTTTTCTATCCTCTGCCAGCCGCTATGATGGAGAAAGCGTTACCTCGAACCGTCGGCAGCGAGAAACTGCAAGAGCCACTCCGTTTCGCGAGGCTCGTTCCTTAATCGAGACGCAATCGCGCCAACCCTCCGAAGGAACGCCATCGAACGAGGGCCAATAACCCCTGAAGTCTCCACTGCCACAGGAGTAAAAAAAAATCTATCAGCAAGAGAAGAATATTTAGCTATTTTTTAAAAATCTCTGCGTCTCGGGCGACGAACCCCGGCTCAACCGCGGACCTGATCAAATTACCTGCCGAAAATGTATCCGCACAGGTCGCATCCCAAATCAACGACAAACCATTTTAAAAGGGAAGATGGTAATGCCATCCGGCCGCTTTCCATCACCACGGTCGAGGCCTACGGGTTCGATTTGGGAAGGGAACCCAGCTGCATCCAAACCTCTTTTGATGATGTCGTTAATTGCTGCATGTCGTAGAAAGCGGCCGGCACTACGACGGCAGGAGAGAGGATGCAAACCAAACTCATCGATGGAGGCTCCACATCTGCATCTGTGACGCTCATATAATTTGAGTCCAAGACTGATCGCGACTTCGACCCGAGTGCACTCATCATCTAGAAGGGTACTGGTAGATGAAGAGGTCTCTGCGTTGAGCCAGGCGCCACTACTCGGTTGTGAAGCAGATAGCAGACAGGCGAGGCGATGCTGATCCAGAGAGAGCCTCAAATTAGTAAAATTTGGCCTCGCATTTTATTTTATCCCAGCTTTTTTTTCTGTTGAAATTGATCTACGTTCCGGAAGGATATCAATATGCAGGACAACCGAAAATGTTGAGCACAGAAGACACCGTGCAATCGAAAGAAATCAGCGATTGCGAGTAAAAATTATGAGAAGATCTGCAGATTGCACGGACAGCCATTAAACTATATTAATATCTCGTCTGTTTATTCTTAATGCTTCATGCGTATTTTTGTTTTAATAGAAAAACATCGCATCCCAATCTGACTACTTGTGACTTCTGGCTTTTTCCAAGCTTATAGCTTTTGATAGGATACTACCGCTCATATATGAGAGAAGGAGAACACGAAAATTTAGCCGATGGCGATCCCGAAAGAGGACATAACAAACTGTTTTGAAAAGGGGAAGAGCATTTAGGGTAAATTCGTGAAATTCAAAAGGGTCTACTTTGAAAGGGGGCTGAGCTGACATCGCCCGTGGTAAACAGCTTTTTTCGCTATATATTAAATGTCTTGTACTCTAGACAGTGTGTGTGTGTGTGTGAGTTGTCAATTTCGACTGTCATTTGTCATGAGAAAAACCTATCTTTTACATATGACATGCCACTTACACGTCAAGGACACCAAGGCAGCCACACCCACACGTGACCTTTTGGCTTTACTTTTGACTAATCACATGCATACTTATGTTCGTATACAGAGTCATACATACATCTTGTTTTTCGTATAGTACCATTTGAATATACAGACTTATAAAACATTAATATTCGAAACAAACGCATCAGTAGAACCTTCTTTATTTTCCGCGTCCCTTCAGGGCTTTGGCGATCGTGGCTCTTCATAATTTCCTCTCCTTTGTAGTTCTAAATAAAGTTTGTCTTTGTATTATCTCTCCTGAACCCTGTTCTGCCAATGATTTACACAAGCTCGTTAGTTAAGTTCGTCATAGTTTTTTCTCTGGAACAGAGTAAAAGAGCGCATAACCTACAACTGCCTTCAATTGGTCCTGTGAGTATCACATTCTCCTAGCCCTCTTTCCTCATTATGTACCTCAGAATTTTCAAATGTCTTTTTCTGATGTTCAGTACAAGTGTTCATTTTTTAAAATATTTTTCCCTAAAATTTAAATGTTGCTAACATGTTTCGTCCATAATATACTCAGCATCCTTCTGTAGAACCACATTTCTGCTGCATCAAGTCTCTTCTTCATCCATGATGAGATTGTGCAGCACTCACTGTCATATAGAGGGTACTGATATTACGTAACAGTTCAGTACTCTTTTCTATGTTTCTAACAAAATTTTCATGTTTCCTAATACTTTGCTTAGCATTTGGAAGGCTACTTTCGCTATTTGAATGTGCCTTCGCATTTCAGTGTTGCACTTTTCATCATTTATTAAAACTTATAATTTGTAATTTGCATGTTGGACTGTTCATTTCATGATAACCATGCATTATATCTTCTTGTAATTAATGTTTAATCGTTTTTCTGGTTTTCCTTCACTACCTTTTGTCAGAGTTCTTGTAGTTTTCTTTCTGTGTTTAGTATCAACATTGTGTCATCTGCATATCTTATGTTAAGATTGTGGCCGCCCATGATGAATCCTGGTAGGACTTCAGTCTCAGAATCACCTCATTGTATAGATTGAATGTCCGGCGAGAAGATACATCCTTGTTTTACACCACTTTCTATAAACATTAAAACATGATACTATATTTTTTTAATCATTTCCCCCTAAGCAAGGCGATAAAGCCAGTAAGACGCAAGGGGTTACTGGGAGTGAAAGAGCAAGAGAAGGCGAAGAAGTGGAGAAGGGACAAAGATTATAATTGGCGTTGTATTTAAAGTTTTGACGCTGGTCGGTTTCAGGGAAGCAACAAACAGGAATAGAGTTCCTCGGAAGGGAAGTACAACATAAACTATTAGAATAGAACATACAGTTGCATCTAGATAGTTTAATAGTAAAAAGGTGGGAGATAGTTTCCAATCTAGTAGTACGATTAAATTTATGCCGTCGAGGCATTAAGGAGATCAACTACCATACGTGTATACCTTTTCGCACAGAAATTGGCAGGCACACGTGTACATAAATGCACAGACACGCACATACATGAATGCAACGTTTTTATATAAATACACACCGATAAAAATGCACAAATGTCAACCCTCTCTCTGTGTTTCTCTCTCACACACACGTATATGTATGTGTGTAAAAACATGTATATATTTATATGTGTGTTTGCGTGTGTGTGTTTGTGAGTGTGTGTGTGTGTGTGTGTGTGTGTGTGTGTGTGTGTGCGAGACTTTGTGTGTGCATTTGGTCATAAGCGCACAGCGCACGCGCTCTGGGAGATAATTAACAATCGTGTTTCCGCCATTTTTCTTTACTGTTTGCCCGTATCCGCGGAAGGTGGGGTGCGTGGTGGAGATTAATGTAAATCATTTATGTCACATATTCGTTCACCCACCAATTTATGCATGCCTGTGTATATGCGTGTGTATCTTTTAAAATCGATAGCCTTCCATTGCAATTAAGACAGTCCGTCTCATCGACGGCCATGACGTACAACGCGTTCTTATTTTCTTCAACTCGATTCCGCCATTGTGCAATCCAACAATCAATAATTCTTTAAACTTCTCTCTCTCTTTCCCGCTACGTTTTCCTTTCTATTCTGCAGCAACAACAGCAGCAGCATCAGCAGCAGCGAACGCAGCCCATCAGACTTCCCGTTCACCACTTGATCAGCAGCAATGACTGGTTTCCTTGGGAATAAAAACGAAGAAAAAAATTCTTGTAGAGAAAATTATCGGAACGAGTCTAAAATAAAAACTCGATGAAATATATACATATATTCACAGAGCGTTTGGGGTATAGCCATATTTCTTATTTCTAATCCAATATGTCTCGCTTCATTGTGAGTAAAAACGAATAGAAAAAAGAACAGTTACAGACGATAGAGTAAAAATATTCGTTGGCTATTGAGTAAAAAATCGCAATTTAGGTTGACTGCTTTTTACTTTACGAGCACGTCAGAATACACGACGCAAATAACAGAAAAATAGTCATGTGTATAAATGCATAGATACAAAGGCATATCTATCTTTTACGCACATGTGAGGGGGCGTTGAAAAGTTCTCTACTCGACTAAGAAGAACTCCAGCTTACGAATAGAAAATGAATTTGGTGCACTAAAATAGAAAGGGGCGTAATCCAAAGGTGTGATTTCTCATCGGATTCAGTTAAATTCTACAGTAGGGCTATCCTAAGGGAGATGGAGACCTACTAGCTGCCGTTATCTGTAACAAGGGAAAAAAGACAAGTTGTTGGCGGGAAGTATCAGACTCTAGTGGCTAAGTATCATAATCTACTCTGTCTCCCCACTAAGACGAGTTGTGACACAGTGTCAGTTTTAAGGTGTGGACCCGGGGACGTACCCTCGGACTAGGAACAAAAATTGCCCGCAGCCCCACGCAATCGTCGGTTGCGCAAGCCTCGGTGCGAGTATTGATCCTTCTCTCTGCTGCAATGAGAAGGCGCGGCCTCTTGCAGCTGTTTCCCCAGAGCTAGTCACCTCTCAGTATAATTTTCGTCAGTTGCGACTCTGTCCTTTGACGGAACCGCTGTCCAAAGACAGAGACGCAACCGAGAGATGATAAATTGATGTGTTACAAACTACTCGAGAGAACAGTTTACACTATAATCTCCCTCTGATGACGTAAGCCAACATAAAATAATAGGCTGCATTACTTTCGGAGCAACCTGATATATTTTGTACTTGTGTGAAAGGGAATGACAAACACAAATAATAGTTGTAAATAAGGATATCAGTCCAGTGGGATTTCTCGTCTTCATCATGGCTCTTTGTTTCCAAGCATGACTATCTGCTCAGGTCCATTAGTATTTCTTCATCACTCACAAAGTCAACATGTGGTTTATACTGAGACTCTGTTGAGTGGACCTTAGTTGCATATCACTAGGGCTATATTCAGTTTTGAATTCAGAATTGTATTTCTCTTATTCTGGTTAACAACCACGGCTAGAGAGTCCAGACTAAGCTAGCCGTGGTAGTTGAAGGGGTAGAAAATATGAGTTCATACCTTTCCCAAGGCTATTTGTGCGAATGTGAATGTAACGATTTCGAATGGATTTGAACTCGACTCACCGATTTCGTTTTCTCAGTCTCTAATCATTGCACCACCTGCACATGTCCAGTTGAATTTACAAATCACAAATCACATAGGCAGAAGAGGCCATAGCAAAAAATATCGTGAAAGCAAAAATCAAAAGCAAGTAACAAGGTTTGTTCTCTTCCTACAATGCAAAAATTGAACAACCTGATCTCATAAAAAAAGAATTACTTGGCTCATTGACATCTGCATGGATTGGTAGGTTAGGTTGGCTGATTTTACCACAGATCAACCCATGATGCGATATTTAATGTCAAATTCGTTTCTTTCTTTATTATACATTGTGCGGTAAAAGCAGCAACGCTCTTATTATTTATTACCTTTTAATGAACAAAAATAAATTACAGTAATTTAAGAAAATTTATAAGTAATTTCAGATCAAAACAACATGATTTGTTATGATTAACAAATCGTTTAACATGTTCAAAATGCTCCTCTCAATGTTCAATACTATTACCAACACTTCCATAAACCATTTGACGCAGTTCTGCATTAATTTCAGAAAATTTATCAGAAATTTCTTGTAAGTCAGGAATTGTTCTCAGTTTGATCCTATGAAAAAATTATTTCAGTAGAATCCCACAAGAAAAAGTCTGGTGGTGTTATCTTTGGTAATTGTGATGGACACAAACATACTTCATATCGTCCTATCGTCCTCAGCTCGAAATTTTACATACAAAATTATCTATATAATACTAAAAGTCTGTGATTCGTGTTTGCGTAGTTCGTCGTTGTCCGGCGCATGATTTAAGTTTCTTTCCACTTCACTTTTCCACCTCTCTCTCTTTCCACTACTCTCTTTCCACCTCTCTGTGACTGCGTGCGTGCTTGCGTGGTGCGTCAGTCCGGCGCATACTAATTTAAGTTAATTTTATTTAAGTGAATAAGATTTAAAAATACGAGTTTTTTTATACAGTAAGCATTTTTATTTAACTTTCTTCAAACATAAATTTTTTTAATTAAAATATTTTAAAGTTATAGACAGACACAAAGAGATCCCGACTTGCAGTTTCGTTCAGTTGTTTGTAGAGTAATTATTTATATTTAAGTTTTCTTTAACACATAGAATATTTTTAAATATTAAAAAAACAACATTTTTGGCATATTTAAAAATATTTTTAAGTGAATATGATTTAAAAATATTTTTGTCATAATAAGAATTATTTTTAAGTTAATCTGACTTAAAGTGCAAGTTTATCCCGCAAGGTCTACTATAAAATGTTGTAAATAATCACTAAAACGTTAAACATGAAGTTGTAAACCAGACCAATGATAGCACGAACGAATTAGAATATTTCACTGAATCATAATAAAATTAACTTTCATTTCAATGGAATGTTGAAATCAACTTCAATGTTCTATAACCTGAACCGTCAGTGACCCAACGGGTCACGTGTAGTCTAGTATAATATAAAACTAAAAACTTCCAAATTTATACAGTTGAAAACTTATAAAAAGATGATTTACATTCTCCGAACTAATAAAAATGCGTTATTCGTCCGCAACCAAAAAAAGGCGTTACTTTTCCAAAACCCTATATATTAATTTTAATTATTATTTATTTCACTCTATATTTCTGAGATGAAGTATTGTAATTATTTACATTATTTACATTGTTTTCCTCATCTTCATTGCTATATTCATGACGTTTCAGCCGTTGTTCGCTCCGGCTTTCTTCAGGTGATTGGAATTTCGAACTGATCCCTTTATTTATCAGGCGCAGCTAACCACATATAGCGGAAAAAGAGAGATCACCGACCATTGTGGGATGAGGTTAAAATAATAGACAGAGAACATCATTGGAAAATACGAAAACTTTGGAATCAGCACATATGCTAGGCCACAAAAATCTTCTAAGCCGGCCAAGTATAGAAATTAATACAAAATTGAAACAAGTAATACGGATTGCGAGAGAAAAGCAATAATAATAATAAAATTGTAATATGAGCTCAGATAAAAAAATAGTTTCTGAGACATTAAGTTTATAAGTCCCAAAAATTTATGAATACAAAAACTTGGATCCATGGAAAAGTGGATAAAAGCGTTGGTTGGATCCAGCGACTTGACCCAAAGTGTTGTAGTAAACAAAAAGGAGATAACTGAGACATCCAGAACAAGCGTGACACGTGGAACTAGAACAATTTACCCCAGTTAACAAAATAAAGGGCTCAGTTCGAAATTCCAATTACCTGAAAAAGTCGGGCGTACAACGACCGAAACATCGTGAATATGGCAATAAAGATGAGGACAACTGTCTGAACAATGTACATTTTATGCATTCTTATTTTTATTCATTTCTATTCAGAATTGAATTTATCGGAATAATAACAATGATTTTAATTGCTTTAACATTTAAACATTCTAGAATAATATATTTAGAATAAAATATTTAGAGTAATATATATAAAATATAGACTATTTAGAATAAAATAAAATATATAAAATATAGAATATTTAGAATAAAATAAAATATATAAAATATATAAAATTTAGAATAAAATAAAATATAGAATATTTAGAATAAAATAAAATATATAAAATATAAAATATTTAGAATAAAATAAAATATATAGAATATTTAGAATAAAATATATAAATAATTTTGAATAAAATATTTTCATAATTATTTGGAATGTTTTATATATCTAGTACTAATAATACTCGAACAACAAATGTTTTGTCAAACTGTCATAATTTGGAGCATGTGTTTACTTATTTTATGAAGGAGAGACATTTTCGAAGAAGTTTTTCTCATTATCCTTGTGCGATAAGATTTCTGTCTAGGGAGAGCAAGATCGCCACACTCAGTCAGGAAGTGCTTCGTCGTATATTGTGCCAGCCTGCGTGGTAGAGTCAACGAAATAACTACTTTATAAAATTTCAAGTAAGATATATAATATTATCTTGGTTATTTCAGAGCAAAAATAAGTTGGACACCAGACTAGAAAGATAGATAAATCAATCTATAAGATACAAGAGTCACTTCCCGCCACACACATATGTATATATTGATTGATTGGCAGATCGGGTTGAAGTGAGTTGATAGATACATTGATCGAGAGGAGAAGGAAACTATGTAGCGAAAGTAAGAGTCAGGGGGAGATATTTGATTTTCTTTACGCCAATAATTCTGTTGTTCAACAAAGTATCCCACAGTTCCGTTTCATTTATTGGCTCGGTGAAACCTTATTACTCCAACATGGCCGACTGCCACGCGCCGACTGATTGCTTCCTTTTTCTTCTTCTCAGTTCGTGCGCATGCACAAACATAGCAGAGGCTGAAGTAGTTTGTTTCAGGTGCATTCAAACACATGACGTTGTGGAGATATCTCAATTGATGACATCAGATTCCTTGTACTTGATTATTGACAGGCATGTTGCTTGGTTGGGTCTATTGCAGAGTTTCTGTTAAGAAGACAAACGAGCAGATAAATAGATAGACAGATAGATAGATATGAACAGATAGATAACGGAATTAGATATAAATAGACTGAGATAGATAGATATAAACAGATTCAGATGTATAGATTGGGAGTTATGAAAAAATCTCTGATAGTTTGAGAGACATAAGCAGAATGAGATATATATGAAAAACGTGAGACAGATGATGAGTAGACTGAGATAAATATGAACAGATAGAGAGATTTGAACAGACAAACAAATAGCTTGATATGAATAGGCTGAGATAGATAGATATGAACATATATATATATATATATATATATATATATATATATATATGTAGTGTTGAATATTAAAGACAACATAGTCTTACATATCTTTAACATTCAACACTACATGTTTGAAAGAAAAGTTGCTGCCAAATTACACACACACATATATATATATATATATATACATTTTATATATATAATTTTCTTTATTTTTTAATATTATTATTATAATAATATTATTGATGTTATATTATTATTATTGTGGCCTATTATTATTATTATTATTATTAATATTATTATTACTATACTTCTATTATTATTAATGTTATTAATATTACTATTACTTATAATTATTATCATTACTTTTATTATCATTTTTTTACCAATGGAAACCGATTTTTTATTATCATTTTATAATTAACTATTTCTAAGCAAAAAAATAACTACCCCACTTTACTTTTAACGTCTATTTACCGACAGCGTTCGTAGAGGTCATTTTTGAAACTGAAATTAGAATTTCTAATTTTTAATTTTCTATTTTAAGTGTAGGTTTGAAACTAAATTGAAATTCAAATTTAGATTATACTGCAATTAAATATTTAACAACTAATAATTTATCCAAATAACACCATGAAACGGCGAGACCCAGAAATATTAACCTGACTGAGATCAGTTCTTACTGCCTGATGATTGCATAGTGCATGAAACTCTGAGTCGTACTGTCGGCGTGGGGTAGTATGCATATTTATTAATATATATAAATATATTAATATTTGTATGTGAACATTTGCACGTACATTTATTTATATTTATTTATTTGATTATATTCATATATATATATATATATATATATATATATATATATATATATATATATATATATATATATAAAAGTGGACATGGAAGTCAGCACTTAGGGGCGACAGTCTGTTTCATGCTAGTGCAATCGTCAGGCGACTAGTGCTGTTATTAGCACAAATCACAAAACCACACCTGTTAGAATATGCGAAATAAAATCAAAACAAAAGAACGGACGAAAGTTATAACTGTTATACAAATAAAAATAAAAATAATAAGCAAAACAATTTGACCCAAATAAATAAGCGAACAAGCGATTTCAGGTAAATGTCGGCCATTATAGACTACCAACAATAAGCTATATAAACAAATTTTTACTACGTTAACCAAAAACACTGATCACAATAAAAGAATAAATAAATAAATATATAAGATAAAAAATAAAAATAAAAATAAAAAAACAAACAAAAAAAACAAGCAAAATAATTTGACATAAATAAATAAACAAATAAGCGACTTCCGGTAAAAGTAACCGCCAAAATATACTACCCATAATGCACCACTGACCCTTATATAAACAGCCGAGAAAAATAACAGCACTAGTCGCCTGACGATTGCACTAGCATGAAACAGACTGTCGCCCCTAAGTGCTGACTTCCATGTCCACTTTTATATTTACACACGCTCTATCTCTGATATTGAGCACTTTACCCCATAAATATAGCACACTTTAAGACTATATTTCTGCATATATATATATATATATATATATATATATATATATATATATTTTTTTTTTTTTTTTAAAGACATTTATAATATGTTTAATGTTCTTTTTATAGATACAAGTATTTAAATACTTGTATCTATAGAAAGAACGTTAAACATATTATAAATGTCTTTAAATAAATTGTCGGACTATCTTCAATTCAATATATATATATATATATATATATATATATATATATTTATATATATATATATATATATATATATAGATAGATAGATAGATAGATAGATAGATAGATAGGCATAAAGTTCCAGAATAAGGGAAATGGAGATAAAATAGAAAGATTGGAAAAGTTAAGGAAAGAGATAGAAAGAGAAACAGACTCAAAAAGAGAGAAAGAGAAATAAAAAGAGAATAAAAAGAAAGAAAAGATGATTGAATGGACGGAAAAGAAAAAAGAAAAGAAAGAAAGATACACGTCAGAAATAGAGGGCTTTGTACAAAAAAGAAGACGAAAAGTAAAGCGATAGATAGAAACGATGAGAGAGATATACATACATGCCTGCATACATACATAGTTAGACAGGCAGACAGACAGACAGACAGACGAGCAAACAGACAGACAGGCAGAAAAAAGAAATAGTATGAATAAAGATAATTCAAAGAAGGCGTATAAATAGATGCCAGGAAGATAAGCGAAGGAAAGGAGAAAGAATAAAAGAAAGATAAAGCTAACGAGCCTAAGGGAGTAGGTTAAGAATGGTGTTAAGAGAAAGAAAGATAGATACTGAAGAAGAAAGAGTAAAAGTTAGAGAAAATGATAGATATGGGGATGAAAAAAAGAGACATAGAATGAGAGAGAAAAATATATTTGATAGATATATCGATATATTGAGAGAGGTAGTAAGAAAGATGGAGAAAAGGGAAAGGAGGAATGAAAGAGAAAGCAGTTAAAGTAATTCATTTGAAAAGTTATATAGATTTTGACTTAATAAACTGTACAAGAGGTTGATATCTCCTGACGGCTAAATCAATTCCTTGATGTATTCAAGTTCGTCTACAACGGAGAGCGCTTTGCAGCATAATCAAGAGCCCAACCCTCGATACGGTGTGTTGTAAATGCACTTGTATTGCGCATGCGTGCGTGCTTCGAACGAATGTAGAGACATTTGTTCCATTGGGAGACAACCAACTAGCATCGAAGGAACCAAACACAGAGAAGACGCCAGCGAAATATCACGATAATTGGACTTCAGTCAATCCCATCTTTGTGTTATCCATGGAAGACTGTGCAATGTTGACTTTCCCGTCAACCTGCAAACGGGGAAGGTCTGGCCTAGGGACTTGGCGAGCAAAAATGAACCTATGCTAAAATAAATCCAATATAAGTTGGTCAGAATCGTGCCAAAGTGAAGCGAAAACCAATCGTATAAGGAGTAAATATCAGATCTTCAACAGTTATAGTTTTAAAAGAATATTCATGGGGTTTTCAATTTATTCTCAGAGATATGTCAGTGAATATTTGAATTTAGTTTCATGCTTACACTAATGACGCATAAACAAATAAATAAGAGACATAGGTTTCCGTGGGGCTAATGTAGTATGTGTCTTACCTCAGTAATTTAGGTTTACGATATTGTTGTATTGTTGGTCGATCTAAGCATTTGAGTCATGTGCATTCCCGTAACTCATTGATCCAGAGTAAGGCAGTTAAACTAGAAAAAAAGAGGAAATAAAAAACTCCATAAATAATAAGATACTTACCAAAGAGTTTTTTTTACCTAACTGTCATTTCTGTAGAAGAATGTCCATCTGCATTTCTGAAAGAACACAAGCTTGTCGGTTGAAATGCTACAATCAGACCGTGACTATTTTTGATGGAAAATGCTAAGAAAAAAATGAAACCGATTGTTTTTTGCCTTTTTACAAGATGTACAAACTGTTTACAAGCCTTAATGTTTTAGATGCTTTTTACTGATGCCGTGAAGTGTGACATGTGAATCAAAGTCTTTCATGTGACTTAATAATTTAAATACTTTTTATTGATTGATTCTACATATTGTAATAAATATTTTTCAATAAATAGTCGTGAAATTTTAATAAAGGTTTACTTTACCCAAAGGTTTACTTCCTTAAATCAGATTTGAGCGACTGCATTAGAAACACTTGAACGGATAGTACTATTACCATTTTAAATTATTCTGTTGAAAATCCTTATCCTTATTTCTCTAAGATGGAAAACTTTGGTTTAAAATCCTTAGAAAAGGCGCATCTTCTCAACATTTAAGGTAAATTTTAGATTCACACAAGAATACATTGCTCGTGGCGTATCAGGTTATCATTTATTTAAACTGGTTTCATCGCGTGCAGGGAATTGTTTTCTTTTTGTGTATTGGCGAAATAACATAGTGTGATACAGCATTCATTTTTTCTGTTTATCGTGCGCTTTCAGCTAAAACTTTAATGGTATTCAGAATCGAGCAAAGTCCGTTTATTTACACATTTTTATGTTTCAGATGAACCTTTTATTTATCAATGAAACTTTTGGTTATTGTCAAAGAAGAAATTGCGTCCAAATCACAAATACTAAGCAAAATTTTAAAGATGCTTCCATAAACTGGCAAGAGAGAGAGGGGGGAAGGTGGATAGAGAGAGAGAGAGAGGGGAAGGTGGATAGAGAGAGAGAGAGAGGGGAAGGTGGATAAAGAGAGAGAGAGACAGAGGGGAAGGTGGATAGAGAGAGAGACAGAGGGGGAGGTGGATAGAGAGAGAGAGAGAGACAGAGGGGAAGGTGGATAGAGAGAGAGAGACAGAGGGGAAGGTGGATAGAGAGAGAGAGAGAGAGACAGACAGAGGGGAAGGTGGATAGAGAGAGAGAGACAGAGGGGAAGGTGGATAGAGAGAGAGAGACAGAGGGGAAGATGGATAGAGAGAGAGAGACAGAGACAGAGGGGAAGGTGGATAGAGAGAGAGAGAGAGAGACAGAGGGGAAGGTGGATAGAGAGAGAGACAGAGGGGAAGGTGGATAGAGAGAGAGAGACAGAGGGGAAGATGGATAGAGAGAGAGAGAGAGACAGAGGGGAAGGTGGATAGAGAGAGAGAGACAGAGGGGAAGGTGGATAGAGAGAGAGAGAGAGACAGAGGGGAAGGTGGATAGAGAGAGAGACAGAGGGGAAGGTGGATAGAGAGAGAGACAGAGGGGAAGGTGGATATATAGAGAGAGAGACAGAGGGGAAGGTGGATAGAGAGAGAGACAGAGGGGAAGGTGGATAGAGAGAGAGAGAGAGACAGAGGGGAAGGTGGATAGAGAGAGAGAGAGACAGAGGGGAAGGTGGATAGAGAGAGAGAGACAGAGGGAAGGTGGATAGAGAGAGAGAGAGAGAGACAGAGGGGAAGGTGGATAGAGAGAGAGAGACAGAGGGGAAGGTGGATAGAGAGAGAGAGAGAGACAGAGGGGAAGGTGGATAGAGAGAGAGACAGAGGGGAAGGTGGATAGAGAGAGAGAGAGAGAGAGACAGACAGAGGGGAAGGTGGATAGAGAAGGAGAGACAGAGGGGAAGGTGGATAAAGAGAGAGAGAGATGGGAAGGTGGATAAAGAGAGAGAGAGGGGGAAGGTGGATAAAGAGAGAGAGAGAGAGAGAGGGGAAGGTGGATAAAGAGAGAGAGAGAGACAGAGGGGAAGGTGGATAAAGAGAGAGAGAGATGGGAAGGTGGATAAAGAGAGAGAGAGAGAGGGGAAGGTGGATAAAGAGAGAGAGAGAGAGGGGAAGGTGGATAAAGAGAGAGAGAGAGAGAGAGAGGGGAAGGTGGATAAAGAGAGAGAGAGAGAGAGAGAGAGGGAGAGAGAGAGGGGAAGGTGGATAAAGAGAGAGAGAGAGAGAGAGAGAGAGAGAGAGAGAGAGAGAGAGAGAGAGAGAGAGAGAGAGAGTGTGTATGATGAGAATAATAAATCGTCATTAACTGAAAATACAGGAAGTGCTGTTTATTTCTCGGAACCAACCAACTTTCCAGAATCAGTATTTTAATGATCAAACATAAGAATCTTGATTTTGTGAAATTTTCAACACAACTTTGAATATAAAAAATTTGGATATATCTGTTTATTTATATGTGTGCGGGAGATAAGAGATGGGAGAAGGTAAAATTATTTTCCTTAAGGGATTAGGTGATCATGTCTGTCGGGTATTTTCTATACGGCTTAAATTCAGTGTAGTCCTTATAAAAAGGGAGAGCTCACATTATTTTGCTGTTTAATCCATTGCTAGCGAATAAGAAAACATGAAACCTTATCTTTTACAAGAACATTAATGTGAAAATAAGCGCAGCATACTAAGCACGAAATTGAACTCGACTCGCCGATTCCACCTTACGTACCGATAACCGTCATATTACACGAACATCATCAGTTTTTTAGACTAAGCAAAACCCAGTTTATTAAAGAAAAGAGTACTGAAATGTAAGTCCTGCTATATGACATTGAATGCTGGACAATCTCCTCATAGATGAATAAGAGATTCGAGAAAGCAGAAATGTGTTCTACAGAAAGATACTGAGGATACCATGGACCGAATATGTGAGCAACGACAAAGTTTTATAAAAAAATGGAAACAAAAAGGAAACTTATAATTAACATCAGGAAGAGACAACTGAAATTTCTATGGCACATAATGAGGAAAGAAGGCTTGGAAAATATGATACTCACATGACAGATTGAATGCAAGAGAGATAGCGGAAAACAACGCATAACTAGTGAACTTGACGGAACAGGGCTTAGGAGAAATAATAAAAAGTCAATATTTATTAAGAGCTACAAAGGACAGGAAGATGCGGAGAGCTATGGTCGCCAACGTCCTGAAGCGACACGGTAGATAATCTATAAGTATTTTTGAATGTATTCCTGTTTGAATTCCTTTTTAAAGTAAAAGAAAAAATCCTGGTCGAATGAAGTGCAAGAGGATTTCATGAAGAATGTATAGCACCAATTGTCTGAGAGACTGGCATAAAACATTGCATTCTAAATAATTGTTTTTTGCTTTATTTCAGCAAGTAAGAGATGATTAAAAACTAAAATTAAAAAAAATGTTACTAAATTACGTTGGGTAAAATCAACTTTAATATACGAAAGACTTAAAACAACCATTTTGAAATTTATATATACAAGGTCAGAAATATGAGAATGCAGTTACTACAAACTCATTATTCATAACTGCTCACTAGTAGCAATGATAAATCAGACGAGACTGTTTTTGGCTAATTCTAGCGTTACCTCGACTGTTCGAATCAATTTCAAGTCAATCAAGGTGACGTTATTTATAGTGGTCCAACAATGTTTCATTTTTTATACACACTTCAATACACGATCCCCTATCAAAAAAGATATTCTATTTAATGTCGGCTGCTTTCCTTATATTACAACGGCTTCCAGAATTTTGAGTCTTTCTTTGCTGTTAACTACTAAAATTACGCCAGAATTAGTGCAAAACAGTTACATAAACACGCACAAAACGAAATCCTTATAAACGAATGTATCAACATTTGAAAGTACTTGATAAAATGAACTTTACCGATTATATGAAACACCTAATTCGGAAATTTGATAAAAGTTAATGAAAATGAATAGAGAGAACTTGTCGATATTATTCAAGCAAATGTGTTTGAATTCTCACTGCCTAAATACAGATCATATATATATATATATATATGATAATATTTTAATATTTAAGTGTAACGTCAATCGACCTCTCCAGTTGCCTTGATCTATCCACTTCCCTTCTCCACATCCTTTCACCTTTCATTCCTATCTGCTCTCGCTCCAAATCTTCTGTAACCCCCTTGCCTTGATTGATCCACTATCTTTCTCCACATCCTCTCCTTTACCACTCCTATCTGCTCTTCCTCCAAACCTTCTGTAACCCCTTGCGTGCTAGTGGCCTCCAGCCTTGCTTGGGGTGATAAGCATAAAAAAAAAACAAAAACAAAAAACAAAATCAAAAAACAAAAACAAAAAACCAGTAAGTATCATTGTTGGACTAGAAGAAAGCATGATATACAAGGAAATAGATCAAACCTCAAGACATGGATGACTGCTTTGATTGACAGATTTTGAACAATGCACAATATATTGATACAAAGAGGCAATAATAATAATAATAATAATAATAATAATAATAATAATAATAATACAATAACGGAAATGTGTAGATGGAAACTGAAATAAAAAGCAAAGGAAAGAATGATGAGAAGGAGAAAAAAAGAAGACAGGATGAGGAAAAAGAAAACGAGAAAGAAAAACGAGAGAAAGAAGCATATAAAGAAGGTGTAGAAGAAAGGTGAAAGTAGAGCGAGAGAAAAAGCAATGAGAATAAAAGGCAGAGAAATGTCGAATGGTATATAATCTAACCCACCGCTTACAGTCAGAGGTCATATTGTCATCATGAACTCCACGCTTCATATATATATATATATATATATATATATATATATATATATATGCAAGCATATATCCTTGGATTGAGGAATCGGACAGCCGAGTTCGAATTCCAGTCGAATCCATTACATTCACTTACGTGCTAATACCCTTGGGAAAGGTGTGAATCCTCTTCTTCTCCCTCCAACTATGGGTAAATAGCAGGACAGACCGGGTTCTATAGCCTTGGATGGCAACTGGTCTAGGAGAAGGACAACTCTGAATTCAAAACCTGTGGAGGGTCGTTTGGGGACCTTGTGGCATTCGTTGCACCAGGTCCCTGTATTCGTCCCTCCAAAAAGTGTGGATGGCCCTGCACAAGGCCTTCACAACTATAATCAAATCCTGTGTGGGTGTCGGGCTTTCAGTTTCTTGGAACTGATCTGTCTGACCCTCATACGTCGAGTTCGACGGGAGAGAGTCCATTATATGGAAGCATCTAAAGATACATACATACTTCGCCAGGGCTGCATTAAGTTTTTGAGTTCATAAATTTTATTTTTCTTAGACTGGTTACAAGACACAACCAGAGAACGCTTCCTGCCCTGCTATTTAACCCATAACTGGAGAAGTGTGAAAATATGGATTCATAACTTTCCCAAGGAAATGTGTGCGAAAGTGAATGTAAATAACGCGAACGAAATTCGAATTCAACTCGGAGAATTTTTGTTTCGAGTTCCTGGCCATCTGCATAGCCACGACATATTGGAACAGATAGAATAAAATGGAGTGATGAGAGAAAGAGAAGAAAAATGTTACATTGGAGGAAAACGACGAGGAATTAAGCATAAAAGAGTAACGAGTAAGTAGAAAATAATGAAGTTAAAATCAAGAGAAATAATGGAAGGAAAAAGGGGAAGAGAAAGTGAATAATTAATTATGAGGAAGAGAAGCGCTGAAAAGAATTAGAATAAGGCTAAAGGGATAGAAAGGAAAGAAAGAAAGAAAGAAACAGAAAAAGAAAGATGATGATGATGATGATGATGATGATGATGATGATGATGATGGAGAAGAAGAAGAAGAAGAAAAGCAGTTGAGAAAAAGAACTGGGAGAATAGAAGGAAAATCCGAGCGGAGAAGGAAGAGAAAAATACCAAAGGAAATATTAAAACCGTGCAGAATGATAATCAGGAAAAGTGAACGAAAAATAGTTATTAAAAGTGAGAAGAATTGAAACGATAAAATGAGAAACTGGAGAAAAGTTTTAGCAGGCAAAGGAGAGCAAGGCTCTATGAAAGGAAAGGATTTGGCAAGAAGGATGAAACGTAATGCACAAAACTCATGAATCAAGCATCAATTTAAAGACTGTTCGCTGCAGATGATATTCTGGTATTTTTCTTTTTGGGGAAAATAAGAGGATTAACGCCTGATACGAAAAAAAGAAGAGAAAAGCGTTGTTTGGGATCGAGGAAAAGAGGAAAGTAGGAGACAATGTTAGGAAGAAACAAGGGAGCGGGATCAAAAGAGAGATAGATAGATAGGTAGATAGATAGAGAGAGAGAGTAGACAGAGATGAGAGTGAAAGAGAAAGAGAAGGAGAAGGCGAGATACATAAGAGAGATATAAGAGAGGAACAATGAAAAAGAAGAAAGAATGAAACAGTAAAGTAGAGAAAAAGAGTGAAAGGGAGAGTTTATTGCTGAGAAAAAGTAAAGGAGAGCGAAAAGAAAGAGTCAGAAAGAAACTAGGGTGAAGAAAGGGAGATTCATAAAGACGAGCAATTAGAGGCTGATATACTTAAGGAAATGAAGGGGGAGACAGACAAAAGGAAACAGAAGGAACGAGAGAAAGAGAGTGAGAGAGAAAGAGAGAGGGAGAGGGGGGAGAAAGAGAGATAGAAAGAGAGAAAATAAAAAAAATAAAATATTCATCACAGGAAGGTGACTATCCGAAACTGAATCGCATAGCAATTCTTTGATCTTCGTACTTGCTCAAAAATACAGCAAAACATTCGCTTTGAAACAAAGCAGATTTTGAAAATAGATAAAAGCAAATTCTGTGCTACATTAAGAAGAAAAAAAATAAAGAAGAACAAACTTAAAAAAAGAAACAAAATGGTTTTATTGATAAATAATACACGAAGCCGCAAGATTTATACTCCGTGAATATATTTTTGATTTATGTAATCGAGGGTTATACGGAAAGAAGGTTGCAAGCGCTGAGGCAGATAAACTATTTGAAGCAATTATTTATCCGGGTAATTTTAGAGATAGGCGCGTTGGCCTTGAGGGAAGATGGACTTTGGATGTAGGCTCGAATAACATCGACATTAAGGGTCATGCAGCACAAATAATTTCATACGAGGCGTGCACTCCAAACTTTCCTACTATATTTATAGACATAGATGCTGTTTTAAACTCTGGCCAAAGCAGAGCCGAACGAACTTGCTAACTCACGTGGAAGCATTGGTACATCATTAGATAAACCGTTCCTGAAGACTTATGTAATAGATTAAGACAATAGATGATAAGGATCCAATATTCCTGTAAAAAGGGGCACACCCTTACATACAAGCATTTAGACGTAAACATGTGCTAAAATTTATTTGGTAATTTATTCGTCCACAGTCGAGAAAGGTTTTACCCACATATACTGAAACATGTACATAGGTGGGTATCTATATATGAGGTGTGTATAAAAGTTTCCATCGAAAAACCGGTTTTTAACTATGTATTCAGTTATTAGATCTCGAAAACGACCCCTGGGAATTTTTGCGCACAACTAATAATTTCACAATTTATAATCGAATGGATGTGACTGGAAAAGAAAATAAGAAACTGGTGGCAAAAAAAAAATGCAAAAATGGAAAGAAGGCCAGGCATAATAAGGTCTATTTTGACAGTCCTGTCAGGGTTATTTAATAATTTTTTCTTACGTATTTTGAGATTATTATTATTGGATGAATTATTCAGTGATGCTCTTCTCAAATTTATTAGTTCATTACTACATTTCAGCCAATGGGCGCTTGAACCTTCTTCCGACGTAGGTCGTATTCAATGCTCTTTATTTTTTTCTATCTAATAATCACTTTGCTCACAGAGCAAATGATCAATCCCGGTTATTACCGAGCTCATTCGGAAAAAAAAAGATTATTGTTTATGGACTGCGCTGGAGGTGGCTAGAGCGTTCATCGGTATAAATATCGTCATCAAAACAATGAAGATGGAGATATTAGACTTAAAACACCCTTCAAATAATACTATAAAAATAATATCAATACTATAAAAATAATATCAATGAAGACACTGATATTATCATAAGAAATACGGTGATTATGACATTGGATCATTCTTCATTACAAAGAACCCATAGGAACGTTTTTATTTACATTGTGAGTGTATGTGAAGAACAATCTCAATTATAATAGTAAATTGCATTAAAAAAAAAAACGTATAAAAATAATATAATCTTTCAAGAAACGAATATTTCCGGTCAATGTTATTAAAACATTCTTTTCTCTCACGTCTTTTCTTGAATAATTATTTTCTGTGTCTTACGTCTTACTACATAAATTCTCTTTCCTTTTTATTTTCCTGAAACTTATTATCTAAAGATTTTCAGTGCATTTTATATTTATATCAGTCATGATACACGGCTTATGTAAGTTAACGCTACAAACTCCACAGTGCCGGATCGAACCTCAGCCAATTATGCTAGATATTGCTGCTATGGTCGCTATAGAAAATAGGTTTTTCCATGGTGGAGTTGCCGGCACACGCCGAAAATATTTTGAATTCAGGATGGTCTTTTTTCCAATTCTTCTTTTATAACCTGTGTCCCTTCAGGATATTGGATATCATGGCTCTCCAGAATGTCTTGTCCTTTGTAGCTATTAATAGATTTTATCTTTTCTTATCTCTCCTAAAACCTGTTCTGCCATCCATATACTCAAGTTTGCTAGGTAGGTTATATATTGTTTTCCCCAGCCCCTCTTGCCTAAAATCTGTCCTGTGTCAAATTATCCCATTCTCTGTAAAACTTCGTTGTTGCTCCATTGTTCAGTCTATGGTTTTCTCCGCATATCTGTTGCTTCAAGCTTCATCTTCATCTGTGAGGAGATTGTGCTGCGTTCAGTGTCATATATAGGACTGACATTACTTAACAGTTTAGTACTTTTTCTTATGAATTTTTCTACATCTTTCACTATCCCAATACACCTTCGAATTTCAGTGTTGCACTTTCCATCCTCTGTTAAAACACTTCCCAGATATTTAAAATGACGTATTTGTTTGATTTTGGCATCTCCAACTTGTAATTAGCATATTGGACTGTTCCTTTTGCTAACAATCATGCATTATGTCTTCTTGTAATTCTCGTTTTCTTCTGTAGGAGTCCTTGTAGTTTCTGTGTTTGCAATGAACATTATGTCATCTGCATATCTTATGTTGTTAAGATGGAAGGAAGTCTAATTCTTTCAGAATAGCCTCACTGTATCGGTTGAATGTCCGTTGAGAAGACATATCCTTGTCTTACACGGCTTTCTCTTTTTGTATATTTACTTAATTCATTTTCTATCCTTATGCAGACGGTTTGCCCCCCGTGTGTTTTCTGGATTATTCTTATTATGTTTCACAAATATGTCCAGGTTATTTAACAGTTGCTAATATTTCGTAAAAGTTAGAAAACCCAATCTGCCCTGCTGAGGACGGAGAACACATGTATTCATGCATATCCACGGGTATTTGTGCGAAACGGAACGTAACTACCTCGGTTAGGATTTGAACTCGACATGTGTTATAGCATACCTATGGATGATAATGGGTATGTTCACATTCCCATAAATACAGTAGTGAATGCTGTATGTTGGTCTACATTTGGAGATTCCCGCCCACCTGTTTTCAGAGTGGGGCGGGGAGCTCTTAGGTAGTTGTCGAACTCTCTGCCTTCAGACAAAGAGGAACTCGGACGGGGCTATGCCGAAGCGCAGAGTCTCGACCGGGGAGGTAGACAAATCCGAACCCGTGTATGCGGGGTCTACGGGAAATTTTTGCCCGAGTCTCCGGGCTCGATTCTTACCCCCCACAAAAAATGGCCTTGTGCCGCATCCTGCCTCGTGGGGAGGTCGAATAAATAACCTACCGTTGGAGATTCAGTGTGGAATTCACTTTCACTTCTAGCAGTTGACCACTTCTACGCGCCGCTGGCGAATCTTATATGTGTTGTTCTTCTCCTAAGTATTATCATTCATTACCAACCTTCGTTTGATTATTCTATTCGGTAACCTTTTCTAGGTTACAACAACGTGATAATCCCATTTTCCGTCTCGATAACCGTTATACTACTCTCATTTCGTTCAAATTACCTCAAATAAATGTTAAATCTTGAACACCGTCTTTATCATAATCGGATATTAACAGTTCTCTTTACTACATAATTCTTTTATCTATTAAAGTCTAATAAGTGGATTTTCTATGTAGAAACAGGCACATATCTATTTTAGTTTGTTTGGCATCGGCATTTGACTTTCTTGTTTCTTGCGAGATTTCCAGTTCCAGACATTTACCTTACATATGACGAGTGTTATCCTTAAGCACTTGAAACAACATCGGGGTATACTTTTTGTGTCTTTCTCTACCTACTCTCGCACAATATCACACACACACACACACACACACACACACACACACACACACACACACACACACATTATAGTGGTGGAGGGTCCCTAATAGTATCGGGTGTCTTTTCTTACAGAGGGACGATGGAGCTCCAGGTGTTGCAGGGTCGTCAGACAGCGGCTGGTTATGTTAGCAAGCTATAAAAAGCATCGTTGGCGACGGAGGGCCATCGTTTGTGTGGGGATGGATGGTTATTCCAACAGGATAATGCTGCAATCCATGCTACATGCCGGACCTTGACCTTTCTGCAAAAAATGTGGTCCATCTCTTGAGATATCAATTGAAAATGTTTGGGGATGGATGGCAGGAGATGTTTATCGAAATGGCAAACAATATTCAACTTTGTGAAGTTATCTTCAGAAACTGGAGCAATATTCTCGCAGCTTAATGGAAACACAAATTTCTAGCATGCCCCAAAGAACTTTTGAAGTCATCAAAACCAGTGGAGGTAGAACTCATTATAAAATTTGGTTGTTGAGTGTTTTAGTAGAATTTTTGTTTCTGGTCTTATAATTTTGATCAAGTGTAAAACGCTTCATTTTATAAAAATGTCAATTTCTCAATAAAATGTTCAGATTATAATTCTTTGTCTGCATAACCTTTTAGATTATAAAATTAGTAACTTTAAGTAAGAAATGTTTAAAATTTTTCCATGAAAAACAGTCTTTTAAAAAATTTTTTCAAGTGGTCTTAAATTTTTGATCAGGTGTGTACATATATATATATATATATGAAAAAAATATATGAAAATTAATGACAAATAAGAAAATTACTTTTCCGAGTTGTCCAACTGCCAATTTCATCTGTTTCAAAGCATAAAAAATCTCCAAGAACACGTCATTCGTCATTCGTCCTTAACTTCGTGCTACGGACGATCAAGTATAAAATAATCTCGAATTCTTTTCATTTACTATTTTTCTACTTTTGTTTTAACTTCATACTTTAAAATGTTAATTTAAATTTTGCTGAAAATGTTCGTACGTATGTTACACGAAGAAAACAATAACCATACGAGGAACTGAAGAAAGTTATTACAGGGTCCCGAAATTGTGGCGGAGGCACAAGTAAGAATTAGCGGACTAAAATGTGTTCACATCATTTTCAGTAGGGGGAATCGGGATCTAATTGGGTTGTAACAACCCCCGGCAACAGACTGCGTAACACTGATGACCTAGAGTCAATACGAATATATATATATATATATATATATATATATATATATATATATATATATATATATGTATATATTCTAACAAATGTACATGTTTAAGTTAGAAAACATGAAGAATTTATAATTTATTCAATAAAATTGCCCTTAGCATTAGAAAGGACAGCAATGCAGAATCAGTTTGTTTTGGCACATGTTACCAATCAACTTCACGATGGCGATCCTCTACAAGACTTTAGTACTGTGGGAGTCGCTGGTTTGTCCTTATCACGACGATGCCATATTAGTTTAAGGTGAACTAGTAGATGAAATGTTGCGGGGTGATCGTGTAGGTTGTTGGCTATCAAAATCCTGGATCACATAGACCAGGTGGTAAGCAGAAGAATGCTGCAAGAACATATACAACCATTCATTCTGTCCAGAGATTGACCACCATATCCTGTTGCTCGATGAGGATGGTGACATTGATCCTCAAAACCCGCAGGAAAGAGTAGGGTGGTATGGCATAGCTCTCGTTGCTCACAACTCACAAGAAGAGCATCGACAACGTGAACATGGTGTGTATCTTGCTGGGTAGCTTAGTGGAGTCAGTGCATAAGCTACCGTTTGTTTATTGCGTTCACATGGCTCCGTTCTCGAAACTGGCTCTGTCCGAGTTGTTGGGGTTGGTGTGAAGTAATATGAACACCCTGTGCTTTTTCATTTCCTGTGTCACATTGGAAACTGCTATGTTAATACTCTCGAGATGTCAGAAAAAGAACAGAAAATGTTAAAAACAGACGCGTAACCAGAATATTTATTGCCTTAGTTTTTATTTTAATAGCTATTTAAAAAATTATCACACATTTTATCAGCAGTGGTTTTGTCGGGAAAGAAGATATGCTTTATGATCCTGAAACGTGAATGTTCCATAGAGGATTCCGATTTTCCATTTTATCATTCGCTTACCATTATTGGTCTGATACGCACACACACACACACATGTGTATATATATATATATATATATATATATATATATATATATATATATATATATATATATATATACATATCGGTGTGTGTGTGTGTTTGTAGTATCTGTTGATATTTCTTTTGAAAGGACGCTTACATTCTTTCTGATACTAGTGTCAGTCAGTTATGTACCATGCGCGATACACGCGTAAGCGATCATGTATCTTTTAATACGAGGCAGATTTTTCGCGCAGTAGTTTGCCATTTCTTTCTGCGGTAGACTAGTTGCCATCCAAGGCGATAGAACTGGTCTATCCTGCTATATTTGCCCATAGCTGTGGGGAGAAGAAGATGATTCATGCCTTTCCCAAGTTGATTAGCACGTAAGTGAATATAATGGATTCGACTGGAATTCGACTCTCCGATTCCTCAATCCGGGTCGCTATCCATTACCCCACGGTGCCTCTACTGATTGGAATTCATTTGTTGACTTTATTCGAGACGTCTTTTGCATTGATATTATTAACCTTCCTATTGAGAATTGCACCACAGAGGATTTTGCATGGATTAAAGTCGGCATTGACGCTTTTGTACCTTCTCAGAAATACCAGGTGAAACCTCAGTTCACACCTGCCTACTCCGCCGCTCACAGAATCACTTTTCCCGGGTGTACCAGCGTGATATTTCTGATCACAACGGACGCCTATTTGTATCTGTTCGTAATAATTGAAAACGTGTCTTCAAAGTCATTGTTTCTTGACAGAATGAGAGACCGTATAGCCTCTAACAAGTTTGTGTCTCGTGACTACTGGTATCTCTGTAATAGTGTCTCATAAATAGGATTAAGTCTTCTTTCCTTCTCTCTTCACTCACTTTGACGTGTCAACATCTTTTGATGATAAATCAGAATGTTTTGCTCATAAATTCTCTTCAAATTCTACTTTTGACTTACCTAGAATATCTTTGCCTGACTTTCCACTTAGAACTGACTTTCTATTGAATGATATGCATATAACTCGTTCATTTTTTCTGCTATCATCTCTAAATTAGACCCCCTCAGTGCATGTGGACTTGATGGTATCCCTTCAACAGACCTTAAGAAATGTGCCCTTGAACTGGTTCTTGTTGTCTCCAACATTTGCAATAAATGCCTTTCTGATTCTTGGTTTCCTGCTTGTTGGAAATCCTTTTCTGTAGTTCCGGTCTTTAAGAACACAAGGAAAGCGTCTAAGCCTTCTAACTATCGGTATTCTACTTCTTTTTGATAAAGTACTAGACGCTCTAACTCTTAATTGGTTAAGCATCTGACTTCGTAGGGTTTTCTTTAATATAAACAATATGGCTTTCGCTTCTCTAGGTCAACTGCAGATTTATTAATGGTTATTACTGAAAGAGCCTATCAAGTTTTAGATAAAATGATAAATCTTGGGCTGTTGCTTCATCAAAACCCTTGATGAGAAAGCATTTAATGCTGGTCTTCTTCACAAGTTGTAAGGTTATGTTATTTCTGGATGAATTTTTAAACTGATTCAATCTTTCTTATCATATCGCGAAATGAAAGTTGTCTTTAACGCCCACTCTTCTAGATCTTTTTGCATTAATGCAGGTGTCCCATATGTCCAAGTATATATATGCTTGGACGTATATTTTTTCTAATTTATATCAACAACCTTCCTGATTTCATCAGTTCTCAACTCGGTATCTATGCTGATGACATGGCTATTTACATTTATTTACATCTGTTTTAATAATAAGTCTGATCCGTTCGATAAGGTCAAATTAGAAGCTGATTTAAAAAATGACCCACAATCTGCTGTTAACTGAGAAAAGGAATGGTTTGTTAATTTTAATGCCTACAAACCTCAACTTCTCACTTTTAAACATCTTAGAGAACCATTTCTGCCTTCCATCAGCATGGCCGATGCTAACATCCAGGAGAGTAACTCATTGCGCCTTCTCGGGTTAACGTTTATATTATTATAAGATTATATTGAATCAATTGCAAGGTGTGCTGCTAGGAAAGTTGGTTCACTGTGTCGTGCTAAACAATTCTCTTTCGCCAGACTCTATCTTACAAATTTATAAGACTCGATTTTGTCAGTTCTATGATAACAGTTTCTTCTCTCGCACTCATCGATTGTGGAATTCTCTTCTGGCTTCTTGTTTTCCAGTTGAATTTGATCTTAAAAAATTTGAAGGGATGTCAATAATTGCCTTCTTTTTTGTTAATTCCTGTTTTTTTTATTGTTCTCTCTCCTTAATAATGTTTTTCATTGAGTGAAATGATTAAAAACACATAAATATGTAAACATGTATAATAATGTTTATGTTATTATAGATATAATCACACACACACATACACACACACACACACACACACACACACACACACACACATATATATATATATATATATATATATATATACACACACATACACGGATCCACATCTATAATAACGCGCGTGCACACACACATACATAATAATCAGAGATATTCATAACTACGTGTCAAGCTGTGGACGTATGTATTTATTAGCTATATTTTGGTCTGAAATTTTCATTGTATAATATTTGATATATATGATTAATATTACCCTCGAAAGTGATTATATTGAGAAAAAAAAAACTGTAAAATAAATTCTTCTCCCCCATCAATCTATAGATCAATTGATGTACATTACCGTGCACATGTATGCATCCATACATATATGTATATATGTATGTATGTAGTGTGCGTGGCCGAGTGGTTTAGAACACTTTCTTTCCGTCCATGAGACCCGAGTTCAAATCTCTCCAAAGTCGATGTTAACTTATCTGGAAGGTGATTCTTGATATTACTGGCTTTGGGAGGTGGTATTATTATGTGAAAACCATACCAAGATTGGGTTGATAAAATCGATGGTTGTACGAGCACGAACTCACAAGTCATCGTGACCGAGGTTTTGAGCGTATTAGTGTTGTTTAAACTGTTGATCACACCAGAAACTATAACCAAGACCCTCTCAGCATTGTTGGAGTATAAATCACAGTTGAGCAAACACAAATGTGCCTGAGCCGGCGTCGGCAACAAATGTGCCTGAGCCGGCGTCGGCAACAAATGTGCCTGAGCCGGCGTCGGCAACAAAAGTGCCGAGCCGTCCTAGGAAACAAGCATACTTGGAAATGAACGGCCAACCATTATGAATTTATGCAAGTGCTTGATTCACACGGGGAATAAAGCAAAGTGATAAGTCCTGAATGTTTTCCTGATTTAGAAATGCGTGTAAGTTACCGCTTGGTGCTACAGGCTCTGTCGATTAAAAGTGAAAATATTTATTAGAATGAACGTTGACTATCTACATTACAAGAGATTGTCTTTCTTAACTAAAGCAATAAACATCCTATTGTATGGGCACAGGAGACAAAATAGTAGCAATTTGTTAATGGACTCCGAAAAGAAGAAAGGTTAAATCATATATATATATATATATATATATATATATATATATATATATATATATATATATATATATATATATATATATATATATATATATATATATAGATATATAGAGAGAGAGAGAGAGAGAGAGAGAGAGAGAGAGTAAAAAGAGAGAATTTTTCATCTTTTAAAGAGATTGGTATGAGGAATTATGACAAAACTAGAACAACTTGGAACAAAACTAGATACAAAGAGGAAAAAATAGAATATGTGAAATTAATTCTTACATTTTCATATGTGAAATTAATTCTTACATTTTCGCTTACTCAGTCAAAAATATCTACATAAATACGTGCTTATACTATGCATATGCGTTTACATCTATCTATCTATCTATCTATCTATCTATCTATCTATCTATCTATCTATCTATGTCTGTGGTTCTCAACCTCTTTTGCCCAATTCATCGTTTTTACCATACGTCAGAATGTAATTCTCCCCTTTCCAAGATTATTCGACTCAAAAGTTGCATTCCAAATACTATGCATATAATGTTCAAAATCTTTATTATTTTCCATATTACTTATATATACATTTATATGGATTTTGAGGAGGAACATTCTGCAAATGTTGCATCAATTTTGCAACAAAATAAGCACTGTGCCATTGAATATAAGATTCATCATGCCATTTTTGACACTCATTATGGGTTACGAAAAATATACGACAAATTAGCTTGGTTGTAATATGCAAAAATATTTAAAAAAACAACGATAAAAATAAAACATAAAATTTCAAGCGTTATAGTAAATGTTTGCTATTAAATTAACTGAATTGAAAGAGATTTTTACTGCACATTTTACTTCTGTCAATATGAAAAATGGTGATGATAATATAATTGTTTAATTATGAGGAATAATTCGGCATTAATTGACCGAACAGCCACTGCTACAAAATCTCCCTCTTAAAAACGTTTTCATAAAAATAGGTTTCTCTGTATCTGTTATCGTTCTTTGTATTATTGATGAGGTTTTAATTTCCTAACCTTTTGTTCGAAATAGTGTGGAACGTCAGCATCTTGATTATATTATTATTTCCTCTTGGAGTTCCACCTGATATCCATTTTAGCTGTTGATAGTTCTCAAGTTATGTTGTTTCTGTTATTTGGTACAGTTCTTTGTTTGTGATTCCGTAGCGCCAGTTCACGAGATTCGAAGAAGGCTGATTCTAACCAAGACCTAGTGGTTTGAGGCGCTCGATGTCATTATTAATCATTGGCCTGAGAAAGCGAGTTGTCCTTGCCGAGATAAGATGCCCTACCTGAACTAAAGAATCCAATCTGATTTACATTTAACGTATTGCTGTAATAATGAAGAAGAAATGGAAACATGCTTCTCCCAAGGATATTCACCAGAGGCAACAGATATGTGGTTCTACAGAAGGAAGCTGATAACACTGGTCAACAAAATGAAACATTTTTAATCATAAGAGTTGAAAAATTACTTTTCCCAGTGAATGTTTCATGCTGGTTACGAATCAGAAGTTATTTTTTCTCTATCAGGTCACATTTTTATATTACTGATACCTGTAGTTTTCACGTTTGGGTACCTAATAAGGTAGGATAAATAAAAGCTATGTCATTTTCGTGGCCATTTACTGTAGAAAATCAAAACTATTGCGTGGAAAATAAAACTATAATACTCTCTATTGAATCACAGTTTAAAATCTTTGGGATTTCGACTTCTTCTGGTGCTTATTCTAATTGTTCATCCCTATGTAACATCCAACAGTATTCAGCTAGTATTCCTTCATTTCAAAACCGCAATATCGTTACGCTATTGATAGTATGTCTTTCATCAAACACTGCTCCGAAATGCGCAGATGTGAATAAAAAAAATGGATTTTCAGTGACATTTGTCAGTCCATTGCTGCAAAAGAGTCTAGAAGATATTTTAGTCCATTTCTAAAATCTTGAGATCTCTGGATACACAGAAATTTTCACAGATCCACGGATTCTCAGTCTCAGTTCAATCTCATCAAGGGTTTTGATGAAGTTGAGGAGTACCATTATCTGCGGACCTACGAATAAACCTTCCTTCAGTTTTGTTTCGGTGTTTTTGGGAAAGTTGGTCATAAAATATTCAAATCCATCTGAGCTCTTCCTGGCAAGTATCTTCAATACTACTTCATGAGTCCAAGCTTTATGTGAAGAGGGGTAAGAACAGTATTATCTGGCTTTACTGATAGCTTACCTTGGGCGTTAGAGACTCCCGGCTCATATGATTCTCGGCGGGGCTACTCTGATTGCATATAGTGCTTAGCTGTTACATGACTGTCAGACATTTAAAGTTCATTCTCCACTTGTACTGGAACAGGGAGGTCATCATCGTTGTATGAAACTTATCTTTTTGCCGATTCTAAGTTGGGATACACGATCTTATATTTGGTCTTAACTGTAAACCCACATACATCAACCATACAGAAATAACAGTCTTTGGAATGATCCATTGGTTCTCTCCATATCATAGGTACTGCAAACGGCATTGTTGTCTTCCTTTTTATTAAATCAATCCTTTAGTTCATTGGAACAAGCTGAAGAGATGATATGTGGCGCTCAACTCTTGTTTTGATCCTCGAGAGAGCATCCAAAGTACAATTGGTAGATCTTCTTCAGTTCAGTTGTGATGACACGTTGCTGAGCTCTGGTGGTAAATGAACTATAGATACAACAATATATACCAGGGCTGTTCTTGCAATACCTTAACATCTTGAATAGAGTTTGATGATGATGATGGTGAATATGATGATGATGATAATGATTAGGCACTGGCCTGGACGGGTGACAGGTATCGGAAAACTGATAAGTAAAAGTTAAGAAGATACCAAATACATCTAATGGAATATTTTGTGAAAAATACTTAAGTAAACTAGAAAAAAATTCAAAAAATGACATAATACACCTAATTAGTAATAAAATACACATCAGTAATTACCTGTATAAGATTTTTGCGGGTAGCGATGCGGCTGGTCAGAGTTTTATGTCCACCTCATCTCTTTAGAGAGACTATGCTTGATAGTAGAAATCCGATTACATTTTTGAAATCAGTGAACGAAATTACATAAAATGCAAGTCATAGAATTCCCGATGAAAAAAGGCTGTTGGACAGTGTAATTATATGCAGGAAATATATAAGAAACGAAACAAGCCTTTTTTAAAATAGAAAATGGAAACAAAAAGGACACATATACTTATAATCAGAAAGAGGGAGCTAAAATTATAATGAGGAAAAACGGTTTGGAGAATCTAACACTCACATGACAGTGAAGGCAAGAGAGAAAGCAGCGAATAATCTATCTGACGAGCCTGTGTCACTGGCTGTCAGAAGAGGGAATATAAAATATAATAAAAAAGCAAATATTGCTAATAGCTACAAAAGACAGGAAGTTGTGGAGAGTATAATTGAAGAAAAAGATATGATATGAACGTAACGCCAGAATTTGAACTCGGACTGCCCGTTTCTTTATAAACATCGATAACCCCTATACCGCTTACACACGATTATCGCATAGCCACCATCTTCTTCTATTGATCCGCGCCGTCCATTTAAACTGAAGTATTCAACTTTCGCTGATGTTGATCGACATTTCATTGGAAGGCACAAATTGGGTAATCATTTAACAACTGTTGAACTGGCTGTAAGACACGTGAGAGCCGGGCATATGCGGCTACTTCGGAAACTAAGTAGATTACTGCTAAGTACACATGAGTAAAGAGATTCCAATACCTCTGCTAGGAGAATGTCTTTGGAATTCCATGGAAGACACTACGCAACCAAGAACTATCAAGTTACTCAGCGAATCAACATGGACATTCTCTTCTCAGTTCAAATATCAAGTATTAACAAAGAACATTGTTTTGCCATTTGTTTGGGAAATTTCACTTAAATTTCTTTCAACTAGTTTCACAGTCGTCTGTAAAATAAAAGGTGTTTAGCACTCTCAATCATTAATATTGTATTTTTAAAAATCATTTCATCCTGAGCAAGGAGATAATGTAACTAGGACGCACGAGATTACAGAGAGTGAAAGTGACTGAGAAGACTTTAGTGAAGAAAGGACAACAAAGAAACAGGATTGCATTGAAGTTGCGTTTAGATTTGTGAAGATTGTAGGTTCCACAGGTGAGAGGTATCAGGAAGAAAATGTTAGAATAGAAGTGTGAGTTGCATTTAACTAGTTCAACGTTAAAATGGCGAGACTTAGTTGCGAATCTAGCAGCGAGTTTAAATTCATGAGGTCGAATGGAATAACAGAACACCAGAACATTTGTCATGAAAATATTTGTAGGAAAAACAGGGAAGCCACGTCACGTCGGTGAAAAAAGTGACTGAAGTCGAGATGCCATATTAGGATCGATTACATTAGAGACCCTTCTTTGAATTTCGTCAATCTCGAGATATACAGCAGGTGCACCGGACCGGAGCTGATGGCCTCATTCAATGCACAGAAGAATCTAGATTGTATTAATCACAATTAATTTGGGAACAAAAAGAATTATTTAGCTTTGACGTGCTAATATATATATATATATATATATATATATATATATATATATATATATATATATATATTTGTTTAAAAAAATTTTGACTAAAAATATTGACCCTGAAGATGAACAATGATGTTCGAAAGCGCTAGGTCATCGTATGGACAATACATATTTCGAAATCATTTTCAAATAAAAAGTCTCATTAGAGAATGAGAAAATTCAAAAGAAAATATGCAAGACTATGTTGTCTTTAACATTCAATACTACATGTTTAAAAGAAAAGTTGCTGCCAAATTACACACACACACACACACACACACACACACACACACACACACACACACACACATATATATATATATATATATATTAAATGTCATAATAAATAAATTTTTATATATCAAGAACAGTTTTTAAAGAAGAAATGTATGACAAATTGGAAAAAAGTTTTTGTGACGCATTTCATCCGTTAGGACTTCATCGACTGGATTTGTTGACGTTGTTGTTGTTTCTCCATGCGCGTGAACAAGAGATGCTGGTAGTTTCAAACTCCTTGAAAAAACTTTGTTTTGGAAATAATTTTTTGAGAGAAAATTTGGCCAGATTCATCTATATTCTTTTTCTTTTCATCATCATATTTAAACTTCTTGTTTTCTACAATATATTCGTTTTATATATGTCTGTATACATGAGTGTGCTTGTATTTTCTTCGCAAAGCGATAATGTCACTAAAACACACTGAGTTACTGAGAATGGATGACACTGAGAAGACGTTATTGGGGAGAAGGGATAATAAAAAGAACAGGTTTCAAGGAGATAGAAGATGACGATTGACTTTCCATTGAAATTTATGAAGACTGTAGTTAATAGGAGCGCACAAATCTGGAAGAGAGTTTTACATACTAGAAGTACGAGGAAATGAACTATTAGAATAGAACTTACATAATTATAAGTGTCCTTCTTGTTTCCATTTTCACTAAAATTTCGTCGTTGCTCACATCTTCATTTCATGATATTCTCAGCATCCTTCTGTTACCCCACGTCTCTTCTTCATCCGTGAGAAGATCTTCCAGCATTCATGGGACCAATATTTTAATAACATCTCAGTTATCTTTTATTTGTTTCTTACGAAATCTTCTTGTTTCTTAATAATTTGCTTAACTTTTGGAAGGCATCTTTTCGTTATTCCAATGCGCCTTCGCATTATCCGTTCTCTCACTATCTAGATATCTAAATTTGTGAACTTGCTTGATTTTGTTGTCTCCAATTCATAATTCCCATCTTGGGTTCCTTTTGTAGAAAACTATAGATCCTGTCTTCTTACAATTGGTGATTAGTACTTTTTTCTTGCGCTCTTTAACTATCTTCCGTAGGAGTTCATGTAATTTTCTTTCTGTGTATGCTTTCAACACTGTGACATCTTCACATTTAATGTTGCTAATATTGTGATCCCTAATAATGAATCTTGCTAGGACTTTTAGTGTTATTTTACTGTAAAGGTTGAATAAGTCCGGTGAGAAGTCATATCCTTGTCTGACGCCCTTTCTAATGTTGTGTAATGGGTTATAAAAGAAAAATAGCCTTATGGGCAATGATTATAAAAGAATAGGTTATAAAAGAAACTATACCATTTGAATCTTCTTATTGTGTCCACAATCATAATATAAGAAAAAAAGTAAAGTTTTACTTTTATCACATGAAATGTAAATGTTTTTGAGATCTCGATGATTCATCCCGCCACATCGCATTGCCCAGTCCTTTGTCACCAGATAGCAAAGTGTGGTAACACTTTCCTCGGGCATATCGGGCCTTAAATATAAAAATCCTTAAAAGAACGAGAATCTAGCTAAATTGATTTCGTAAACTTGCTTTGTTCAGTTTGACCATTGTGCAAGAATCAATGTGCCCCGAATCAAATTTGCTAACAACGATGTTTAATAAAATGCACTTTAAAATATCGAGTAAAAGGTTATTGAATATTACATTACTGAAGGAATGCTGTAACATCAGCACTGTTCTGTAGAGTTATTACAGATCGAAAGGAATTTTTCGGCATACTTACATTCGTGAACGACAATAGTCGCGCTTGTGTAAGTCATTCATGCACTCCTACAAAGCTTAATCTTATTCCTTTGACAGAAAACTTCTTTCCTCTGACGAGACCATCCTACTGTCATGGCGGACACGATTTCAAAGAGCATCGAGGATTTTAATAAACGATCGCGGTCACAGGGTAAATTTCCTTACTACAAGAAGTGTTGAGTTGTTTATTGTGGCTTTGTTGCGTATTACTCCAATTTAATTTCTATCTTCAAACGGGTCATTTAATTGGAAAACTGAATTCACATTCGTCAGAAATATTCGCATATGCGTTCAACACAAATAATAAACAACTCAACTGATAAATGTTTATTTTTTTGTTTCTAGTATCAAATACTATCCCATAATAGTAGTTGACACGTGAATTTTAACTTGCTTTTTTCATTTTTCTCAATCGTCTAATTAAATTAATTAGTAACACTACTTGTTAGAAAAGTCAATATCTTTCATCTTTTACAATGAAGCCTGAGAGTCTCTCTTGGCCTTCAAGAAAAAAATAGAACAACTTTTACAAAAGACATTATTTTTTAAAGAAGAAAAAAATTATCTTAATACAATTCACGATTTTGTTGGTTTTAGTTTTTACATTTATTCCCGGCAAGTTTTGGAGGCAGATAATCGACAAGATAGCAAAAAGGGATCCAGACTTAAGCCTCTTGAAATAATAACCGGTTGGAATTGTCTATTTAAATTAGTTTTGCTTCCACTCGCTCCTTTGAGAGCATTGGGTGACGAGTGTCCTCAATTCAGGTTGGTCGCTGTCACATGTTTGATCCGAAACCAGGCCCAAATTTATGAGAACTTCTATTGCTTCCGCTATGTTTTTGACATCTGCCATTCTTTCTTAGTTCCCTTTCTGGCCTCAGTTTCAAGGACGTACTTCCTGGTCTCTCATTCGTAATAGATGACTGAGCATCTTCCGACAGTTGGCATAATTTATTCAGTTTTCTTCTCGTCTGTATAGCAAGTTTATTTCGAAATCAAAATTACTTTAACCCTCGTCTTTTCTCAACAAAGACTTAGGAATGGCAGAAAAAGGCGGTGATCCATTTCTTCACTTTATTGTGCATTTATCCATACATTTGACTCTATAGATTCACTTTAGCTCACGACATTTGTGTGCATAAGATGTTCCTAAAATAAAGAATGTGTTGATTTTCGTGAATTTCCTGCAAATTCAAGTCGTACTTTTGAGTTGATAATTCTTTCATCATTTTGGAAAGATCATAAAAATCTTTCGATTACTGTTTTATTTAGAGATTCAAAGGGATATTTTGATGCTTTCGTTAGTAAATAAAATAATTTGCAGTCATTTGGCAAAGTTAATTACTGTAATTTTTGCCTAAATTTATCAGATTATTCCTTATCAATATCATACACTTCTCTTAGATGTGTGCGTAACATAACCGTTACGGGCGCAGAAAGTAAAATTCCAGCCGTAAATACCCTAAGAAAAAGTATGAATACATGTCTTTTATACTCCGGCTCGGGGTTAAATAGCAGACCAGGCCAGACTATATCTCCTAGGAGAATGAAAACTCAGAATTCAAAACCATTTGGGCGTGGGGCTAAATTTCAGTTTTTGCTTTTCATCGTTTTAGGAAAAGTATTTTAATTAAAAAAATTAAGAATTTTAGATTATATACTGAAAGTAATAAATAGAATGTTAATTTATTATAAATAAGGAGAATGTATTTTCTGCATTATTTACCTTATCTGTAAGTTCAGTAAAACCTATTGCTAATGAAACCATAGCAGCAACAGTGTTGTGAGGCTGTGACCTTGTTCTTCATAGGGAAGTCTTAGGAATTAAGAGAGAGAAATAGAGAGAGGGAGAGAGTGTGTGTGAGAAAGAGAAATGGAAGCGATACATATGTATCAGGAATACTGTTTTTTTTTGTTGTTGCTAGAGCCACAATTGCTCGAGTGTTTTAGGATTTTTTTCTTAGAATTTCGAACTTAACCCTTTTTTAATCCATACAAGTAGAGTATTCTCATTCCGCTGCACCGCCAATCAGGGGAGTTAACTCGTATCACTTAATTATGTGTAGGTAATTCGTATTTATGATGTCACATGTCGCTTTCTGTGTATCCGAGTATATTACGTTTTTCTACTATTCGGCCTAGTAGTTGCACTCTTCACTGATCGATTCTTTATAAATGTTGTGTAGGATCTACCTAATCTGCATAGGTGACTACCAACTATATAAATAATGGTTGATACCGGAAGACGAGAGAGAAGGAAGGGAAAGGAATCACGAGATCCAACTAGAGACTCTGATCGACTGCGACTAGTCAACACATTCTCCAGGAACGTCTTCCCAGAAATATACAGAAATACTATATGTACTTATTGTGTACACTTTCTTGTTATAATACATTCTTGTTCCAAGTACATTTTGTGTTGCATTATTATTCCATGCAATAGGCGAGATTCAACATTGAGTCAAGACTCAACAATAAACAACACTTTCGTCCAATTGGCCAAATATACAAGAATGAGAAGAATCTAACTCTAAGGATTCGTTTCGAAATTACAGGAAACTGTCATATACACTTGAAGAAGGCCGGAGAGTAAACGACTGAAAATTTGTAACGATAATAACTGAAATTAGAACATTAATTTGAAAAAGATCAGTGTATACTAATAACTGTAACAATATATTTATATTTATAGTCGTTAGATGAAGTGATGAAACTTTTGTCGCTCACTTGTTATCTCATTTCTATTAGACGGTTTCTCAGTTTGCATTAAAAATCAAAAGATATAAATTGAGAATGACAAATGTTCGTTAAAGAAAGTTCTGCATTGCAGTAATTGTTTCATTGATCATACACACATATTTGATAGGGTATTGCATGAAGAAAAGAACTCCTTGAAATACTAGAAAAAGATTGACTTAAAAGGAAAAAGATATTCAAGTAATGCATAAGCTCTACTAAGAACAAAAAGCACGCGTGCGGATAGATAACGACTTTAGGGAATAAAACAAAACAGAATGAGGAATAAGATAAGAACTTTATTTTTCTCACCGGATATATTTAACCTCTTCAGCGAGACAATTGTAAGAAAATAAGAATATATATACAAGGATATATTATCGGCGGACATAACAACATAATATACAGATGATACTGCTTTGATGGCAGACTCTGAAAGAAAACTGAAGGGAATCTAAGACAAAGTAGTAAAGAAAGCAAGAAGAAAGGAATATCGACTGTAAGAAGAAAGAAGACACACTTATCAGCAAACAAGATAACTCAATATACGATCTGGGTGTCTTCAAAATCAAGCAGATACACAAATTTAATTATTTACGTTTAGTAGTAAGAGACGACAGAAAGTGTGGAGGTGCATAGGAATAACGAAAAATGCCTTTCAGAAATTAAGCAATGTATTATGAGATAGGAAAATGACCGTGAACAATGAAAAAATAATGAATTGATACCTGATGTCTAATCTTCTGTAAGCTGGACAATCGCTCAAGTGCGGAATAATTTTTGCACAGATGAATCACCTTGGAGCAATAGAGAGGTTTTATCGACGAATGCTAAGAATACAATGAACGGAATATGTAAGCAACAATAGAAATTTAAGGAAAATACTAGCTATATAATTTTTGACAGAATTTTTAGATGATGAATTAGTATGTGTCTAAATATTTGAACCAGAATGCTCATCTTAGTTGTTGTCCTCGCAACCATTCACAGCTGTGCTAACGTCAAGCTTTCTTCACGTGTCTTGTATTTCTTCACGTGTCTTGTATTTTTTGCATGAATTTAGGAGATCAGAAATTATCAATTTTATATACTTTGCTATACAGGTAAGAATGCTAGTCTTTTTTTACCTTGTTTCGGCGGTTGTACCCACCAGCCTTCTTCAGGTGTCTATTGAATTTTGGTTTGAATATTTGAGATGATAAATTATTGCATGGTTTTGCTATTTCAGACCACCGTGCTAATCTTAGTTTAATACTCACAACATTTCAGTTGTTATACCGACCGACCTTCTTCAGATACATTTTGTATTTTTGTCATTTTTATCATTATTATGAACCAAAATGATCATCTTGGTTATTATAACGTTTCAACTATTGTACCCAACAGCCTTCTTCATGAGTCTGTCTTCGCGCTTGGTAAATGCCTTGGAATTTCTAACTGTACCATTTATTCAATTCACCAGTATAGATTCTTCTCGTTTCACTTTCCATTTAGAACCACTGCTTCATAGAACAGACTCCTAAGATGATGCTTTCCTGATTAAGACAGTCTTAACTTTTTAAAGTATAGGTTTAAGCGTTATCATTCCTACATAATAATCATTAAGTACGCTCCTTACCACCACCACCACCCTCTTACATGAAACAACCGTAATCAGTAACCTTCAGTCTTTGGCCTTCCAGTAGATGAACAGTTAGTAAAAATAACTGCTAACTGGTTTTATTACCCTCTGTGCTGCTTATTCTTTTCATCCAATATATGGTAATCAGCTGCCAGGGAACGTGGTATGTATTAAAGAATACTTTAATCCCCTAAGTCATATCTCCCTTGAGAAGCATTGGGAGTGTAACAACCAAGATGAACCTGTTGGTCCGAATAGTCAAGCATATATTAGGGCAACTGATAGTTACTGACAGAAAGAAACATTATAGGACATGAAACGTTCTATTAATATATCTCTTGTCTCCACTTGCCTCCAGTATATACTGAAGATATATTTGAAGGCAAGAGAAGAAAGAGGAAACATCAGTTAAAGATATTCTGTAAATATATGGCAAAAGAAGAATAAAGAAGAATAAAGAGAGCCATGATCACACACATACTAAAGAGGAATTCAGAAATAATAATAATAATAATACAATTATATAAACGTGGGTAAGGATGTGAGGGTAGTTTAATGGACATCTGCAGAAAGTGAAATCAGCGAACCGAGTTCAAATTCTGGGATAATATCTTTCGTTCACTTTCGTACAAATTCTCTTTGGAAAGGCATCCTCTCTGGAGTGGTTTTCTCTATATCCATCTCTGTCATCTGTCTCGTTCCAACGCATGCAGAAACGTTTGCAACTGTGCGGTCACATGATTCTGCATTTGGGGTTTGGGAGTTGACTCCAAGTCACCCCTGCATCTGGATTCCCTTGATGGTGTGAGATTGAGTGCAAATGTCATTCTAGCATAATAGTCCGTCTACCTAAAACTTTTACAGCTCTAGTAACCATTGACAGATTTTAGTATGAGTTCATATCATCAGCTGAGATAGGAGACAGAATCACCTTTAACGCCATATCCATTCTTCTGGGAGACAAAGAGAAAGATACAGGTTTGTAACAAATATCTGACGTTTTCTTGTAGTCACACAGAAAGACCAAATCCACTCTTTTTCTCAATATTGACTAAGTTTTGAACACTTCGTTGTTTTGAATAGATATTTTCGTTCAAATGAAATTAGTTTTCTTTATACACCATATTTAGCACATTTTCATTACGATATCGCAAATAAAAAACACGGTCCAAAACATTAGTCAATCTCTCTCTAATCTACATTTTCAGATACAGAAACGTATTTTTCGATATAATGACTTGCTTTTATTTTTTAGGAAACTTGAAAATCCCGGAAACTCAAAGCAACACCTGTCACGCATAATCTCCATTGACTCGAGTGTTTACATACTCCAGTCAATCGAGATTATGTTGATTCCAGTTATTCTTCGACAAAAGCGTAAATGGATTAATAACAAAGTGATATCGGCTATGGTTCAAATGTTAAATAAATAGTTAATCTTCAATTATATTTCTGATTAATGTTTATCCGAGAGAAGTTGCCCCAATAATCCTTTGCAAAAACAGATTTTAGAAAAAAAAAAAGATTCAAAAAACAAAAAGCCCGACGAGGATACAGTTTAGAAAGCAAGCAATATTTCCCAATTCTATTCAGATTGAATTCGTGGTATTCGTCCTTTTAAATAAAAGTTAAGAAACATTATAGGACATGAAACGTTCTATTAATATATAATTATTATTATTATTATAATATATAATTGTTCTATTAATATATAATATATTATTATATTAATATATATTCTAATTACACTGAGTATGCATCAACAAGGCTGATAAAAAGGGAGTTTCAATAAATATTGAAATATTTGTAGATTATGACCCAATTTGTTTTGGCAATTTCCCTACATATCCAGTATACGCTATTGCAAAACGCAAATAAACATTCGTTTATAAAAACATAAGGCAAGTATAAAAATAGATGTTCTAACCTAATTTTGGGATGTTTTAGGATACGATATCCATTTTCATGCATCACCTCTAATACTTTTTAGCTATACATGTATACATATACGCACATGTATACATATAGACGTGGACCCAGAAGATTTAAATGTCTCAGTGTAAAGTACATATATCGGTGTTTAAGACCAATTTATAGGTACTGAATTCAAATTAATATTTAACAGGCTTATAACAAAACGTCATTTTTTAGAAATTAAAATGTCCTATTTTTATCAGTCCTATAATGTCCTAAACTGACATCAAACTATTTTATATGTTGCATACATGTTTATATTATAAGTTTGTGATAATTCCCATAACTATATATATGATCAATTTTCTTTTTATTTTAAAGGTTTTTGAGCTTCTACATATTTGTACAAGGGCGTCAGGCACGTAATTACACTGAGTATGCATCAACAAGGCTGATTCATTCTGCTACATATGTTCGGACTTCATGACCGCGCCGAAAAGTTGTTCTCCACCTGTCACTATTTTAACTGTAAAATTAGAGATAAGGACAAATTCTGGGCCCCACACATCTATTTTAAATACTGTTACAAATTAATAACTGCATGGTTTAATAGCAAGAAAGTAACCTTCAACTTCAACAATGATTTGGAGGGAGTCACAAAGATAAGCAGATAATTGTTATTTTAGTCTAACAAATATAAATGGTTTAAATGTTTCTTCCAGAAAAAATAAAATATCCCAACGTTCCTTCAGCTCTAATCCATGTTCTTCATTTAGATGGTCTTCCGTCCTTAGTTTTTGTTGAGGTGTCTCCCATTTTTACACAAATGGACTCACCCAGGGTATACATATACTACTGCCAGTGAATACCCGACAGTCGGACAGTAGTAGTAATAAAAGAGGGTAGCCCAAGAGTCACAGTAACGAACACTTAGACTTAGTAAGAAGTCATACAGCGATACGTCGATATCAAAGACTGTATATATATTTTGCTACTAACCCGCATTCCTGGAACTACTATCATGTATTACCTGTTTGTATTATTACGTTAATACATTTATTTTCCTATATTCATTCTTGGCGTTTGTTATTATTTGATACCGGATTTCATCCCGGACTTCACAACAGTTTCCCAGTAAATAAGGATCAGATTAGGAGATGCCCTCAGAGGAAGATCCTGTCAAGCCAGTCTCTTCTGATGGCAATGTCTTTATTTATTCAGGAGCAAGTCGCAGTGAAACATACAGGATCATCCAGGAAAACCTGAATGACCTTTTCCATGATTTGTATTTATTTAACCAGCAATCAAAGCTTCACTGGCATTCTAGCCGAAGCAGTAGAACCTGGTCAAGACAGATGTACGCACCAGCAGTTTTGGGAAACGGAACAATGAGTTTGCCTCATTCTTTAATATAGAAAACAGGTTGAGCTGCTGCAAAAATGTCTCTTGCTTGTTCAGCACCCATGGCTTCGCACACGACTCCTCAGATTGGTGACTTTTAATATAACTCTTCACAGCGATGTTTGAAGGCTATGCTTCTGTACAATAGGAATAGATACTCTAGAATTCCTCTTTCCCACTCAGTTCATCGGAAGGAGTTGTATGACAATATCGAGCTACCTTTGGAAGCTGTCAAGTACTAGCAGTACCAGTGCAGTCTCTGTGTGGGAATCAAGGTCACTGAGCTCCTTATGGGCATGCAGGCCGGAATAAAACACTACAAGTAGAAGGAATGGGGGTTCTAGAAGTAATTTTATATCTGGGGAACACAGTGTCTACGAAAATCCTCTGGTGGACATGAACAAGATGCTTCTCACTACTCTTTGACAAGGTTGGTGTAATGAAGAATTTCATGCACCTCATAAATAAGAATGGCACAACTGTCCAATACCTGTGCATTCTGGTCCCAGCTCTCAATTCTGCTAGGCTCAACGAGGGCATCTTCGTCTGACATAAAATTCGAAAAGCGATGAAGGATAAAGAATTTGTGAAGGGACTGAAAGCATGGGAAGCATTTAAGTCTGCCATAATTTACTTGTGTCAACAAGTTGCAGGCATATGATAATAAGGGGTTACCGAATGTCACTCAAGATTCACTTTCCTCATTCCACCCTCAACTACTTCCCTCCGAACCTCGGAGCAGTGAGCTCTGAGTATGGAGAAAGATTCCACCAAGGTATCAAGTAGATGGCGAACAACTGTCAAGTCTATTAGAACTCCAGCATAATTGTGGACTTCAGCTAGATGCTTCTGCTTGACATCCAGGAGATAAAATACATGAGATAGGGCCAAAAACTCACTTCTGACTGTAGGTTTTCTGGTGTTGCAGACGTTTTATATTATCCCAGCATTTGATGTGGTGTTGGATCTATGTTTCTTGTTAAATAGATTTCTGATCATCTTGGCAGTTGTGGTAATTATCTTAGTGTTAGGGATAACTAGTTGTTTCTGTTGATAAAGTTAGAGGTTAGGATTATGAATGTTGTGTTTTTGTTGTCGATAGCGACATTGTTGTCAGTACCTGTGAACTTTGTTTTCTCGTTTTCTAGCGTTCAGGATGAAATAATGTTGGCAATGAAGAAATCTGAACATTTTTTCAGTGTATTTTCTTCTTCATCTAATTATTCTGGACCGTATATTCTAATGGCTCTGAGGTAAAAACAAAGAAGGTGGTAGCACCTGTTAGGCAAATAGTGAATCCCCTAACAAAAACAAAACATTATGAAAGTATCAAAAATACATTTTTATAGTAAAAAGTATTTGTAGTGGAATTTCCAACGATACATTTTATAGCAAAATGTCCGATAATACATTTTATCTGTAGTTGAAGGCATACAATTGCGTTCAGTTGAAGTCATAAAATTGAAACTGTTCAAAATATTTAGATTTTGGCATTAAATAACCCATAGATTTTAAACAAAATCCACCACATAAAAACAAAGAAAAATAATTTAATAAATTACTATTCCAACCACAGGCATAAAATAAGATTATGACGAATATATTTTTTTTAGCTCAGAGCCCTTAGAATGGAGAAGAGAAATGCATTAAAAAACCCCACAAAAAACAAAAAACGTTTATACTTCTTTACTATGCACATCAAGAAATGAAGAACCCTTTCTATTTTTGTGTACTGAATTCATTTTCTATCTACGTGCAGGTGTTTTGCTGCCAGTATAAGTTCTGCATTATTTTAATGTCTTTCTTCAAAAGGTCAAACTTACTTAGCAGTTCAAACAACGATGTGAACCGTATTTATGCTTTTGAATAAATCTCCAATTTAAACATTTGTTATCATTCCAGGTTATATAAACAAACCATTCGAAAATTATTACAAGCAAATTATATAGATCTGACCACAAGACTGAAAGAAATGTTTATCTCATTTGATATGAATGTTTTCTCGTTAAAATGTCGCAATCAACTATTTATATAAGATTTTTATATCTTCCTGTATCATATTAATTTATATATCAAGTTCATATAGCAAGTCTTTGTTTTTGATTTTCCTTAATGACCTTCACGATGGTATCAGCTCTCAACTTGCTATCTACCCTGATGACACAACCATTTACACCTGACCTAATAGTAAGTGTGATCAGTTTGATAAGGTAAAAATGGCAGCTGATATCTAAAACGAACGACAGTCTGTTGTTAACTGGAGCAAAGAATGGCTTGTTAATTTTAACTCTTCCATAACTAAACTGCTCTCTATTAAAAATCTGCCTTCCATCAGCATGGCTGATACTGACCTCCAGGAGAGTCACTCACTGCGCCTTCTTGTGCTAGCCTTCTCGGTTGACATGAAATGGAAGTCCTGTATTGAATCCATTGCTAGGTCAGCTGCTAGGAAGTTTGGTTCACTGTGTGGTGCTAGACAGGTTTTCTCTTCAGTGTTCATCTTATATATATATATATATATATATATATATATATATATATATATATATATATATATATATATATATATATATATCAGTCTACCATTCGTCCATGCTTAGAATATTGTTGCCACATATGGTCTGGTGTCTTGCTATCTATCTAGAGCTCCTTGATAAAATCGAAAGAAGTCTCAGCAATATTATTGTCCCCGATCTGAGGTCTCGTCTTCAGTCACTTTCCTACCTTTGCCTTTTCTATAAATACTTTCATGGTAATTGTTCGAATGAGCTCTTTGCTAGACTCTTCGTATTTAAGTGCATTACTAGAATGGCAACTAGGTCTCACGAATCTAAAGTTGAGATGGTTAGATGTAACTGTAAATTATATACTAACAGTTTATTTCCTCGCTCTTCTCGTTTGCAATGTCAATCGCTATCTGTTGTCCTCTGATTACTCTTCTCCTGTTATCGCTCCTTAGCAGTGTTCCTGTGTCTAACTGTTCGACACCCAGTAACACCTTGCATATCTGTAGCTTTTCTATCTCCCTCGAGGTGAACTCGATTAAAAAAAGTGTATGAGCGAAGAATTATATTATAAGTCTGCAATATTATCGGTCTTGGCTTGGCATCACGGCTTCACTCACATTCGCACCACCGTACGGGGGAGAGGTTTCCCCGTCACTTTTCTACAAATATCTTCGTTGTTCTGATGAGCTTATAGCAACGACTTCATTAATTTAGACAAATACTTCTTATCATTTTACTGTTGGAAAATGATAGATAAAAGCGTCAAGTCTATTCTAATAATTTCTTCTCTTGCACTTCTTGCTTTCTCGTCAACTACAATCTACATTCATCTTCTATCTCCTGGAATACATTTCTTCTTATTGTGCTTTATACCCAGTAATCCCTTGGATCTTAGTGGATTTATCGCCTTGATTGGGGAAAATGATTAAAAACTAAAAAAATAATAACGATTACCAATAACCGCTTCCCAACGAAGTGAAATATTTGAGCTTTGATCAAAGTAAATTTTTGTCTCCTTTTTTATTTACTGTTATTTCGATCTCAAATATACAGATCTAAAATGTATATCGGTTTATTGATGGGGTGTCTGGCCTAAATTTGTTATTTTATTAACACAGATGAGTTGTCGGAAAAATCCATTCGACACTGGAAGTTGCATTGAAAAATTTCAATTGTTTTATAAATTGAGAAACTTCAGTTATTTTTAAATACATCCATATTTACTTTATTCATGTTCTCTTCTCTCTTTTGAAGACTGAAAAAACCCTTTTTCTAATTGAAAGTATCAGCACTACCTTTAATTTGCAGTTTATAAGAGAGAGAGAAAGAGAAAGAGAGAGAGGGGGGAGAGAGGGGGAGAGAGAGAGGGGGAGAGAGCGGGGAGAGATGGGGGAGAGAGAGAGAGGTGGGGGAGAGAGGGTGGGAACTTTAATATAACTGAATTTTTTAAGGTTTCCATTAATTAATTTAATATAATTTCATTTCATTTTATTTAATACAACAGAAACCGGAGAAAAATCTCCATCGCATTTTTACCATCGACAGTTTTATGTAAGGTTAAAAGAAATCGTTCCTAATTTCGATCAGCGCGTTAAACTGATCGATGTTAAATTAATTTATAAATATTCTCATCAGCGTACACTTCATCGATTGTATATAACTTTCCAATTTTTACGAAATGAAAGAAATAAACTTACGAAAAAATATTGCTTAATTTCGGTGGGTGAGGAAAAAAAACTTGCTTGTATAACTTCGTAGCAATGAGTCGGGTCATTTTGTTATATGTTTACTCTCAAGTCGTAAAATCAGAGAGAAAATTATGCTAATACTTATGATGATATACTTTTTTTTAATCATTTCACAAACAAGTTGATAATGCCACTAGAACGCGGCGGAGTTGCATGGAGTGAAAGAAAATTAGAAGACTTTAGAAAGGGCCATAAAGGAACAGTATTAAAGAAGAAGAGTATTAACGTTGCATTTAGATTTTTGAAGATTGTAGTTATCAGGGAAGCAAGAAATCGGAAGGGAGTTACACAGCTGAGAAGTGCGAGAAAAGAAACTGTTAGGGTAGAAGTGTCAGTTCCATCTGGCTAGTTCAAGAGTAAAACGGTGAGATCCTAGTTGCTAATCCAGTAGCGCGCTTAAATTTACATAATCGCAGTCCCAGGGGAAAACGCTCATCAGAACAGTTGCCATGAAAATATTTGTAGAAAAGACAGAGGGAAGCCATGTCACTTCTGTGAGAAAATGACTGAAGTCGCGATGCCTGATCCGGATCGATTACATAGCAACGCCTTCATTGAATTTTGTCAAAAATCTTGAGAGGTACAGGAGGAGCATCAGATCAGATAGGGCAACAGTATTCAATGCGTGGATGAATGGTCGATTTATAAATGCGCAATGAATTCTAACGAGAAAGGTTTTCTGGCACAGCACTGTTTTCCAACTTTCCTTGCAGTACACGTAGCAATTGATTCAATACAGTCACTCAACTTCCTGTCAGTGGAAAATGTGATGTCAAGTAGGCGTAGAGTGTTGCTCTCCTGGAGTTTAGCATCAGCCGTATGCTGATGTCAGGCAGAAAATCTTCTTTGTGGTGATTAAATGGAAACAGTTTTGTTTTGGAGGCGTTCAAATTTACACGTCATTTCTTGCCCCAGTTAATCAATGATTGGAGGTCCTTTTTAAGAATAGTTGCCAGGTTTACTTTGTCGGATCTGTAAACGGTTGTGTTATCTGCTTAAATACCTAATTGGGAACTGATGAAATCGGAGAGATCATTGGATGAAGACCAGAAACAGCGCAGGTCCAAAGATAGAGACCTGGGGCACCCCCGCGTTAGTATGAAATGATCTGGAAGTATACCCGTTCAACACGACCATCATTAAACAATTTGTTAGAAACGATTGGATTAAGCTAAATATTCGTGACACCGTAGTTTGTGTAGAAGGCCAGCATAACAAACCCTGTCGAACTCCCACGAAATATCTAGAGCCACCACAGAAACTGTAGTGTAAAGCTGAAATTATTATAAACAAGCCTCGTTCATTTTTATATCTTGTCTGACACGTACTACAAATTTATTGGTGCTTGTGTGGGAAGTTATGTCTCCTCTGCTATCAAATGGGCTCTCTGTATATAGTGGAAAACATGAAATATCAGTTGCGATATTTATTCAATACTAGTGTTGAACTAGCAATTATCTCCAACCATCGACATAATTTTAAAACTTTTCACCAGTTATGATGCAATAATTGATTTATTGACGATAAAACATTGACTTAGTTCAATTCAATACGAGTATTGAAGAAATTTTTTTCTTTTTTTACATAAGATATTTTCAATTTTTTCTTTCAATAGGAAAAAAGAGCGAGTGAATGAGAGAGAGAGAGAGAGAGAGAGAGATAGATAGAGAGAGAGACTTGGTAAAATTTAAGAACTATTTCTGGGAAGTGTTTAGTTTTTAGGATAGGGTATCGATTAACCAGTGAAATGTTTTGCACACACTTAGATAGTTCTTGGAAATTAACTATTGTTCCTGGTATATATATATATATATATATATATATTGAACAATAAAAATTATTAAAAAAATAAAATCTTCAGACACACTGGGTTGTAGATTAATATTCTTTTGTTTTTATTATTATTATTATATCATTTAGATTGCTCGACTAGTTTCGGCCAACATGGTCATCATCAGGAGAAAGGAATATCTTGATGGAGAAAATTAACTTTTGTGTGTAGTTTTCATTGTTTTTGTTTTATCTTTTTAACATGAATTTTTTAACATTCCTTGTGTTGGTCAAACAGTCTTTTTTAAGTTGCTATTTGAGGTAAGAGCTGGATGGATCCAGGCTGGTCTGAATTCCCTTGGTCAGTTTTATTGCTTCCTGGAGAGGGGACGTGTCTCTGTTAAGGGTGTGTGTGTGTGTGTTATTTGGTCGGTAGGGAGGGAGTGAGTATGATGTGTGTAAGTGTGTCTATTCGTGTGGGTGTGTGTATAAGTGTGAGGCCTCAACGTCTCCGTAAGCATGTCTGTTTTGTGTGGGTGAGATCTGTGGGAAGGTTTTGATTTGTAAGGTATTAATACTATCTATATTGTTAAATTTATGGTTTAGCCCGGCTGGAGTGTGTGTTCTTAAACGTCGTATCCACCTATTTTCATGGAACTCTAAAACCTTTCTAATGTTATCTGCTCTGAACTTTTCTATTCTCTCAATTATAGTGAATTTGGCATGGGTTTTGAAATCGTGTTTTTCTAGGCGGAAATGTTGTTCTACATGTAATAATCTTTCATGGGGAGATAATTCGATTGCAATAATTGTTAATTCTGTAGTGAAAGGGCCATTCAGATTTTCCTACATGTTGTTTCTGCCATAGTGTGCATTCTAGGAGGTAATTTATGTCATGATTTCTAGAGTTAGAATCGTGGTAGATTTTGAAAGTAGATTTAGTGACTGAGCTAGTGAATGAATTCGTGTCTCTAATGTGGTTGCAGCACGAACTTCTTTTGTTGTTACATGGTTGGGAAAATCCTATTGTTTTTGTTGTTAGTTTATTACGGATTACCTTGTCTCCTGAAATGTGGTTACTACCTATGATTTCTTTTAGGTTCTTAGGTCTACGATATGATAGAAGGCCGGGTTCCTTAAACAATTTTTTTTAGATCTGGTTTGAGATGTAGTATTTCACAGCGACTTTTGACAGAGTGAGGTTGAAAGTGGTTACTAGAGGAATGAGGCTAGATTTATTTTTAATCTTGTACATTAGGTGTGGAAATTGCTCTATTTATTTGTTCGCTGATTAGGTGTTTTTTATAGCCACGTGTTGTGAATTGATGCTCCAGATTGTCAATGTGTTTATTTAATTCTTTAATGTATTCCTTGATTCCCTAGATCACCGTGGCACCCCCCTTTGTCAGCCTGTGTTATGATTAGGTCATCTCTATGTGTCGAGGGCTATACGTTCCCCTTCAGTAATATTGTTACGTGGCAACTTACGTGCTATTGTTTTCTTTATGTCATTTGCTACGGCTATTTCAAATGTTTGTATCGTAATGTCTGTGTTTTGTGGGGTGTAGGTAGTATCCTTCTCTTTTAATGTATCAAGTATGGAAGGTGTGTGGTCATTGTCCCTGTAGCGGGCTTTTAGGCGTATTCTTCTGAAGAAGGATTTCAGGTCCTTTGCCAAGGTATCTTTATCAAACCTTGGGGGACTAGGGCAAAAGCTTAGTCCTTTATTTAGTAACCTGAATGTGTTGAGTGACAATTTATTGTTAGTTAAATTTATAACTCGCCCGTATGGGTCAAGTTTGAATTTGCAAGCATGGCGAAGTTCTTTCGTAAAAGCATCATGTCTCCTATTAGGGATGCTATACCCTCTTTCAAGTGTCCTGGTTGGGGGCTTATTCCGTTTTTTTTACGGTTGAGTGTGTTTGCTGTTGATTGTCTACTAGGGGCTAATCTGGGTGGTTTAAGAGGTCTAATGGGGTTATGCGTTCTGTAGAAGGGCTGCTGTGTTTTGGTTTGTGTATGTTTGTACGACACCCTAATGATGTCTGCGTAAGTTAGTGCTTTGTTTTGTGTGTTTGTTTTGTTATATATATATATATATATATATATATATATATATATATATATATATATATATATATATATGTTTAATCATGTACATAGTTAATACTAACTGCTTCTAATATAAATTATAAGAAAATAAATACCATAGCCATTTAGCGTATCGATTAACTAGTGAAATGTTTTACACACACCAAAATAGTACTTGAAGCTGAACTATTGTTCCTGTTGTATATATATATATATATATGTGTGTGTGTGTGTGTGTATGTGTGTGTGTGTGTGTGTGTGTGTTGTGGATTTCGGGATGAAATCTGATATCAATAAATAACAAACGCCAGGAATAGATAAGGAAAATAAATGCATTAACATAATAATACAAACTGGTAATACGGGTTAGTAGATCCAGGAATGAGGGTTAGTAGCAATAATATATATACAGACTTGGTATTGAAGTATCGCGGTATGACTTCTTACTGAGTCTAGGTGCTCGTGACGGTGACTCTTGTGCTACCCTCCTCTAATACTACTCTGATACTACTCGATTACAGACTTCTCGACTGTCTTAAAGTAATGCCGGGTATTCACTGGTGGTAGTATATGTATACCTCGGTTGAGTCCATTTGTGTGAAAAAGGGGAGACCCCTTAACAATATGTAATAAAGTTAATACTAACAGCTTCATATATAAAAATACAAATATCATAGCTACTCAAGTTTCACCCTGGAAACAGGGATCGACAGTATTTATATTTTACTCGCACGGCCCGAATTAATGCTGAACTCTGTACCTTTCAACCCATGACAATTCCCAGATAGTCATAAGAAAAGTGACATCGTTTCTCTTAAAAACACTGAAATCGCCTCAACGATCGTTATGTACACTGAATTTCTATTGGTGACAGGTCAATTTGCTAGAGAGCCTGGTGCATGCATGCCCGATGTAATATTAAATATTTTTATATTATTAATTTTGGAAATGTAATATCCCAGAGGGTATAAGAATTCATAAACAACATTAATTTTTTTATACAGGGTGGATTTATTAGGTTCTGTGCTTTTGGTAATGATTAACAATTCGTGCACATATCGACCGGCACACCACAAGTGATCAAAATACAACTATCAACATAAGACAAATATTAGTAGATAATACCAAAATACTATACAGTACCCAATGCAAGGAAAGACTCAAAACCATAGAAGCGATTATTATACAAAATAAACAGATCACATTAAATAAAATATAATTCCCAACAGTAGACGGTATCTTGAAGTGCATATGATGTGCACATAGATATTCTCAAAAAACTTTTTCGTTTTGTTGCCGCTTCGCTCCTAATAACCGTTACACATGACATCTCTGGAGACTATTTCAAACTTGCAGCTTTTCAAGGATGAGCTCAAAAGGCAAATTACAGGTCGGGGTTACTAAAATCAAGCAGGCACAGAAACATAAATATCTGGGAAATGTTCTAACAGAATGTGCGACACTGAGATCTGAAGACGTATTCGGATGGTCAAAGATGCATTCCAAAAGCCAAGCTGAGTATTAAAAGACAGAAAAAGACCCCCCCCCCCAGAAAAAAACCCACTGTACTGTAATATCTGTCTTTCTGTATATCAGCAAATGCTAGACAATCTTATCAAGGATGAAGAAGAAACTTGAAGCAGCAGAAATGTGGCTCTACAGAAAGATGCTGAGAATACGATGGGTCAAATATGTGAGTAACAACGAGGTTTAGGAGAGAATAGAAACAAAAAATAAACTTATACTTAACATTAGGAAGAGGCAGTTGAAATTACTGGGTCACGTAATGAGGAAGGAGGGCTTGGAAAATATGATACCCACAGGACAGATTGAGGGAAAGAGGGACAGAGGAAAGCAGCGTGTAACATACTTGATGGACTTGAGTAAATGGATTGGCAGAACAGGGGTTGTGAGAAATAACAAAAAGACAATCTTATTAAGAACTGAAAGAGGCAGAAAATGTGTATGGCAATGATCGCTTACGTCCTGAAGGGACACGGCACATAAAAGAAGAAGAACGAAGACTAGAAGTAGATAAAAGAATTCTGCCTACCAAAGAGACACCACATTGGTTCTTGAAAATGAATGATGCGGACGAAAATACATGAACAAAAACAAAAGAGCACGTACTTCAGACAATTTATCTATAATTTTAATCACAATATACAACACCTTATTTTTAAGCATATCAGCCAGAGCAAGGCGGGAGTGCCACTAGCACGCATGGGGTTACGGAGAGTGAGAGCAAGAGTAAAGAGGATTATTGGGAAAAGGATAGGGATCAAGATCAAGGAATCAGTTGATGTCGATTGACATTACATTTGAATATTTGAAGATTATAGCTATCAGGGAAGCAAGTAAGAGGAAGGGAGTTCCACTGTCGGGAAGTGCGAGATAAGAAGCTGTTGGAGTAGAAGAGGCTGTTACATTTAACCGTTTCGACAGCGAAAGTGTGGGAAGAGCTGCCAACCTCGTAGCACGCTTAAATTCCTGCACTCTGTAGGAAAAATATACAGACCTTATATATATATATATATATATATATATATATATGTGTGTGTGTGTGTGTGTGTAATAGGTTTTGTTAAATGACACCATCACCAGCAAGATCTGTCTGTCCAACATTTTATTAAGTGTTAAAAACCTCCGACTAAGTTGTTTTATGCCAGAATGAAATTGGTATACTTTTCAAAGATCATTTCTTTTAAATCACAGTACTTTCATCTGTCACTCCAGTTGTTATCAAGAATTGCGTGTTTAGTCTTGTTGGCGTGTTGTTTATGAAAATGTTTTTGGCCAATTCAAGCTTGTTGGAACCAATTTTTAGTCATTTGTAGGTGACATCATTTACAATTGTGGAACTGAATTTTTAGTAATTTCTTTAGTAACACAATTCAATATACAATCTCAATAAAGAAAATTCCCTATTTAATGTTGGTTGCATCCATTATATTAAAACGGCTTTATTCTTTGTATTGAACCCTATATAATATTTAGGTGTTATCTATTCAAAGTTGTCTTGATGCCAACCTAAGAGACAGATATAAACTATTTAATATTAACCCACACAGACACGGACACACACATAGATTTATTTCATTTTTACCTGAAGAAGGCTATCGAACGAAGGCGAAACCCATAGTCTATAAAAGAGTTTTCCACTTTGTGTGATTCATCAAAAATCTCATTCGAATTCTATATCCTACTAACACACACACACACACACACACACACACACACACACACACACACACACACACACACACACACACACATACACACACACACATATATATATATATATATATATATATATATATATAAGAACCTCTTTAGCCATATTACCTCTTTAGCCAGAGTACCCTGGCGATCCGCGTAGGTGAAACCTAGATTGGTTTGTCTGGCGCTATATGTTCTTAGAGTTGCTCTACTTAGTGTATTGAGCACTTTTCTTAGTTATTTTTACTTTACTCGTGTTGGAGGTTATTTTTCGTTGCACTCTTAGCTTGGATTCTGGACGATTGTTTTCGCCTGAATTATATGTTCTTACTTCTTTCTTTTTTTATTCCTTATTTTCCCTTGGCGATCGGTTTGTTCACTTACAAGCCAAAGCACCTAGAATTTTTCCGGACGAGTATAATTATTTATATTTATAAGATTATATATATATATATATATATATATATATATATATATATATATATATATATATATATCGGTGAAGAAGAAATACAAGTAACGCCGGTTACAATTTTATATCTGCGAACATTAACGATACAGGGACGATACAATTCAATTTCTTGTCATCCATATATATATATATATATATATATATATATACATATATATATATATGGATGACACACTCACACACACACACACACACACACATATATATATATATATATATATATATATATATATACATGTGTTTGTGTGCGTGTGTAGGAGTGTATGTATGTGTGGGGTCTGTACCAATTATCAGACATTTCTAACCGAAGTGACATGAGACGAGACAAAGCCAACACGTTAGAGTAATCCCGTTTGGGCATAATTAGTTTTCACCGTGTTCGTAATACCGGCCATATCCTGTGTCTTGAAATAAAACAGCTCTAATTATATTAAACCAGTATAAGACAAAATAAGAAAATTCTAGCGATGATCTGGAATTTTATTTTAATCCTTGTGATGCAAAATAAGCTAATTAGTTTACAAATTTTGTTCGTCGATAAATGTGTCACCAATGTACAAGCACTGAGAAGATGAAGTTCGAATTCAATCTTCTTAACAACCATTCTGCTCGGACAGATAACAGCGAGACACAGTCATATGACACGACTTATCAATGCAAACCTCGATCAAGCTGTAGTCATCATTGCTAGCAGGATGGCTTCTCTCAGCCCCAGGGAACATTCGTTATGTATCACGCGCAGCTGGTGTCTTATGAATGCCGTTGGGTAGCTCGTACGTCTTAAGCAATTAGGCTCGTCAGGCATTTTAAGTGTTTAAGCGCAGAGTAATTACAGGAGAATTATTAGATCAAGACTATACAGGGAGCGAGCATTATGAGTTGCACAATTCACACATTAGAAAACATGTCAGATTATAAATATCTTGTGAACTTTTGAGAGAAAAGAAATGTTACAATCATAACTATTTCATTTATAATATCAGGAAGTGAAGGAAGTTTTGTCAGAAAAATAAATAAACAGATGAAAAAATTCATGATCATTGCGATTAGAAATACTTAATAATGCTGGTAATGTTTTCTTGTCAGTTATAAATATCTGAAAACATTCAATACGATAACATATAACTGAGAAAATATAAACTTCTCAAAACGCTTTATTAAAATAAGTTTAGAGTCTTACATTCATTTTATGCGTTATTCTTCATGTATTATTTTTTAAATGTCACCATATCATTTACTATTAAATTATTAAATGTGTTTGATATTTTGTTGCTAAATTGAAAGAAAGTTTATTAAGGCTAGGTTTAATTATATAGTTCAGGACGCAATTTTTTGCAATTTATCATTTCTTGTATCAATGTATTATCGTCGTATTTTTTGTTGTTTTGGTCGGTGATGTGCGCTTTAATAAATATATTATCAAATGAATAACAAGTTATTCTACGAGATAATATAGTAATTGAGTAAACACTGTATACTTTATTTTAATTATTATCATTATTAATAATCGAAATGATTGTCGTAATTTTCCAATATAGTACATTTCGAAAACAGTGCGATTTCCAGAAAAAAGAAAAGATAAGAGAATGCTAAACATTTTGTTTTTTCTGTTTTTGGAAATCCCATTATTATTATTGTCTTTCCATTTCTATTTTTTACTAATTATCACCATCATTGTTTTATAATTACGATCTTTATTGTGGTGCGGTCGCTACTAGCATCTCTAACAAATTCGTCTTTTTTCTTCTCTTCTGCAATGAAGTGGTTATGTCGGCAAGATGATAACTCGTATAAACCAATGATAACAGTGGACTCGAATGTTTCGTATTTAAATTTACATTTCATTCACACCAATAATTCTTCTATTATTCTCGACCAGTGTGTGTGACTGTCCCATCGTCCCTGGTTCGGCATGTGGACCTTACATTCTGTCTACGATGTATAAGAGACTGTCCATCTCCCATCTGGAGCAGTTGTTTATATACCCATCTGTCAAACGGGTTTTCTCCTGTGCGCACATATCAGACGCAGTTTTTCCCACGTGTGTTAGGATGACACTGGGACTACAACTGAAATAAAATGACCCTCTAAACCACAACAGTGAGTCATTTTGAGAAAGAACTTTATTTGACCAATTGTAACACTCACCAGAGAATTTCTGTGCAATTCTTTTTATATGACGTGTCCTTTACGCCGAGGTCGAACATTGCTCTCCCCAGCTTCCTAGACTTCGTAGCCCTAAGCAATGATTTTGCCATTACAGTCCCTGTTTCGTCATCTATTTACATAAGCTTGTTAGGTATATTATTAATTGTTTCTATTTGCCCCTTTTGTCTTTAATCTGTCCTGTGACAGATAAATTCTCCAAGCTCTGTATCCGAGAAACTTTAACTGTCTTTTTCTGTTTCTAACTATAAGTGTCATTTCTGTTTACCTTTTCTTGCTCACATACACTACTATTCCCAACATACTTCTGTAGAATGACATCTTAGTTTACTCAAGTACCCTTGTATCTGTATAAGTATCTGTGAGGATATTGTCCAGCTTTCACTGCCATATAGGAGGATTGATATTACTTCCTTTTTTATTCTTTTCTTCTTTACTAACAAAAATACTCCTTCTTTATATCACATTCAGTCTATCATTTCAAGTGATAAGGCGTGCATACAGATGTGGGTATAATACAATCCGAAAACTTTAGAAGCATAAAACGACACTAGCATATACTAGTTATATAATAGGGTTATTTCTTTATTTATCGTTCACTGAAAATCGGCCCATAGCATGAAACGTGTACTAACGGTGAATCTTTCAGTTTCCGATGTGGGATTTGTGTCCAACCTTTTTCTCGATCGATTGTCATACTGGAAATAAACTGATGTTTGTCCCTTTTCTTATTTTTTCTCTGGGGTTTTAGCACGGTTTTTTCTTTTGTTTTTTGTTTTTTCTAAGGTTTCATTTTAAGTATATATATATATATATATATATATATATACACACGGCGGTAGTTAAAGTTATTGGCAATTTCGATATAACATATATTTAGGTTTGTCACGCTGCCTTCTGCTTATGCGTACTTATAGTTGGTACTGTGATAACGAAATGTAACATTGATTGCACCAGTTTCCTTGCTACTCCGCTCGCCGTGTGCACCAAGAAGGAACAAAGAGCAAGTGATCTGAATCCGCAGAAAACATGCTACCTCATCGCCGGTTCGCCATTATCATTTCTCCAGCAAGCTGAATCTTACCGTCAGTGGTGAAGGTTGACGACCCTCCAGCTCCTTTTCGTGCGTAACGCCTTTCCGGCCACTTCTAAACTCGATCCACTGATATACACTTTTACGCTGTAGTGCCCTATCACCGTATTGTGTTAAAAGTTTCTGATGATTTTTTTTACACCTGACACACACTTCGACCAGATAAATCAGTGTTCTTTGTTACTACTTGGTACACTTCGACCGAAGTGGCCACGTTTATATTGTAGCAGCAGCAGCAGCAGCAGCAGCAGCAAGAAAACCGGCGCAATCAAGTTCAAATTTCGATTACGTGGCCACAATATAAGCACGCATGAGCAAAAGGCAGTGTGACAATATATATATATATATATATATATATATATATATATATATATATATATATATATAGTCACAATAATATTGGCTCCTGAAAAATTAATTTCGGTTGAGCTCTGTGGGAATGAAGCGTGGGTTTGTAAACAGTGACTATTTAAGCTAATATAGCAAGACTCTTCGGCAGAATTGAGTCACTGTCAGTCACTGTGTGTTTATCTAAATCTAAAAATAAATACGCTAAAATTCACCTTCATCCCTGCCGTGCGCCGACGGCTTAGTGGTAGAATTTTCGACTGAATTCAGTCGGGTTTCGATTCTAGCTAGAGGCAATCAGACGTCTAGCCACACTGATGAGCTGTGATACAGCGAAACTGTCTGTCTGTGGATGACAATAATATATATATATATATATATATATATATATATATATATATATATATATATATATATATATATTCCGAATTACATAAACTATTTAATAAAAACAGTTCAATTAAGCTACAGGTATGGTAGCAATTTAGAAACCACAATAAAATGACAAAACGCCAGAAATTTCAAAACGTGCAGTAAAACATTTTAGAAATTAAAGCAGATGTCCATTAGTTGGAGTTTACAAAACTGAAGCATTAATTTACAAAGCAGAAATAATATATACAAATGGACAGAAAAATATACATAGGTTGTACTGAGGGTAACTTTAAAAAGATGTGGTACAATGATGTCCTCCATTAAGCTAGAAATCCTTAGAAATTCTACTAAATTAATCAACCATGTGTGGAAATTAAAGGAGAAAAATTAAAAAAACAGATCGTAAACTGGGAAATTTATAAAAAACTAACATCTTCAACCTTTGTCATAGAGAAGATAGCTATAATAACATTTCCAGACAGAAAATAACAAAACAAAACAAAAAACCTTTAAACCAGAGATCGTAAATTATGTCCCGTTGTATTAATACTAAAAAGTTCATTTTGGGTTCATTTGAAACGAACGCATGTATATTTCATTTAATTCACCAACGATATATTTCCAGTACACTTGATTTTCCCCTTCCTCCTTCCCCTTACCTTTTAACACGCCTCACGTCGTGCGCTTATTCATTTATTTTTTATTTATAGTGTTCATAATTTTTTATTTAAAAAAAAATAAGCGTTATAATTGATTTATTTTTTCAGTTTTTTATAAGCCGTAAAAAATAGATAAATCATTCATATTGTAAACATAAACACACACACACACACACACATATATATATATATATATATATATATATATATATATATATATATATATATATATATATATATATATATATATTGTGAATGAAGCCAGAAAATGCTTTTAAATTGTAAGAATTTACTAATACATATCCTACTAATTAACCCCTAGCTGGTGGAGAGAAAATTTGGATTTATAACATTTCCCAACGAATTTGTGCGTAAGTGAATATAACAAACCCGACTGGAATTGGAACGCAGCTCTCTGATTTCTAATTCTGAGCCGTTATCCATTGCACCAACGACTCATCCAATCTTGCAGCACCTGGTATTCCCAAGTGGTTACCCATCTAACTACTGACCAGACTTAACTTCAGTGATTGTACTATAACTATTGTTTCAATGTGATATGACTGAAATCCATGTTTACAATAGAGTCACATTGAAAATATCATAAAAATTGTATGTTGGCTAACTTCTAAAACAGAAAAGCATATCTTAAAATATATTCAACTACCTCAGTTATTAAGCATTCTTCTTGCATATCTAAATTCTTGCAATTTCTGTTCCAATTCCCCTTGTTGGGCGATTATCTTACGGCTAGATTTGGCAATATGCCAAAATCCTTTCGCTGCTGAATCTGAATCATTTCTGTTTCTGAATCCATCCATTGAGAAAGTACTCCGAAATATGATGGTCTTTCTCATTATTATTATTATTTGAATATAAGAAGTAGCAGTGAAATGACCATCTATTCGCAGCATCTACGCTTTTATTAGTTACATCTAAAATGACAGTCATTTGATCGATTTGTATTTATAGTTGCACTAACCTGATTATAACGAGTGTATTATTTGGTCAATTGCATGAGATCATCTGAGGCGGTGAATCCTGAATTGCCGACCCATCAAATGTTTTTCCATCATTACTCAATTATTTTCAGACGTTATGCTAGGCTACATATTTTCATATTCAAGAGATTTTCTTCTTACACACAAACACATAGGAATGTATATCTGCCTGTGCATGTATGTATCCAGTAAATATGAAAATGTTGAACTTTTCATATCAAGATCTCTTTAAAGATCCCAATCACATTTATATCGATTTGTTCAAGAAAATCATGGCCCGGTTACCGACATATTTACTTCCAAATCGTACAATTTAGTCACATGACTGTTCTGAAGCGGTTCTATAGATAGCATCATTTTTCGGTTGTTTTTTTACTTCCTACTTTCGTTAAATATGCTTCCATTTGTGTAAGGAAAAGAAGCACTTTATTTTTTATTTAAGCTTGATTAGTTTTATCTACAGAGAAGGTATTTTTTCGAATTCCCACATAAAAAATAGTTTCCACCTCGTCACCAAAAGCTGGCAACTTTCTGCACATATTGTTACACATTTGTCTCTGGTTTATTTTCACACTTAATCGTTGATAATATTAGGTCGCGTATTTTCAGTGAGTTTCAAAGACAATATTTACATATTTTTGCACATAGTTTTCAACTACATATATGTAATTTTGTTACACTAGCTTTTGCCATCTTTGAGGCAGCTTTATGATTCCATCCTCTTATAACTTAGAATCTTTGTAGGTTATTAACTGATTCTAAATGTTCTTACAGGCTCCCAGAGAATTGGAATTATTCCCATTAAGTGAATTTTGTGGGGATTGAAACGTGGTGATCGGAAGGTGAAAAGTCAGGTTTAGTTGGACATCCCTGGTAAGCAATACTAATTTATGTCGGGTCTGTAAAAAGCGTTGTCTTGAGGGAAGACGGCATTTTTCCGATTGGCCAATTCCTAACACTTTTTATTGATTGTTTCCTTTAATTGGTTCAGTATTATTTGTCTTGATTCAACGTCTGATTCTGCGAAAAGATCTTGTAATGCACAATGCCTTTCCAGTCGCAATTTTAACACGGCATCATCATCTTCGGGTGTAGACTGGATTTTGGAGTCGTTAACGGTGATTCATTTCGTTTGCCCCAGGATTTCTTTCGCTTCACATTGTTGTAAACATTCCATATTTCATCGACTGTGATCGTTCTTTTAAAAAAAAGGAGTCTTTTTTGTGGCGCTTGAGCGGATATTCGCAGATGGAAATGCTGTCGATAAAACTAACGCATCCAAACATCGGAGCACTTGACTTAAGCAATTGTTTTTAACTTCTTTACATTGCCCATATGAGATATATACAGTGTGTCTGCCTCGTATGGCTAGCATTACTTTTTAACCAGTGTTTCCATTTTGTTATCGTCCACGGTCACAATTCTGCCGAAACGTTCTCGGTTTTCCAGATCAAAATTTTCGATTCTGAATTTTTGCGAACTACTTATGAATGGTACTCCCAGCAGTGGCACCATTTCCATAAATGGTATCTATCTTTTTACTCTATGTACAGTGATATTTTCTGTTTACTTTCCGCAAATTAAAAAGCGTCAAATAAGGAAAATGCATTTTCCTTCATTTTCATCTTAAGGTGAAAAGATTTTAAATTCACAATCCGCACACAACTCATCTAGAAAGACACGTTAAGATGTGATTTTCAGTATATATATATATATATATATATATATATATATATATATATATATATATATATAAAGGTAAGATGTCTGTCTCTGTGTGTGTCAGTCTCTGTGTTTGTGTGTCTGTGTGTGTTTGTATGCTATTTATGCACGTCCACGTTTCGAAACCGATTTCGATAAAATTGTACACACATGTTGCAAATTTGACAGGATAGATCAAGACCGGATTTGGCGGAAAAATTGATAAAACTGAATGTGGGTACAACTTTTTGCCCAAACCAAGAGTGCTTGATAGTTTTCCTGCGACATTCGCTTCACACAAAAAATTACTAAAAAAAGAAACTGAAAAAACATTGTTTGAGAAGGATTATTGGTGCGTTTAAAGGGGAAGCAGCCCTTACAGTAAGGAGGGGGTGCGTTCATGCGTTTGCACTTGCACTTGAATCAATCTCTGATGCTTCATCCTTTTTTTGCTTGATTATTAGATTTGTGAACAATGACTATTTGAAAGTTATTATGGCCATAGGAAAGTTATTGAATATCTAAAACTTTGAAACAATTTAATCCCGAGCAATGAACACACAAAAAGTTTTTATCGATAGAACTCATTTATTGAGAAGAACCAGACACTTGCGAAGAACATATGAAAAAGACGCGGTGGGGAGTAGCTTAGTATACGAACGGTTATGCAAGCAGACATTTCTAGACAGGGGGTGCGGATATAAAATGGGTGCGGTTATACAATTGATGAAATGTACACCCGGGCAACGCCAGGTACCTCGGCTAGTATATATATATATATATATGTGTGTGTGTGTGTGTGTGTGTGTGTGATACATTTTGGTCACGTGTGAAACGAAGTCACGTTCAAATTTCACCTGTTGAAAAACGCTGCGAACATTTGTTCCAAATCAATATTTATGGTGACCCGACGTTCATCATCATGAAATTTCAGTTATATTTTTTTATTCATTTTAATCAGAACCCTATACTAAACATGTTTCATCCTGCTATCCGAAATCGCATTAATAGTTTATAAGACCTTTCATCGCAATCTCATTGAACAGCATAAAAACGAAAATATATAAATATTTAAAACTTTGAATGTTATCTTGCAACATGACGGAAATGCGAAACTTAAGTATCATTGTTTGTTTATATAAACGAATTTACGTTCATTTACAATTTTATTATCATTAACTGATTTAACAAATACATATTGATTGTCAAATAAGATAATCGAAAACTGTTTTAGGAATTTTGTTTGAGACAAATCCACTTCATGAATACAAATGTCGCATTTTTACTTTGACTTATAATATAATTAAAGTAGATTTTAAAATAATAAAGAAGAGTTTAATAAACAAGAATGAACCAGATACGATGTATTTGTTGTATATGATACACGTCAGAAAATACCAGATACAATGTATTTGTTGTATATGATACACGTCAGAAAATACCAGGTACGATGTATTTGTTGTATATGATACACGTCAGAAAATATCAGATACGATGTATTTGTCGTCTATGATATACGTCAGAAAATACCATATGGTCTGAATCGAATTTAATGCAATGAAGGAATTTTTGTTCTATTTTAAATGTGGTGATCCTTATATGACTAGATACCATTGAAGACTTAGTACTCTCCGATATTGAGCAATCTTCACCAATAAATATAGTAAACTAGCAGCATGGCCTGGCGTTGCCCATGCTTGATTCAAAAATCGTACGTTTAGGTAGTTTCCTCTTACTTTTCAACGAATATGTGTAAACTGATTTGCAGTGCAAACGGTAGTTACGCTCACCAAGCGTTTCATGTGACAAAACATACTGCCTCCGTTGAGATTGACTGGAAAGCCTCAAAGAGGCCTCTACCTAGGTTTCCTCCTCCCGCTTTCTCTTTGCCGTAGAGGCTCTTTTAGAACGCCTACTAAGGTTGCCTCACCATGGTATTTTGGCACGCTTAGCAAAGCTGCCGGGTCGGTCATCGCCACGGCACTCAGAAGAGTGCAAAGCAGAAGTTGAAGTAGACGCCAGCCGCTTCCACCCCAAGGAGGCGCACTCAATGGAATCCTGCTCCCGTTCCCCGTTAACCAGTGAGGCTTTTTTAGAACGCCTTCTAAGGTTGCCTCGCCTGGGTATTTTTGCAGCCTTTGCAGAGCTGCCAAGTTGGTCATCGCAACGGCACGCAGAAGAGTGCAAAGCAGAGGTTGAAGTAGACGCTATATGATCATCTGTAAGCGGAGTTATTATGTGCTCCTCCGCAGTCGCCTGTTCTGCATGTGTAACATTAACGGTATTAGGGGTCTTCACTTGCTGACGTGCGGATGTTCGTCGTGTAGGAACCATTTGAAGGGTTGTAGAAATGCTGTGTAAGAATGCGAATAGAAGTTGATGCCGAAGCTGAAGCGGTGCAACCTCGTTGTATACGAAAACTAAAAATGCTGTGGAGCGGTATGGAAAAAGCTTCTCCTAGCTATGGGCTGTGCTTTCTGGCAGCACGAAAACGTCGCTGTAGGAAGAGGTTACGCAACCAAAACGTTGAAGCGTTGAAGGTTAAAAAGTAGTGTACTGGGCCGCGTAGTAAAGGCAGAAGAGAAGTAACTTGCGACAGCAGTTAACTGTCTAATAGCAAAACTGAACTACGAAAAGGTAGAAATAGGTATGGAACGCTAAGATGGACTGGGCTGCGCAGTAGAGGCAGCACGCGGAGATAAAATGGGTAATGCAAACGTTTAAGCAAATAGGTAACTGTCAAGCTATCAATTAATCCAAGGACAGATGCGTTAATGGCGATCAAATCAAGACGTGAGTGCGGATGCAGCCGCGCTGAAGGTATTTAAAGGGAGCGTGACTCGTCATTGATTGGTGTAGCCTGGACAATGGCCATAACTTAGACCAATGAATGAGCTCACGCAAAATGGAAGATGCTAGCGCGCATTCACGCACGCGTGCATAATTTGGCAAGCGCAATCTTGGCCGTAAACGGGCTCAAGCTGCCTGCTGCATATGCAGCTTGGCTCTAACGCACGTGATGCCGGCGATGAGAATGCAAGGATCTGCAATGAAGTGTTAGCGCAAAAACTCCTCGTCAGGTCTGGAATGCGGCCTGGGCTAGGGGAAAAGGTTTAAAGAATTGGAAAATGGACCGCTGAGGGCGGAACCATTTTCACTCAGCATGTATGCGGTTTTTATTTCAGTAAAGACGCGAATAAAGGAAGTGCTTATTTTGGTAAGATGCGACGATTAAAGCAAAAGGGTTGACAAAGTCGAATATGTCATTTGTGGCTCAAAGTCAGACCTGGCAGCAGGGATAAAAAAGCCGAATTTCAATGGCCCTGCACCCATTCCAGAATTTGAGGTCAAATGTTTTCTTCCACTCCACTGCACGCACTGACCTGTTTCTTCCCGCGCATAGCGTGACCTTAAATTAATCTGCATTTAGGAAATACCCAACCGGAAAAACATTTTTACGGGTCGACTGATTGTCGATTTGCACTCTGTTTGGGCGGGGGGGCGCTCAGAGTTGAAACTTCACATGGTGACTTCCAATGGCCTCCTCATAAATCCGGTCGGTTTTTGCTAAAAACCGACATGCGGTTCAGGCGCAATCTGGGCGTATCGGTTTTTGGGTCCGTGGTCATGAAACTTCTAGATAACAATTCTAATGGTAGACTCTAAGAGGGTGTCAAATTTGATTGAAATGCGACCATTCCTTCTGTAAGCAGATTTTTTCGATTATCGATTTTTTCGGAACCTGAGTCCGAACTCAAAAATCGGGCTCCGTCATGTCCTTACGGCAGGCATTTGCAAACTTGTGATGAAAACCGCATCGAAATCGGGTGAGAAATGCGACCTGGGCGAGGTAACAATGCCCACGACAGAGAGACATACAGACAACATGAGAAATATAGATAGTAGATTTTTAACAAAACACACACGCGCGTACGCACGCGCACACACACAAACACATATATTAAAGCAATAATTATATTTTTAAATTCAACGTGATTTTGTTCTTACTATAAGAGTTATATTGAGTACAGTTTTTTGGCGTAGTCATCCCTTCCTTTTTAAAACAGTAAAATTAATGTCCACCGGCCAAGTGATCGAGAACACATGTGGGAGCGAGACGGTTCACATTTAATCTAAAATTTAATTTACTTCCCGATCAACAAATTTCATTGCTTGAAAAAAAACAAGGATGTCTGCTATAATAGGACTAATCACTAGATATAACGTTTATTGCAATAAGACACACACACACACACACACACACACACACACACACATATATATATATATATATATATATATATATATATATATATATATATATATATATACAGAAATATAGTCTTAAAGTGTGCTATATTTATGGGGTAAAGTGCTCAATATCAGAGATAGAGCGTGTGTAAATATAAAAGTGGACATGGAAGTCAGCACTTAGAGGCGACAGTCTGTTTCATGCTAGTGCAATCGTCAGGCGATATATATATATATATATATATATATATATATATATATCATTCATAATATTTCATCGAGTCTAGAAGAATACAGAAAGCACTGATCGGCCGTTTTGTGCAATTTGAGACCCCTCAGCAGTGCACATCCACCACCGAGAATCGAACCTGATTCCTGAGGAAGTTTTAATAAAGTGAAACATGTTAGATTGATATCTGTGTCTTACTTGTTCTTTATCCTACCATTCTTGATTCCTATCGCTACTCTATCTATCTATCTATCTATCTATCTATCTATCTATCTCTCTCTCTCTCTCTCTCTCTCTCTCTCTCTCTATATATATATATATATATATATATATATATATATATATATAATGATAAATCTGGCGAGGTTAAAATAGAAATACAAGCGAACATGAGGGAGCTTGAATATCTAGATGTTAAATTAGATAAAGAAATAACAAGGTCGTGTAAGCACCGGAATAGTACTCTATTATGTAAATACAGAGTCTAACCATCCAATAAGCATTATTAATCATATAAATAAGTGTATCAACTAATTCGTCTAACATTAATATATTTAATGAAGTGAAGGACGATTATGTACAGGTACTGGAACCAGGAAGGCATAAAGAGGTTTATTAAATTTAAAGAAGGAAAAAAAATGAAAAAAATAATGACATCATGATTCATAACACTTGTTTAACCTGACGATTAAAATTAGCGTGAAAATCTCTAAGTTATCACAAAAGTATTTCCTAAAAATAATCTCCGTTATACAGTGTTTTCAATAAAAATCATGTAAAAGTGAGTTATAGTTTTATGCCTAAAATAAACATATAAAGAAATTCGATTTTTCACACTGGATTTTCACTGATGAAAATCAGGAGAATAGGGATATGGCGACACAGACAAAAAAGACACGAACGAAAGTAACGGGGATATTAGTTCGGTAATGATGTTGATAAGGTTTATTGACATATGAGTTATTCAATACTAACAAGATTTGTAGGATAGGTTTGTATGAATAGAATATGTATTCTTTGTAAGAAATCAGCTAGTGGAACAGGTTTCATTGACGTATTTTTTGCAAAGTGGGTTTTTGTCGGGAGTCAATTGCTGGTAATTTTTTTCAGAAATATATTGCTGGTATTTTTACTACAAAAATGTATTTTTATACTTTCATATTATTTTGACTCCAGTTTGGGGGTTAAGTATTTGTCCATAGCCAACCCGGGTCAGGATGGACCTGGGAACAACAGTAATTAAGAAGTGCTTTCACGTCCCTCGAAACCTCCTGATCAGAGGCCTTGATGCCAGATGTAGTTTATACCAAAGACGAGTGTTGACAAGGATTGTATGGATAGGGTTTATAAGGCCATTGATAAAAAGAGTAACAATAAGAAGGTTGAAACTGGAGATGAACGAATATGACGATGGTGACGCTGTTAATCCGACAGAGATCCAGCAATGGAAGAGATCATTGGCAAAGTAGTGTTGGTAATACTGGTGTTAGAATCATTATTATGGGCGATGATAAAAATCCGACGTTGATTGTTTACACTATTTAGACTTGGACTATTGTTTTCATTTTTTATTGTTTTTATCCGGGTAGCCATTAATAAATTTGTAACTGAACCCTTTATTTAGTTTACGGGTATAGGTCTCGTTTCGTTTTATATCTTAGGACATCTCGTCTTCTACTTATTTTAGTATTGCTCAGTCTTTGCCCGCCATGTTTTCCACTGAGTCTCAATCGCCATTACTCGACCCAAGGATTGAACTCAGAATTGCTATATAAAAAATTCACGAACCAATTCTTTAATCCACTAACCTATTGTAATGTGTGATAATACTGAATGTAGAAATTTATCTGCTGTTGCTACTGCATATCGCACTTGACTGCCTGCCACTTGTATCTCTTGACTGCATTATTTGTGGCTTCTCCTTTCTCATTGCTGTTGCTGTTCAAGCTTTGCTGTCATATCACTTTTTTATTTCCGCGCTATGCCTACTAAGGAGTTTATCATAACCTTAATCCTATCGACAATACTTGAAGAGATGAGGACAATAGTGAGAGTAAGTAAATTTCCTTTACGATAGCGAATGTTGGACGGTCTCCTCAAAAATGAAAAGAGACTCGAGGCAACAGAGGTATGGTTCTACAAGGGATGCTGAAGATATCATGGATCAAGCGTGTGAGCAATGACGAGGTTTTAGAGAGAATGCAAACAAAGAGGAAGGGGCAGCTGAAATTTCTGGGACACGTAATGAGAAAGGAGGGCTTGGAGAATCTGATACTCACAGGGAGAAAAGAGGAAAAGAGTGACAAGGGAAAGCAACGCGTGACATACTTGGCGGGCTTGAGTAGGTGGATGACAGAACAGGGTCTGGAAGAAGTAGCAGAAGGACAGAACTTATTGAGAGCTACAGGGGATAGGAAGAAGTGGAGAGCCACGATCACCTAAGTCCTGAAGGCACACGGCACATAAAAGAAGACGAATGTTAACTCGTCATCTAAGAAATTATTCAGAAATTAGCGAATCGTATACAGAAATAGATGAGAAGATGTTGTTATTCGAGGTAGACAGAGCGATCCGATTGTTGCGTTGGACATTAAAAAATGAGAAGGGGAGTAATGATGGCGGTAGTGCTGATGCTGCCCGTGGTCGTGTTTAGTAAGAAGTTTGAAAGTTAACAAGTTCTGTCACGACAGTCACAATGCTTTTGTCTGTTGTTGCTCAAATGGTGGCAAAAGAGAAAGAAAATAGCAAGAAAGATTTATATGATAATGATTGTGATAAAGGACTCATTGATTAACACTTTTTTCTGTGGGCGTTCTTATACCTCTTTACGTACCTACATTGCCTGCTGTCGACGTATATATACGTTTTTAAAACGCCGTCGGTCCCTAGCGTTTGTATTATAAACTGTTAAAACCTAAATAGTGCTTACCGCTATTCAAAACTAACGTAAACATGTAGTAGTTTACAAAGCGATTTGCATTGTGTCGTATTATTATTATATTGTGGTTTTGGAGTTTTCTTTAGCTTAGCCTAGACTGCAGAGGAAGCGATGGAAATGAAAATGACGCTGGCCATGAGAAATCGCCATCGACGACCTTACAGTTACATGTAAATAGCAGTTTTCTGTTTGTCCAAAAAAGGTTTATGACAGCCAGGCAACGAGGGTATAACAATGCAGCAGTGAAAGTTAATATTAGTATAACATTGATGATTTCATATTGAATGTGTTATGTTAGACAATAAGGAGACATGTTGCAATCCATAGAAACATGTGTAAAGACAAGGCAAATACATGAATAGAAATTCTGATTCGAGTTCGCTTAGAGTGAACAAAAAATTGCTGCTTTGGAATGAAATGATTGGCAAAATCGCAATGATGATTATTTTAGGGGAAAATGCTAAAAAAAATGTCAAATTTAGATTGATAAAATATTTTGAAGATCAACGACAAGAATTAAATAACAAAGAAGCGAAAGAAAATAAAAAATACGTCATTGATGTCGAATCCAATGATAAATGAATTCTGTTTTTATGGGTCAGGTTGAGAGCAAAATTGTTGGCTTTTTTCCCTTTTGATTTTCAATCGTAATTGTAAATAATTCGCTGGCAAATGACCCAAGAGTAGCGTGTGACATAAAATTTGAAAATAAAAACAAAACCTCCAAAATAAATAAGTTATACTTCATATCCTAAAAGATATGGAAAATCGATGAAGCAAAATGACAAAAATCAACAAATGAAAGAACTTTGCTGACATTATTGAATATTTAGATGTTCCGAGCCAAAAATGCAAAAGATTGTCAAACGAAATTTTCCCTAAATTGATATTTTTATCAAAGCGATAGCAATCAAGTCCAATTTATGAGGAAAGATGTTAGAGAAGATTTTCTTGCAATTTAAACCTTCGAAATGGTTACGCATTAGAAAAATGATAGAATTGGTAGAAATAATTATTGTACTTCCTAAAGTGCAATTATGAGGAAACATGGCAATAACGATACCGCTGCTTATGAATGACAAAGAAGAGGGAAAACAACGATAGATTTTCTATGGTATAAAAGGGGAAAAACAACTTAGTATGAGGAAGTACAAGAATTTGAGTAAAGAATAGAGATAGCAGTTGTATATTTGACTTAACACACATTATCAATCGCAACAAAAACAGTGATAATGATAGGAAGAATTATAAAACGCCAAAAGCAATGGTAGAGATAGTGGTAATATCTCGTGTCTAATTGATTTTATTATCTCTGTTATACCGTATGTCCCAATCCTTATAAATACAGTGGAATATACTGTATGTTGATACACTGTGGGATTTCACTTGCGATTCACCTTGCTTTCCTTCTAGCTCACCACTAGCCGGTGATTACTTACGACACGCCGCTGGCGAATCCTGTACGTTGTTCTTGCTATAAATATTACCGTTCCATTTCCAACCTTCGTTTTCGTTATTCTTATTCAGTAACCTTTTCCTAGGTTACAACAATGACCAAGAAATCAAAAAGAGGTAGTGAAGAAAAGAAATGAAAGAAAAATTAAATGAAAAATGAATGGGAACATTTAGCTGAAAGGTTGATACCTGACAGCATCGTATCAGTTGCAGTCATCAGTGTCAACGGCTTTATTGAAAACAGGCTACGAAGAAGAGTGTTAGTGTACTGGGTCGACTTGGTATCATTTAATCTTCAGTATACGTCACTCGTAAATGCTGGGGTGAATGAGTAAAATAACAACAATAACAACAACAACAACAATAATAATAATAATAATAATAATAATAATAATAATAATAATAATAATAATAATAATAATAATGAATGTCCTTATACTAAAGGAAACATGGATCTCATGTCTTCTGGTGTTGATTAGAGGTGTTACCATTTTTTGTTCTATATTGGTGAATTTAAAAAGGACTACAGTAAATATCTCGTTTTTTACCGTTCATTTGCTTGTTAGTTGCCTGACTATAACCAGTTGCGTATATTCTTAGGGAACACTGTGTATTCAAGACTATTGGAGAGCAACACGGTAGTGTGTCGAGGGGGTTATTTTTACTAGACGGACAAGTAGTCTTGAGGGTGACATCGAGAGAACATCGAGTCAGATTACGTCTGAGCGGACTGTATTATCCGACCAACAGTTATTTCTCTCTGGGCTTTACCTGCAAGTTTATCTACTGATTTTATAAAAACTGTCACATTGTCACCCATGTTTGGCTATAACACAAGCACCTGGTATAGTCTTTTTAAATTAGGTGTTATCATAGGTATTTGGGCGTTGTATATTTTTATCTCAACCTCACTGATATTTCACACAACAACAATAATAATACTACTAATAATAAAGAGGATAGAAACAGAGTCACTGATATTTGAAGTAGAGGAAGAGATTATTAGAAAAAGAAAAGAAATCAAGGCCAAGATAGACAAATTAAAAGAAGAAATCAGAATGTGTTAGAAAGCTGATGTGTTAAGTAAACCACATACTCTCGATGGATGTCTCCATTTGTCACAGAAAGAGTATAAGCGACGATATCGTTAGATTGGTAAAAGAATCCATTGGGAAGCATATTGTAAATTTCGCTTCAATGTGGAAGAGATTAATGAATCATCCAGGAGCAGTGGTAGAATATGACAGTATATTTTGAGGTTTCTAGAACCAGATCATCTTATTAAAAAACACAAAGAACTGACTGTATGGTTATAGATAAGGAGAGTAGCGGATATCAATTATTGACTTTGCTGTTTCATATGATGCAAGATTGGAACCCAAAGAAATTAATAAAACTGACAAATACCAGGATATGATTGGGGAGTTGAAAAAGTTATGGATCATGACGGCTGAAAGCTATGGCCCATGACTGTATTAATGAGTGAGCTGGAAACATCACTGTTTTTTAATCATTTCACCCCAAGCAAGGCAATAAAGTCAATAAGACGCAAGCGGTTACTGAGTATGAGAGAAGATGAGAAAAAAAAAAAAAACAAGGAAAGGGAAGAATAAAAAATACAGGAATTAAGACGTCATAAGTTAACGATTCACGTTGCATTTAATTACCAGTTGACTGGAAATCCAGAAGAAAACTCCACAAACGAGAATTAGGAGAGAAGAAACTGTTACGGTTGTATGTCGCCATTTCAACTCTAATTTTGATTTTCTAAGAGCTGCTTAGATGTGGCACAAAGCTGAAAGTATGGGGGCACCCAATGAGGATCGAACTCATTATTCAGTCGTAACTGTTTTAGCGAGACAAGCTTGCTAACCATTACCCCACGCCGAGGTGCCCAACCATTTGAGCTCTAATATGATGAAAAGTAGAAAACTAAAAGAGCGTTTAGGGAAAATTGAAATTGAGACCAAGAATGTAGACCTCCAGAAAACTTCTATCCATTATTCTGCAAGTGTTCTTGAGTTGTGTGGAGACTTGTTGACACGATGCCTCTAGAAGATAATTTCCATTCACTACGTCAATGTGTGACATCAACATAAGAATAATGATAGCAACGATAGTGATAATTACTTTCAATCGCACAAAACGTGACGTGAGTACAAGAAATGCCACGATTTTCCGTGAAATAAGTAGGTATAAACAGATCTTAACTTCATGAAGAACTGCCATAAATATTAATAAGAAGTGGAGAATAGTGTTATAATATTTTTTTTCATAAAGAAATTGTACGACATTTATTTTCCTAGGAAATATTTACTTCATTTAAATCACAAGAAAGAAGCTTAAAGAATATATTCACTAGTAAAATATACATAAATTTAAGGAACATATACTGTTACATTTTTCCGACAGTGTCCTTCATCAAAAATAATAATTTGTCGGCATACTTTGGGAAAATGAATCAGTCATTCTTTTCTTTTATCTACCAGCAAGTTGTTTTCAGGTAGATGTTTGCTGCAATCATTGTAGTAATCTCAGGTATTAGTACGGAACCTATTTGTTTTTAAAGTTTCAAATATTTCTACTTTAATTTGGTGGAAGAATTGTCAAATATCTAACATCGTTTTATGGGTTGGTTTTCATTTTGAAATCAAAACGATATCACTACTGACCAACATCCAGATTGAATGCTGTTCCTTCCAAAAATAGTTATGAAGATCTAACATGGCATTTTTCCACCTGATACATATGTCTAGCATCTCAGACGCATTGCTAGAAATTCAGTTTTCCGAAGGAACAAGTGGGCATTTGATTTAGAAAGCCATAATGTTTAATATCCAATTACATTTGGTTTCAGGAAATATTAGGTTTCAGTATTTGCTTATTTTTCTTTCAGTGACCGTAATAAGAGAAGTAAGAATGGTTTTGTTCAATTAGACTAGAATTCATAGTTACCACTGGAAACTAAGTGATTTCATGTCTCCTCAGAGTTTCTGCACTTGTTTCAAAACCCGACTTGCCTTCAGCGATAAAATATTTTTGGTTTCTACATTTATTCCAAATTTGAACTTTATGCAATTCAATTGTTATTGTTTCTTTAATATTCTTCTAGAAACTTACGCTTTAGTAGCCAAGTGTAAATATTCCTGGCCAGGAATTAAAGTGTTTCAAGGTTTCAATTTGAGTATAGTGTATGGACGAAATTTACCCCATTTTGAGGTATTCTTCAATTTAGAGCATTTGCTTTCGTGGGAAAATTCAAGGCTTTTGTAGGTGGATATGTATTCTCATAAATCATTCTTGCTAAATGTTAGTTTTAAATAAATCATAATGTCTCGACTTCTGTATTATCGAAAACAAAATTGACTTACCTGAAACCATTGAAATAAGAAAATTATATTAAATAAATATATTTCATTTGATGCATGCATTAATATAAAAGGATACTTATATTTAATAATATATTCTAGACGGACAAAAATATGAGAAAAAACTGGAGTTCGTGAATTCTTGCCTTTTTGGACAAAATGTGGCTTAGATTTGTTATCTTTCTAACATGCAATCTGATTGGTTGATAATGATCACATGATCAGTTATAGTAATTTTTGACAAAAATTGATGTCCCTAAAATTTTTTGTCGAAAATTAGGCTGGTCATAGTTCAGAGAGCGTAGCTAAAGGCAGCATAGTGTCAAGTATTTCAACTGTCAGGAATTATTTTATTGAACTTTAATGAAAACAAATTCAACGTACAAGAATTTTACATGCTTGTGTGTGTGCAAGTTTGTGTGTGTGTGTGTGTGTGTAAAAATAGTTTTAGTTCTTCCTACTAAGTCAGAATATTGAACATAATATGACAAGTAAAAACGCTAAAAATAATAATTATGATGATGTGAAAATAAACAAGAATTGTACATAAGTATCTATGTTTCTCTCTCTCTTTCTCTCTCTCTCTCTCTTTCTCTATACATATATATATATATATATATATATATATATATATATATATATATATATATATATATATAGTTTGGTAATGAAAAGTTTGGTAATCCTTATGGATAATCCCAAGGAGGATGCAATCCAGAGAACTCAATGTCAAATCAGAGCAAATATTAATTTAATTAGAAAACGGACAACCTTAAGGGTCCATTGATTATATTTTATTTCCCTAGGAAGGTGTGTTTTTCTGGTTCCTCAGATCATATTTTTACTCTTGGAAATGTTCTTTGAGGAAGCAGGAAAAACACCTTCTTGGCGAAATAAAATATAAACAATGGGCCCTTAAGGTTGACTGTTTTCTAATTAAATTAATATCTATCTATCTATATATATATATGAGCTAAAGATCAAATATGGATCGAAATCCGACAGATTTATAGATTAAATAACAAATAAGAAACATATATCAATCTAACATGTTTCACTATTATTAAAGTTTCGCCAGAGATGAAGAGAAAACAGAGAAAAACTAAGAAACATTGGTATTTTCAATTATTTTGGGGCTAGTTCTTGTTGGTCAAACACGTGTTACGCGCATTAAAAGCGCACAGCGGGGTATTACATGGTTCTCGTTTATGGCTGACCCCACAAAGGCGAAGGTATCAAAACTCTTACTTGACAGACATAGATACACAATTACGAATACACATTACCATCCGATGCCCAATTAGACATAAAGAATCTCCTCAAACTTACATGGACATAGAATTATCTACAGTTTTAACGCGCAGGACACCTATTTGACCAATAAGAACTGACCCAAACAAAATTGAAAATACCAGAGTATATCTTTTTCTCTGTTTTCTCTCAATCTCTGACAAAGCTTTAATAAAAGTAAAATATGTTAGATTGCTATACGTTTCCTCTTTGGTCTTTATTTTGTCATATATATATATATATATATATTATGGTTCAGTAAGTAGCCAGGTGCACAAGAATGTTTTTTGTGTGCATGTAGGTATAGCTGTTTATCGCCTTAACAATAATGATAATAATAATAGTAATAATAATGATGATGATTCCATTACTAAGATGGGCAAGGATATAATGAGTGCGTATATGCGTGTGTTTGTGTGTATATAGATAGCCTTTTTAAAAATCATTTCACCCCCCAATCAAGGCAGGAATGCCACTAGTATGCAGGGGATTACAGAAAGTGCAAGTGAGAGAAAAGAAAACTGGGTATAGGGGGGACTGAGGAAAAGATAAAAGAAGAACGGTGTTTAAGACAACAGAAGATGGCAATTGACGTTGTATTTAAATTTTTGAATATCTGGCAAATGTTCCTTGTTAGAGTTTGTTCAGACGTAGTTTGGATTTTTTGAATAAATATATTTACTTCATTTACTCGTGTTTGGTCTGTGTTATTGTTTGGATAAAGATAAAGTGGGAAGACTTGAAATTTGGGGAATTTATTTGCTGCACCTGAGTCTAAATGCCCACTGAATGTCATCTGTCTTTTGGTAGGGTCTCGTATTTTTGGCCAATAAGTTGTCATCCTGTTTATGAGGGTGAGTTTGGTTTGACCGATGTAATATTCGTCACATTGAACTTTTCGAGATTCTCGCTAAAGTTCAATAAAATAGAATTATTGGCACTTCAAATAATTAAACAATGACACTGTCGATTTCTTTAAAATCAACATAAAATGAAATATTTTTATTTTTCAAAAATAAATTTCTCTCTCTCTCCCTCCCCCCTCTCTCTCTCTCTCTATATATATATATATATATATATATATCTTTTACTTTGTAGGTCTGAAGAATTGGATCGTGATTACGATTCCAATGTAAAAAATTATAACCATGGGATATTAGTGTTTGAGCCTTTTATATATATATATATATATATATATATATATATATATATATATATATATATATATATATATATATATATATATATATGTTATAGCCTTAAAGAGGTTACAAATAGACAAAGGTCGTACTCGAGTGAAGGAACGGCAACATCCGTGTAGATGAAAGAAGAGAGGTTTATTGCAAAAGAGAATACACTACTGCAAGACGGGGAATCGGGTAGCAGGCTAGTAATTCCCGAAGCCAGCCCCAGGTATATACTGTGTTTACTATATATAGCCACTGATATAGTCAGTCCACATAGGCGATAGGGAGTGTGGGACATTCCATTACAACAATATATATATATATATATATATGTGTGTGTGCGTGTGTGTGTAACTACAATATCTGCACATGGACAATATGAATGAAGAGGAAAGGAAAAATTATCTTAGCGACGCATTTCGCATTCTGACGGACTTTACCAAGTCAACTGTAAGGATTTTATTTTGTAACAAGTATTTATAAACAAATTTTAAAATTTACATTTTAAATGTAATCACGGTCAAATTACACGGAGACACTGGTTTTCGTTTGATCACTGCAGCTAAGATGCGTCAACCCTGATCAGTACTTAGATAAGGGACCGCTGGGGAACACCGTGTACTATCAGCGTAAACCGGGTAGAAAGCCGTTTGGGCATGAGGCTCCTAACTTCATCGCGCAAAATCGTCCTTGCTTTGGAAACCACAGCGGCAGATGTAGCCACAAACTCCTCCAGTAGAGTCTATGGTACTAAAGTGGGGATTCGGGATATATACTCTAGGGTCACGTCATCCACAGTAAAGAAGTTACAAGATATCTGCAAATAGTGAAATCCGTGGAAAATAGCGAATCGTATATATATATTTTTTATTTTTTCACTTTCAGGAAGTTTCTTTACAGCATATCTTTAGCATATCAGAATTTTCCCTATATACAACTCTTGGGCTTTGGTGACATTATAAATAAAATATTCTCTGTTTAAATTAAGGTAAACACGTGCATTTCAATACTTCGACCAATATTTCTGGCTAAATGCTAATTTATGATACTCTGTAAGCCCATTTGATAACTGAGGAGACGTAAGTCCAACTGACATTTTGATATGTATTTCACTTAAACGGTAAAGTGGAAAATTGAAATGAATTTTTTGTAATCAACAATTTTGTTTGTTAATTTAAGATTTTTCCCTTTAGTCTGATTTGATGTTTGATGTGTTTTTGCGACATTTAAATTAATAAATTTTCTTGAATATTGTAAAATTACTATTATTATTTACGAGAAAGAATTGAAAAGTTCTCAGGCCTACCAAAATTCTTCACATCAGAACTTTATTTAGTTATAAAGTTGCAATTTTCCGTATCTTTGCGCTTATTTTAAATTTTATTTCAGATCATTGGCTGAACCATATAAACACAAAGTGAGCTTTTAAAGTATCGACCTCCAGACGTTTCTGAAGTTCCTGTTTGTGTAGGAGAAAATTTCAAAGAAAATCCATCAGCGTATGATTCAAACATTCGGTTACAAGTGTCCCTCAAAGTAGTGTGCCAAATTCTATCGTGAATTGCCTTCAACGATGCCAACTCTTGATAATGTTGACAACGTTGACGGCGTAATCTTGTCCGATTGACATTATCTCGAGCTAAGGAAGTGTCGAGGCACTAGAGATATCAACGGAACGAGAGTTGGTGCACATAATTTATGAGCTGTTTCGTCTGAATTTGTGGAATGAGAAGTTATCATTACTTACTTTATTTACAGTTAAACTAATCTCGTAAATTTGGTGGTATAGTAATTGCAAGTTCAATCCCAATGGAAACAGGACATGCAATAACTGAGTCTTAGTAAGAAGAGATCAAAACGAGATATCCCTTGAGATGAACAGTAGAATGCGATGAGAGTTACCAGGAGCTACAGACCTGAAGAAGGTCGAGAGGGCAACGGCCGAGACGTTGTGATAATATCAACAAATATGAAAGCATTAAATCGAATGGAAATAATGTAATTAATCCCGTAGTAGTTATGGATGTAGACGTTATCATCCAAGTGGCTGTTAAAATGTTTATAGGTGCATCTACAACAATCTTGATCACCTCTGTCCGAAAATTTACAGCGTAGTGTAGAAAAACTGGTTGGTCACCAAACTAGTGACGTTCCATCGTCACCAAGCGGCCCCGGAATTTTTCAGCTATCGTAATGAACGGGTGTTATCTAAGGGAGGCCTGTTGACTTTTGTGCCTATTGAGCCTGAAGCTCAATCCAGAAATCAAGTGGAACTCGTACATATGATCAATCGCTAAAGATTCCGGAACATGTATCGCACCAGTAAGTACTTTCTATTCTTTACCTTTACAAGAGTCACATCAGGCCGAAAATGGAGTATCTGGACTGGAGTTACCCAGATATCCAAAAGCATATCCGCGGCCTTGTAGATGATGAATTATTTTCAACCCTTCAACCCCTTTCTCGCAGACGAAACGTTGCAAGCCTTTCCCTACTCTATCGCTATTTCCATGGAAAGTGTTCAGATGAACTATATTCCTTAGTTCCACCAGCTTTAGCTATCTATGTAGCGAATCATTCCTTCGTATTCCATTGGTGAGATGTAAGTTCCACTTGAGCAGCTCCTTGAACCGTTGCTTTGTGGAACCCACTCCCAAGAGGATGCTTCCCTGATCACTACAATCTTAACCTGTTCCAGCCCAGTGTTAATCGTTATATTCGCCACATATCCCCATAAGCTTAATTTGTGATACCTGGTTCTTGAACTTTGTACCAGGTGAATATTATTGCAAAAAATAAAATGTCAACCAGAAACGATATCGAGTGGGCGCTCTGAAATAGAGTTTACAGGATTCTCAGCGATTTATTCAAATTTTTTGAACGACTTGTCATTTTTGGAAACATGGTTATACTGTTATGATTGGGAAATCAATCAACGACCCCATGCAGTGGGATCATATACGTTCTTTACGGTCGAAGAAATTAAAACCCCCAAAAGTCAGCGGGAAATATCGTGGTTATTGTTTCGGGTGAAAAGGAAGGTATTCTGATGACTAAGTATTTTCAGAAGAAACCAACAATTCATGCAGAATACTACTCTAACCTGCTGTGCCAATTAAAGGAGACATGTTCTCGAAAGAGATGTCGTTTCCGAGGACTATTCACCTGTTCACACTGTTGGTAAAACGATGTGTGTATTGAAGAATTTGCGGTTTTGTGTTCATAAAAAAATCCACTTTTTTGCTCCGATATGATTATTTCATTTACTCAGTCCTTAAATGAGGGGTTAAAGAGGGGGGCTATTTTCGAATTATTTAGATTTTATAGCAGCAGCAGTAGAGTAATATTTCAAGGATTAAAAAAATTCGAATTTTTCACAGGGAAGATTTAAAGGAACATAATAAAAAAAATTGCTAAATGTGTTGAACTCCGGTATCAATATGAAAACTAGTCTACGTTTCATGGCTCTTAAGTATTTCCTTCTCGAAGGAGAAATGTTCAGCACTTCCTCCTAAGACTTATCTTTTGTGTTTATATATGTTTGGTTATATTTACTACTTTGAAATATATTTGGCTAAACAGTTTAATAAAATTTTAAAGATTTACATATTGGACTTACTGCGAACGGGGAAGTAAAATGTATGTTTGAAAAGTCTTCGGAGAGCAAGTGACAACAAACCGTACATTGATTATTCCTGGGTATTTGTACATATTGACAGTCCTGCTTGAGATAGGAGTATCAGTTCTGGTCCATCACGTGGTCCCGAAGCCACTCGTCGGGGTGTGTAGATGGACGAGAATTTGGTAGGTGGAAGAGCTGATCTATCAGATCCACATTGCAGATGTTGTCCCGTATATTGTACCCACCCAGACGAACAAGCAAAGCCCTGAATAAAAAAAAAAGCCTATTTTATAATATGGGGAACAGAGTCCGTTTTATTATTTCTCGACGTGGTGTTTGTCTTTCATTTTGTTACCTTGTAAGCAATGTATCAAGCCCATTCTTAGCTTTCGGTGCACATCGACGAGATCGAGAATCGAAATGTAACGTGGAGTCACCATTGACCGGTTTGTGGAAAGCTTGGTTGAGGGTCACGTTCTACTTTTACATACATACATACATAAATAATAGCTGGCCAATCGTATTCGACGATGCAAGTATATTAGGGCGGCTAGCCAATCCCTATTGCAGACGTTAGCTCAGGCACATTTGCGTTTGTTCAACACCCACTGAACCAACCTGTGGTTTATACTACAACTATTATGAACAGGCCTTAATTACAATTTCTGGGAGAGAGCGTGTTACATAGCGTGATCAACAATCTGAACAAGGCCAGAACACTCAAAGCCTCGGTCACGATGACTTGTGACTTCGTGCTAGCACAGCTATCGACGGCCTCCAAGAGTTCCATCTACCCAATTTCACTCACAAGGCTTGGGTCAAACCGTGGTATGGTTTTCAGGCACGTTCCAAAGGTGCAGCATGCTGGGATCTCCTTCTCCCGACGGATAACATCAGGAAGTCTACTTCCTGACGAATAACCGTGATGAGATTCAAACCCGAGTCTCTCTCTCTCTCTCTCTCTCTCTCTCACACACACACACACACACACACACACACACACACACACACACACACACACACATTCACACACACACACACACACACACACACACACACACACACACACACACACACACACACACATATATAATCTTATCAATATAAGTAAATATACTCGTCCGGAAAAGGTGTTTTGGGTTGTAAATGAACAAACCAACACCCAAGGAAAAATAAGGAATAAAAAAGAAAGAACTAAGGATATGTAATTCAGGCGAAAACAATCGTCCAGAATCCAAACTCAGAGTCCAAAGAAAAAAAACCCTCTAACACGAGTAAACAAAGTAACTAATCAAAGTGCTCAATACACTAAGTAGAGCAAATCTAATTACGAACCTAAAGAGCCGGGCAAACCAGGTTTGCCTAGATCTTTAGGTTCGTAATTATATATATATATGAAGAAATATAGTCTTAAAGTGTGCTATATTTATGGGATAAAGTGCTCAATATCAGAGATAGAGCGTGTGTAAATATAAAAGTGAACATAGAAGTCAACACTTAGAGGCGACAGTCTGTTTCATGCTTGACTTCTATGTTGACTTTTATATTTATATATATATACATTTCACTTTTATATATATATATATATATAATAAAAAGACTTAAACACTAATATTCCATGGTCATAATTTATTCCATTGGAGTCGCAAAAACGACCCAATTCATCAGACCTACAGATTCAAAAAAATAGGTCTGTAGGTCTGATGAATTGGGTCGTTTTTACGATTCCAATGGAATAAATTATGACCATGGAATATTAGTGTTTAAGTCTTTTTATTATATCCTTACTCTGTCCTGGACATCGAGTTCTACCTGGATCATATCCTTTTGGAATTATTTTTATACACATATGTGTATGTGCATATATAATTGCATATGTATGTGTATCTTCACCACTAATATTGTCAGTCTATATATATATATATATATATATATATATTTCACTTTTATATTTATATATATATATATATATATATATATATATATATATATATATATATATAGATTTAGTTTACGAAAAACAAGGCAATACGTATGGGTAGACCCAAGGAGGATAAAATCCAGAGAGCTCAATGTAACGTGGAAATGTAAATCAGAGCTAATAATTTAAATAAAAACAGACCACTTTAAGGTTCCATATAATAAATTATTTCACCACAGCCCTTTTAAAGGACCGCGGATCATCAGATTTTTCTTCCAAAAATTGAAACGAAAAATGAAAAGAAAATTACACATTTTTGACGGGCAGTACTAGGTATATGTAAATTAACGAAGTGAGGGGGGAGAGAGAGACATGATTGAGTTAGATGTAACATTTCTATTCTTTCAAATTTTAATTGTTAGAGGAAATCCAGACATTGACACCTTAAATCGTTTAACTTAACGTAAGTTATATATTGATATGGAAGGGGGAGAGGAGAAAAAGGCCTAAAGAGAAAAAGAGAGAAAGAAGTTATGAGAGAAAGTGTCATTAACTTTCTTTGGAATGAAAGGCCCGAAATAGGCGCTGTTGTTTTGCTTTACTTTGAGAGTTCATAAATATTATAATGTTTGATATAAGTTTGAATGTTTAAACAGTCTATAAGGAATTTAATTATATGTTTCTTAAAGTTTTTTTTAAAAACTTTATTACAAAAATTTTAAGGATTTAATATGAAATATTCGATTAGAAAAATATTCATAGAATTTACATTAAAACACTAAAATTTTATTTTCAAATATAAGTTTACTTCTAGTTGTAATTGATTATTAAGGTGATATCTCTATCTGTTTGAATTTTATTCATGAATTTAATTTGCGACTGTTTTTAGATTGGTAATTTCTCTTACTTACAGTTTAGTTTTTAAGTTAATATGGAGTGATATTTGAAGGTAATATTAGAGATCTTGCTCTATCATATATTGTAAACACATCCATGCAAATTTCACATATACATACGTTCTTCTACATGTGCAGTCACTCATACAAGTACACATGTAACGATATACACGTATTAATACCTACAAATATCTTTTTAAATGTTTCCGCATACTTACACATATATATATATGTGTGTACTTAGAATTCCCTAAAAATTTGTCTAAAAAATATTAGGTGATGACTTTAGTATTCAATTATCAAAAATCTAAATATTTTATCATCAATAATGATTATTAAATGGTAATACATTTAAATTCAATTACCAATTTAAAAAACTTTCCTCCGTATTGTAAATAATTTTAAACTCACAATTCCAAATGGAGAATATTAAGGGAGAAAATGGGGTAAAACATCAATAACAGACCTGTAAGTTATTTCTTTTAAAAAATTGTACACACCCATACATATACACACACATATATACACACATCCGCACACATGCACATATATATATATATATATATATATATACACATATATCCCTATATCTACACACCCATACACATATACACACACGCACACATATATATGTATATACTCATACATACACACATACACATGTAGATACACACACACACAGACACACACACACACACACATATATATATATATATATATATTACTATCCTTTAGTAAAATCGACCTTGCTAACCAGACGCTTCTCTGTGGCCGAACTGTTAAGGCACATCACGCGACATATATATATATGTATTCACAGGATCGCCTCATGAGTGATGTTATTGACTTGGGGTCTTTCAACATCATACCTGTTCGCCCAAGTAACCCTACCGGAACAATACCCATTCCGGCAGGCGATCATGAAGCGAATGCCCACCATGTAAACAATAACGAACAGCTCATCTAAACAATTGCAACTGCTGGTTTGGAAATAAAAAGTGACTAATGAGAAACAATCTACGTTACTTCCCTCTCAGCCACGACGAGACAAAAGGAGAACAAATTGAAAGTTCGTCTTTTCACTCTTGGACACACGTGGAAGGATACAAGCTCACAACGAACACCTCTTGACATTACATGTAAGAAGTTTCTACTTATCGTCGGAAAGTTTTACACCCTACGAAATAATATTTCACTTAAGAAACAAAACGAAAAGCAGTCGTACTCATTCGGTGATGGTAGAAATTATGATCAGAAATATTTATCTTGTGGGACAGTTAAAATCCCTGCATGCACTGGGAAAAAAACAAGACGCCATTGAGGAAGAAAATGAAAAAAAAAACGACTCTGCCATCAAACAGCGGCCTGGCTCACCTCTTACTATATTGCTAACTTTTTCTTTTTTTGTTCTTATTTCCCTTTGTCGTCCCTTCAAAGTCAAAGAGCACCTCAACGGCCCCGATCTCCGCCGTAGAGCTCTCCATGGATCTGATCTTTTAATCCATATATTCTCCCTTTTTTCTTTTTCTGCAGATTCGGAAATTGCCCTGATGGGCTTTCTCTTTTTACTCCCTTCAATCAAAATCGACTTAGGGCTCTTCATAAAGATCTTCCTTCAAAACGACGACATTCAACTTCTATCGGAAGACAGGTTGTCTGCCATTGGTTGAACTTGCACTTCTCTACCAACTCTTGGGTCACGTTCTACTTTTTAAGGCAAGAAATCTGTATTTATTGTGGTCGATATAAAGAGATGGAGCTTTAATTATAAATAAAATAAAATTGATAAATGAATTTCTTCATTTACCTTACGCCTGTGTCTTCTCTAAGCTTCGTGATTTACTGAATTTACAACAGCGTGCAAAAATCAGACCAAGATATATACCAACAAGAAATGATCAGCATCGAAGGTACACTTCAGAGTAGCAACTACACTGCAAACGTAACACCAACTTCTGCTGGTAGAAACCAGAAAACCGTCACGGCCCGTCTCCCTTACGTAAACCTCCATCTATGGGTTAAATACCAGGCGTTGTACATGGAAAAATAATTTTTATTCGCAAAAAATTGTTAACGCAATATTCATTTGCAAAAAAAGGATTATTCTTATAATCCAAAATATGTTTCGGCTTTAAATAACCAGCAAAGGGTTGATAAGCCGTAAAAAACAAATCTTTACGTCAAGGAACTATAAGTAAAGAATCAGAAGCTCTGCGGCCCATTCGACATCAGGACAATATTCAGACGCAGCTCCACATTACGGAGAAATCTCTGCCTAGTCAAGCCTTAGACAGAAGAGAACATGACGAAGAACTCTGTATTCAATTATTTTCAGTTATGGCAAATATTATAAATGGGAAAATTAGCTGCCCTCTAGATGTAAGGTTGGAGGAAGAACGAAAAGCCGTAATTAGGGGTGTATCGATGAAACCAGGAATGGTTGAACAAGTATTCCTTGTGGAATAAATTAATAATACCGGACTGGGGACAACACTAGAGAGTCAGACGTCTGAAAGAATCAGCGTATATTTTTAGACTATAAGAATCTCCTTAGTAGGCCTAGCATAGAAATAAATACGATATGGGTGCCATTAATAAATAAAGAATGATAAATGATGGCAAACCTTCAAAAGCAGCAGCATATTAAAAATTGTATCGTGTTTTTGGGCATAGTAATAGCGAGTTCAATCCCTGGACCGAGTAGTGTGCACTTATATTCATCAGAAACAAGCTTAGCAATAACTGAGCTTTAATGAATAAAACCGTAATTAGATATTCCTGGCTATGTGTAGCGGAATTGAAACAGTCTGCTTCCGCAGATTAATTAAAGTTAGAAATTCTCTGAAGGTTACCCGGATCGACAAGCACGTAAGGAAGTCCGGAGTACATAACACCCGAAACATTGATAACAACAACAACAACAACAACAACAACAACAGCAAAAACAACAAAGATGCGAGCAACATAAGTAATTATTGATTTTTTTCAATTAAAATTGGATTTATTTTCATAAATTGTATTACGACTTAAAGTTATGAATAAATAAGTTGAAGGTATAAACTTATAAACAAATAAGTTTAAGCCAGAAAAAAACATTTTTAAGGAATATATGATATCTGAAAATAAATCCAATTTTAAGCAACAAGTCTCCTGATGAGCGGATTTACCTCCTCGAAATTCAGAAAAGAGAGAAGCATGAGTGAACAAATATATATGCGTAAGTTGTGATATCAAAATTCTTATTTTAGCAGTTTTCGGAAATGGTTGCTCCGAATTCTATTCTTTCGTTTGAAATGCATACCGACATCTTGGAGTTTCATTGTGAAAGATCAAACGTTCTGAAAACATTTATTACTCAATAAGGAAATCATAAAGTTAATATTTAATTTAGTAAGCAAATAAACCACTCGTTTTATCTTCAGATGTTTTCACACCAAATCGTACACATAACCATTCACATATGCACACATTCTTTGATTCTCACCATTTTTATACTAATGTTAATAAAATATAAGGCCTAAGAGCCGTTCAAGGTAGACGGTTACTGAGTGGTGTTGTAGGAGTATAAGAAAGAGCAAGAAGTGAAATTCATGGAACTATGCAAGAAATATAAGGATCATCCCTAGATTTCAAGAGGTCAAGATTATGGTGATTTGGATAACATTCTGCCGGGAATCTGCTCCAACATGAAGAAGTTTACTAAATGGAACTTACTCCTTACTAATGAAATACGAAGAGAAAAGGGATGATTTACCCTTGTGTACGTGGCATGACAGGTCCCAGTTGTAATGGCCTGGGACTGTGGGATTAAGGCATGTAGCTGACTAGAACACATCCCGTGGAAATATTGACAGAGCAGCGAGGGGCTCAGATAGGGGTTTCAGGGGGATTTATTTATTTATTAATTTATCAGCCACAATCCGCTTTTGAACTCTATCAAGACAGGCACGTCTCCATTTTTCGGTCTGTTCTTGCTGTTGTATGACAGGGTGTGCCTGACATTTAATGGAGCCGTACAATGAACCAACCATTTTCTCAGCATCAGGTTGAATATATGGGAGGAGTCTGAGTCCCAATTGATGTTCAAGACAAGGAGCCTCGAGACCCAAACAACTCCAGCTGAACAGGCGGCGATAAAGGTAATCCAGTTGCCAACTCTTTTGAAAGCGAACTTCTTCGTTCAGCTTAGTGGTTGTCGGTGCGATAAATGGAATCGGTATTCAGAGGTTAAATTCTCCTTAAGGTCATTATAATCACTTTCTCAAAAATACATTGAGAAAGTTATCCATTTCTAGCCTTGATTGTTAACTAGTCTAGTAGAAGTATAATTCTGACTTCGGTTGAGCGTGGAGCTGGCAACTTCACTCGACATTACAAAAGTAACACCTAGCGTGGTAAGCCTGTGGCCCTATCTGAGAGAGGACTCGTTTTTTTCAGCATAAATATGCTTTAAATATTGAATAAGTTCTTGGCGAAAGTTTCTAAAATATCTCATAAGACAAATTTTTTAAATTTTTTGTATTGTTGTTGTTGAGTCTTGACTCAATGTTGAATCTCGCCTATTGCATGGAATAATAATGCAACACAAAATGTACTTAGAACAAGAATGTATTATAACAAGAAAGTGTACACAATAAGTACATATAGTATTTCTGTATATTTCTGGGAAGACGCTCCTGGAGAATGTGTTGACTAGTCGCAGTCGATCAGAGTCTCTAGTTGGATCTCGTGATTCTCTTCCTCTCTCTTCCGGTATCAACCATTATTTATATAGTTGGTAGTCACCTATGCAGATTAGGTGGATCCCACCACAATAGTTGTTCACCCAATACAAGACATGAGAGCCAATCAATTGATTGATTAATCGTTTTGTTTTTTTACGGCTTATCAACCTTTTGTAGGTTGTTTAAAGCGGTAAAATAATTTTAGATTCTAAGAAGATTTTGGGGAAAATAGCTTTATACAAGTCATACAAATTAACCCATAGCTGGGGGAGAAGAGGTGGATTCATACATTTCCCAAGTGCATTTGCGCATACGTGAATATAAAGCACCTGGTACACATCTAGGTACTGACCAGGCCTGACATTGCTTAACTTTGGGGATCGTTCGAGAACCGGTGTTTCAACGTGATACAACCATAAGCCCCCAAGTGTCGATCAAAGTTGAAGGTTACTGAATGAGATTGTTAAAAGTAGATAACGGTTGTCCCGGGAGTTTGAAGAGTACAGTATTGTAGTGATTGGGAATTAAGCTATTGAGAGTTTGTTCTACAAATTAATGGTTGTTGAGAAAAAAATGGCCGAGTGGAACTTTCTGCTTACCAATGAAATATATTGGCAAGAAGAAGGCAAGAATGAGAATGATTCAATCATGTATACCTGGCATCAACGGTACCTTGCATGATGGTCTTACACAGACTGTCGTGCTTTGTAATGTGTCCAAACCACGCCATTTTTCTCCGTTTGACAGTAGTGAGACGAGGTTCCTGGTGGCCTACCAAACTTTCAACCCTTTTCCGCACAAACTCTTTAGTATTTTATTTCCAAATAGAAGATGCCAATGAGTTTTCTCACGCATTTGTTCTCAAACGCTTCGATCCTTCTCTCTACAGTGTCTACGTTTCACATCCATATATGGAGACTAACATCCATGTGTACAGTCTGTACTTTGTTTGAAAGCTTATTCAAACTGATGGGAGGATTCTTCCGGACAATTGTCGACATGAAACAGGGATGCATACTTTCACACACATTGTTCAACTTATTCCTAGAGAGAATCACGCAAGAAACCTTGAACGACCATGATCCTTCAATCTCTATCAGAGCCGTCAGTAACCTATGTTTTGCAGACGATATTGACTTCACAGCAGATAGTAACAGTGAGCTCCAGGTCCAACAAACTTTTTGAAAGAGCAGTAGCCCATGGAATGGAGGTCAGCTCCTATGTTGCTCGTCAGATCATTTCCTATGGAAATAACGATTTTGTCCTTGTTAATGGAGTTTCGGAGTAGAAAATAATTAATCACCTATCAGACAATTTTTGAACTCTGTAGAAGCTGGCCAGAGAGGATTGGTACCAATAGTTCATTTTTGGTCTCATCTGAGCATGCCCAGCAAAGTCAGATATTTTCTGGAACGGTACAAGGAACTGACAATTTTCTTAGCCTCTTTTGCCTCTTTTTTGGATCCTATATATGTTTCACTTGAGGTTTGGGGAAAATCAGAATCCCAACAGACTTTCAAAACTAGGACAGGGGAAAATATCTCTTATTTCAATTCGGAACTACTGATATCTAAGATATAGATTCGGAATGCCAAAATAGATGTTAAAACTATTTTAAAACATTCCTTCATCAAGCAAGCATGTTCTCATGGCTCATGGAATCCAATGTAATTTTCATAAAGAAAAATAAATTGTTTTAACAGTAGTTTCTGTAGAGTCAGTGTCATTGACAAACTCTCAAAGCAACTCACAAATGATTGAAGAAGATAAAAATACTGATAGACTGACCACCATGGCCAAGGGCTTTACATACAAGTAGAACGTATTAGAGACAGAAATTTAAGCATATAGAATGTCACTTATACATAAAAGGTACATTTGAGTTAAGACTTACTCCGCGAAGGAAATATAGATTATTCGGCATGAATGAGTCTTTTCTTCTCCCAATGAACAAGAAGCATTTCGGTGACAATTGAAAGATTTCTGTAATTCTGGACCACACAATAGCGACGTGTTATGTCACAGTCAATGCTTGCATCATATTTGATTAAAAGATGCAGACATTTTCCGATCGATGGAGAAGGATCGTTATGTGGATGTTTGCGTATATCAATCATATACGTATGTCATATGCATGTGTGTACATTAAATGATAGATAAGTAGAAAGAAAGAAAGAAAGAAAGAAAGAAAGAAAGAAAGAAAGAGGGAAATGGATACTATATGAAAATGTAAGAGTGAAATAGAGAACTTTGGAGAGGGTAAGAGAGAGATAGTGCTATGGTAAAAAGAAAGAAAAGAGATGGGAAAGAGAAAAAGGAGATGCGATACAGACAGACAGGCAGATTGATACATATATAGAAACGAACAGACTATGCCACATAAATCAGACTTAACTGATAGATACCTAGATAGAATGATATAGGCTACGATAGATATAGGCGAACTGATATTGATAAAGAAGCAGACAAATATACGCATAGATAGATAGATAACGAAAGGGAGACATAGATCCCCTTATATATATATATATATATATATATATATATATATATATATATATATATATATATATATATATATATTATTTACATTATTCGGACTCATCCATGTCGCCATATTTATAACGTTTCGCCCGTTGTACGCTCCGGCCTTCTTCAGGTGGTTGGAATGTCGAACTGAACCCTTTATTTCGCTCACTGGGGTAGACTGTTCTAGTTCCACGTGCCATGTTTAATGGATGTCAGTTATCAGTTATCTCCTGTTAATTTACCTCTGAAAGTTCTCCACTGCCTTAACCGGGTATTGAACTCACTCTCTTTGGGTCCTGTCACTGGATCTAACCAACACCTTTATCCTCTGTGCCGAAACGTTGTAATAAATATGGCGACAAAGATGAGGACAATAGTCCGAATAATGTAAATAATGTACATAATACCTCATCTCAGAAATATATATATATATATATATATATATATATATATATATATATATATATATATATATATATATATATATATATATATATATATATATATATATATATATTACATTAAAATAGTGAATACTTGTATAGACGGCTCTCTATAGTCGCTCTCTCACAGAATCTTACAAATTCTTTCACGGTAATTGCTCCGAGGAGCTGCTTTCGCTGGTTCCTAGGCCTCATGAATTTAAACGTCCTACGAGGCTGGCATCCCGTTCCCACCCCTTCACTGTTGAAACTGTTAGATGTAGACGTCTCTTCTTCTCCAATAGCTTCATGTCTCGCACATCTCGCCTGTGGAACTCCCTTCCTTATTCCTGTTTCCCTGACAAATACAATCTCCAACTATTTAAGTGTAACGTCAATCGACATCTCCAGTTGCCTTGATCTATCCACTTCCCTTCTCCACATCCTTTCCTCTTTCATTCCTATCTGCTCTCGCTCCAAATCTTCTGTAACCCCCTTGCCTTGATCGATCCACTATCTTTCTCCACATCCTCTCCTTTACCACTCCTATCTGCTCTTCCTCCAAACCTTCTGTAACCCCTTGCGTGCTAGTGGCCTCCAGCCTTGCTTGGGGTGAGTGATAAGCTTAAAAAAAAAAGAAAAAAAGAAAGATAAAAGTAGAGAAACGTGATAGATAGATAGATAGATAGAGAAAAGGTAAGAAAATAAATTTCATGAATGAAAAGTGGAAAGGTGTGCGAGAAGTAGAACTTCATAGTTAAATAAACAAAAGAGAGAGAAAAAGAAAGAGAATTATTTTTTAATCATTTCATCCCAAGTAAGGCGATAAAGATGCAAAGGTGTTACTGAGTGTGAGAAAAAGAAGACATGCGGAGGAAAGTGAATGAATATGGCAGACAATGACTGCGTAAATATGAAGAAGGAGGGGCAGAACAAAAAAAAGAGTGTAGATGAAAGAAAAAGATAGAAAAGGAATAACTCTTTATGCGCCGTGTTCTTTCAGGACAATTTCCTGTCCTTTACAGTTCTAAATAAATTCTCTCTTTTCGTTATTTCTAAACCCTTTCCGACGTCCATTTCTTCATCCTTGTTGAAATTGTCCAGCATTCACTGCATACAGTAGGACAGATATCACGTAAAAGTTCGGTATTCTTTCTTTTGTTTCTAACGAGGTTTTGCCATCTCTTAAAGTTCTTGTGTAGCTTTGGAATGCCATGCTTCTTCGGGTTTCAGTGTCGCATTTTCCGTTCTCTGTTTCAACACTTCCCAGTTATTGCATTTTTGTGTTTGGTTGATTTTGGTATCTCCGTTTTGTAATTTGCATTTTGGGCTCATCCTTTTGCTAATAACCATGCATTCTGTCTTGTAGTTTATGTTTAGCCCTTTCTTCACGTTTTTCTTTAGTACATTCTGTGGCAGATTTTGTATTCTTTCCCTGTTTGCTATCAACACTGTGTCATCTGCATATCTTATGTAGTTAAGATTGTGGCCGCCAATACTGAATTCTGGTAGGACTTCTCATTCTCTCAGAATTGCCTCGCTGCATAGGTTGAATAATTCCGGTGAGAAGACATATCTTTATCTTATATCACTTTCTATTTTTGTATACTGAATTCATTTTCTAATCATATGCAGGCGGTTTGCTGCCAATATAAGTTCTTGATTATTCTAATATCCTTCCCAATTATATCCAGGTTGCTGGGTACTTTTAACAGATCTTTGTGACATGTTTTATCAAATGACTTTGCCTAATGTTTCAGACACAGGCAGATGTCCTTCTGTATTAATATTGCTCTTTCTGATAAAATTCTGAGCAAAAATATCGCGTTCCTTGTTCCAGTGTCTTTGGGGAACCCACACCGTTCTTTTCCTATCGTCAGTCAATTCTGCTGCGCGCTCTGTTCATCACAATTCAGATAATGAGTTCCGTTATATGTCTCACCAGGTTGATTGTCCGATGGAGTTCACATTCGTTTACACATGGTTTCTTAGGCAGTGCTATGGAAATATATCTACTTATGTCTTCCGGTGTATCACTACTGTTGTAGATTTAATTTATTATTTCTGTATTCTTGTCTATACCGAAAGCATCTAAGACTGTCAGTATCTCTATTATGATTCTGTCTGGCCCTGCCGCTTTGTTTACGACCAATTTGACCAGTGCTGCTTACGCTTCGATTTTTAATATTTCCAAACCGCCCGTCTTTCTCTCTGTTACTGGTTGTTCCCTTTCGCCTTGGAAGGGTTCTCCGACATATTCATTCCATCTGTGAAATACTTTGTCTTTCCCTAATATTATTCTGTCTTTGGATTTTAGGTATCATGTTGATGAGCATATCTTTTGTCCTGTTCATTCTCTTATGTAGATCTGCTTTATCGGTGATCCTCATTCTTTCTATTTCTCGTTGAGTCATTCCTCTTTAGCCTATCAGCATTTGTTCCTTGTTTCTTTGTGAAGTGTTCCATATTCTGTTTCGTGTCTTGGCCTTGTTTTTTGTCATCATGTCGAGAATCTCATCTGTCATCCATTCATTTTTCTTCTTCGTCTATTTTACTTTGGGATTATGTCATTTGCTTTTCTGCTTTTCGTGCCTCCCACTTCGAGTTTCCATTTTTCTTTTGTCCTTCATATCTGCTTTTGACGCTGTCCATATATTTCTCCTTCGGATTCAGGTCGTTCAAGAGTCTCTCGTATTGCAATTTGTTTACTACCTTAGGTCTCTTCGATTTTCATAGTTTCAATCAAAGTCTACGTATAACTGCGAGGTGATCGCTTCCACACTCGGTACTTGGATAGGTTTTGCAGTGTACAACTGCATTCCTCAATCCCTCATTGATAGTTATGTAGTCGATTTGGATTTTGTCTCTCTTCCTGGGTTTCTCCATGTCCATATTTGTGGTGGGTGTTCTTGAAATCACTCCCTGAGCATTTTATGTACACCACTGGACCCATTTATCACCGTGTTCATTGCGGGTTCCAAGTCAGAATTTGCCAACTATTTCCACCTCCGTCTCATTGCCCACTTTGGCATTCAGGTTTCCCATGACAATTATAAATTTTGTGATTTACATTGAGCCTTGGCGTTGTCTAGCGTAGATTTCTTCTCTTAATGTCGGTGCCTACAAAACTATGACGGATATATCGAAAAGATTTCTTTTCAGTTTAACAGCGAGAGTTATTTCAGATAACTAACAGTATTCCAGAACGCATTTCTTCATGTCTTGGCGTAGTATCAACCCTACTCTTCTTTCATTTTTTTTATCTCTGCATGCATATATAATCCTGTGTTTGTCAGAGACAAAATCTCCATTGTTTGGCCACCTCGTTTCACATAGGACTAAGATAGTGACATTTAACCTGCTCATTTCCTGTTTTATGTTTTTCAACTGGACACATTGGTTTAATGTTCTAATATAAGACTATCTATCTATCTATCTATCTATCTATCTATCTCGTTTCTCTTCATTGTTTATTTATTATTATTCATTAAGCTGTGTATAAGAAGATTGTGTTGCGGACATTTTCCAAATGTCTAGAACGCTTCTTTGATCCTGGCTTTCAGTGATCATGGACACCAATCATATGCACCACTGGAAAATACATACACACACACACACACACATCCATACACAGACAAACAATCACACACCTATACACGCATGCACACGTATATATACAGAAAGAAAGATAACGAGAGGGAAGAGGAGGAGAGAGAGAAATAGACAAAGAAGATAAAAGCGAAAAATAAATATGATAGTAAATAATCTGATTGAATGAAGTGAAGATCATGAAAGGGAATAGAATGAAAGATGAAAAGAAGACAACGGCGAAGATGAAGGAAAGATTGTGAGAATCAAGAGGGCGAGATGATCTGTTGTTCAATTAATGCAGGTGAATGCCAGTAGACAGAAATGGCTTTTTATAGAACATGTAGAGAACAATTGCTTAATTCCGTATGTTTAGTAATATTCACCGAATTTTTCAAGAACTGAATTGTTTAATGTCTTGATTAGACGCCGACATTTTATTTGCTTAGATATTGATATATTGATGCCTTTGTCGCTTTTCAAAGATTCTCTTTTGATGCGTAAGTAACATAAATTTGTTGACACCTGCTTGTATAATGTTTATCCTAAAGGATCGCATAAAATAGTCTGGTCAATTCTGTTGTATATTGCGTAAGGTACTCGTATTATTTCTTCATGGCTAACAGACAGGTAGATCACCGGACAATATACAATCGTCTGCTTGTGTCGTTTCAATGTGCACTGAAAGACATACACCCAAAACAACTATTTAATATGAGACGAATGTTCATTCATTCCGTATTTTTGTAACAAAAAAAAAAAGAAGATAGAATCATTTTAAAAAAAACAGTAAAAGCAAACAGCCAAGATGGTTTACATATTTAAAAGCCACTCCATGAATAAGTACCTTGACGGATTTGAGTGACTTGCGTGCTCCTGGAGCCGGGAGAGATATACTGGCTGTCCACTTAAGCCAGAGAAGTCAATGGGATAGGGTTCAGAGAGACAAACCTCAATAATAATAATAATAATAATAATAATAATAATAATAATAATAATAATAAAACTGGAGCGGCTAGCAGCTCTTCAACTGCATAGATAAGCAAGGATCATCAGACGGATACTCTGGCTTGATAGGCAGTGGTCACTGACAGATGATAAGCAACACCAAGTGGATTAAGAGATACCAGTTAACCGAATACTGCGGTCGCTAGTGAGAGTTGCGGCTACTATTACTGTATCGTACTTATAATGAAAAAATAGCATGAGTAGTAAATCCAGTACTTTATACCAAATCACTAGTCGCGTACGGCAGCAACAGCGTCTTCCGTGAGAGAAAAATGGAAACATTTAGCTCAAGATATCATAGTATACGCACCAACAACAGACTGTTGGGGGACACATAATAAAGAATGATGTCTTGGAGAATTTAATATTCACAGGATATACTGAGAGCCAGTGAGGCATAGGTAAACAGATAGTAACCTACCTTACATGAGAGGAACCGATGCTTTGTAGAACCGACTCCCAAGCGGATACTTCCCCGATCACTACAATCTAAAGCTGTTCAAGTCTTGGGTTAGGCGTTATCTCTCCAACATACTAAGAGCTGCAATAAAGAGGAATTTGTGGAGAGCTATGATCGGCGGCACATAAAATAATTTAATGGTGTTCAAGTTCGCTCAACATAGATGGAAGAAAGACCGTGTAGAAATATGGAGTAAGAATACTTTACCTGTTACATTACTCAAAACAAAATTAGTGGTGATTTTCTAAGCGTAACATATGTGGCACAAGGCCGAAAGTAAGGGGTACACATTGAGGAACGAACTCACTATTCAGTCATAATTGACAAACTTGCTAACCACGGCGAAGTGCCCTAATGATTTTCTAAGCGCAGCTTAGATGTAGCACGAGGCCGAAAAAGTGGAGCACCCAGTGAGGATCTAACTCACTACTCAGTTGTAATTGTTCTAGCGAGACAAGCTTACTAATCATTACCTCACGTTGAAATACTCCTCCAAAACTAGTAATGTTGTTTTCTGCAAATCGTAAGATTGATCGCTTGATCAAAACAATGCAGAAGCAAAACAGTTTTAGCAGAGTTTGAGTTGTAATGCATACAGAAAGACCGAAACGTAGAAATCAACGAAATACAAAAAATTCCTATATAATGCAATGGCTGGCTGCTTGTTTCCGAGTACACGCGTCTGTTAGATTGGTTAAACTAATCCCCTGTTGCAGACTCCTGCCCAGGCACATTTGTATTTTTTCAACACCCACAGTGCCAATCTAATTTATACTGCAAATTATGTTAAGCGGGTCAGTTACTTTTAGACAGCGCATAATCTGGTGTGAGCAGTAGTTGAGCAAAGACTCAAACTCATGTTCAATCTGTATAATTGTTTTCAGGCACTTCCCAACATTGCCGCACACTGGGAATGTCTCCCCTGGTCAATAATATCAAGAACTCACCTTAAAATGGCGAGATTTGATCACAGATCATATGGTTTGACCGCGCCCATACACTTTCATAATAAACATATCTGCAAATAGACGATGTTTGAAAAATTTTTGTTCTGGGGCGGATGTAGATGTTGGTAATTTTGGTTGTTTAAAGTGCTTTGAAGCATAATTCTTGTTTTTGTTGATAAAGTTTCTCCCCATAAAAATGTCCTGAATATCAAGTGTTGTGTAGTATTGTGAATTCTGAATTTCAACATTTGGCTAAGGCTGATGACTTTCATGACAATATCAGGGAATTAATCACTAATAGTTCTACCGGCAAAGATAATGTAATTTAAATAATCTTTGGTGCCTAAAACGAGGAGGTGCCTTAACAATTGTGGAGCTAGAATTGTTCTCAGTAGGTGTTATGGGATCTTACCTGCAACGATAATGAACTCTTCCTGATACTATAAAGACTGCGCCTCTCTAGAGAGAACGGAAGTGGAACGAGTCGAGACGGATTCGAGTCGAGACAATAGTAGTTCACTCTAAACCAGACTAACAGTCATACTAACACCTTCAACTTCTTGTATTATTATTCTGTTGTAATATATCTTTGTTATTCCTACTTTTATGTTCGTGTTGTTCTTACTCGGTCCTAACCTTGGACCATAACAGGGGTGCGAGGATATTGGACTATAACAGTATGCAATCAGCGAGGTTTTTAATAAAAGAGGGATTGGAAAATTATTTAAAGGCTAGAAATTTAAAATTCAAATTAAGAAACTCTTCAGAATAACTACTGTAACACTCAACCTTATCACCAGTGACTCTTGTATTTTTTTTAGAAAATTCAAGAACGTCTAAAACTGCATTGTTTGACAAATGCTTATCATACAAGTGTATAGGCGCGTTACATGGAACAGTCTTAATTAGTATGCGAAAAGTCTCGCCTTAATTAAATATCGACTCATATAACTCATATTCTCAGATAACTCATATTATTAAATATCGACTCATATAACTCACATAAAAATGAATCCTACATTCTTACGCTATCATCTTATCAGAAATTTGGGATGAGATCAAAAATAAAAAATAAAATCAGTTGTTTATACAACTTATTCAAACAGGTTGTCAAAAATGTTTGGAATGTTAAAAGTAAAAAAAATAATCAAGAAAACAATTCCGTACACACTGTATATTGTTTATCTATCATGAGAATCTTAACTTTATTGATTTGCTGACACTGCAGAAATTAATGGTGAACTAACGTATTAACAATAACCAAAAATTATTATTTACACTATTTACATTGTTCGGACTGTTGTCATATTCACCTGGTTTCAGGTGATATTCGTAGGACACATGGTCCAGAAGATAAAAGCGTTGGTTGATTAATGCAAAAAGTGACTTGACACAAAGAATTGTGAGTTCAATCCCTGGCCTCAGTGGAGAAAACAAAAACTTATCAATGCGAATTAACTAAAACTGAGATCTACAAAGACATGGTACGTGGAATTAGAGCAATCTACTCCCGTAGACTAAATAAAGAGTTCTGTTCGAAATTCCGACAAATATCACAGAAAGAATGCTGGAGCCTACAGTGGCCGAAACGTCGTTAATGTGACAGTAAAGATAAGGACAGCATTCCGAACAATGTAAATAGTTACAACAAAATTAAGTTCATCAAAGAATGGAACGTAGTAATTGTGGGAAGAATAAAAAAAAATATATCATATAGTATTATTTGTAAACAAAGCAATGGAATCTTGCATTATATCATAAAAAGCATGAACACCATAAAAATTTGCCAGTAAAAAGTTGAGCTATAATATTATGAAATGGAAAAAGTCCGACAATTATTTAAAGACATTATTATGTTTATACATTCTTTTTATAGATACAAATATTTAAGTAAATGCTCTGTTTATAATAAACAGTATTAACAACATTTACCGGTCTGAATGTTCGAGAAATTTTCATAGAAAATAATCGTCCTCCGATAGGAATCGAACCCGCATTCTATACGGAACCGTCATATAGCCTGACGTGCCTTAACCGATTGGGCCACAGAGGATCGTTCGGTTAGCAAGGTCGATGTTACTGCCTTTAAACTACAATCTTCCATGATTCTCTCACGTACATTCATATCTGCTCAATGCGTATCCAAATGTAAACAAATGACGTCACACATTATGAAATGGGCAAAGTCCGACAATTATTTGAAGACATTTTTATGTTTATACATTCTTTTTATAGATACAAATATTTAACTAAATGCTCTGTTTATAATAAACTATTCGGAGGACGAATATTTTCTATGAAAATTCCTCGGACATTCAGACCGATAAATGCTAAAACTGTTTATTATAAACAGAGCATTTAGTTAAATATTTGTATCTATAAAAAGAATGTATAAACATAAAAATGTCTTCAAATAATTGTCGGACTTTGCCCATTTCATAATGTGTGACGTCATTTGTTTACATTTGGATACGCATTGAGCAGATATGAATGTACGTGAGAGATTCATGGAAGATTGTAGTTTCAATATATAATATATTATAATTGTTTTTTACGAACCAATTATAATGACAAAGGTATAATTCTAACTAAGCTTTCTTTAAATATATCAAGGATGCAAAATGCGTTACACGCGACAATGTTCAACGCAAAATGCAGTGTTTTTTTTGCTTTTTAATTAACCCTTTGTGTGTTATTGCAAGCCGAAACATATTTCGGATTGTAGGAGGTTGTTTCTTCTTCTTCTTCTTCTTCTTTGTTTTCATTATCTCTTCGAAATCATATTCCACCATCTATTTAGCTAGCTAAGTAGATTATGCATTGGTTTACTTTCAATCTGTCCTGTGAGTATCAAAATTACCAAGAAATCTTTCCTCATTACGTGTTCTAAATATTTCTACTGTCTCTTTCTGATGTGAAGCGCCCATTTTGTTTCCATTCTTCTAAAACTTCGTCGTTGCTCACATGTTCGTTCCATGGTATTCTCAGAATCCTTCTCTAGAATCACATTTCTGTTGCTTGAAATTTCTTCTTATGTGAGAAGATTTTCCAGTATTGCACGTTCGGCTCTTCCTTTTACTAACAGCCATGTATTCTGTCTTTTTTCAGCTGATGTTTAGTTCTTTCTTTTCGCTTTCCGTTACTGTCTTCTCTAAGAGTTATTGTAATTTCCTTTCTTTGTCTGCTGTCAACACTCTGTTATCTGCATATCTTATGTTAAGGTTGTGGCCACCAATAAAAAATCATGATAGGATTTTTAATTCTCTCACAATTGCCTCAATGTCTAGGTTGAATGGGTCCGGTGAAACGACACGTCCTTGTCGTATACCCCTTTCTATTTTTGTATGTTTACAGAATTTATTTTCCTATCCGTATGTAAGTAGTTTTGCTGCCAGTATAAGTTCCGGGTTATTCTAATATCCTTCCCAAATATGTTAAGGTTACCTAGCAGTTCCAATAGTTCTTTGAGATGTACTTTATCAGATGCTATTTTTACAGTGATGTTCACTCTATACAAAGCTCGGGTGTCACTCGAGGTAGAAGGTTACAGGCACAGTTTATGTTATAGGCACAGTTTATGTTGATATGTGGAGAAATTAATGGTTAACCCTAGACAGGTTAAGATTGTAGTGGTCGGGAAAGCATCTTATTGGAGCCGGTTCCACAACTCCATGAGAAGAAGCTGCTCAAGTGGAACTTATATTTCAACAATGGAATACGAAGGGAATAACTATGGTTCGCTACAATGTGCGTAGCATAGTGGGTTTTAGCCATGATGGTTAGAACAGGTGAAATTAAGGAATGTAGTTCGTCTGAGCACTTTCCATGGAAATAGTGATAGGGCTTTGAGTGGCTTGCGACGTTCCGTTTGTGAGAAAAGGGTTGTAGGGTGGAAAATTTGTCACCCACAAGAACGCAGAGACTGGAAAGTGAGTACTGGGGAGCTCCTACCCATATATGGCAAGACTATTCCATTTTAGGCCTTGTATCTTGTAAAGATAGAGGATAACATCTATAAAACATAGTTATACATAATCTCCACAACTGCCCCAAAAGCGTAGTGCCATAGAAGAAAAATGATCCTGTGCGTATGGTAGCATCATCACAGTATTATTCATTTACAAATTTTAGAACGCAATGGAACATTAAATGCACATTTATACATCCAGCAGTCGCAACGTGTCTATAAATGTTTCTCGAATATCACCCTATGGTCGAAAATATGAACATGATGTTCTCCTTTATGACAACACAAGACCGTATACAGGAAGAAAGACACAGGCCAAAAATTGGAAATCTGTTGGTCCATCCGCCATATTTACCTGACACTGCACCAATCGATTATTAATATTTTTGATAGCTTCAAAATGATTTGTTGCGGAAAACTTTCTCTAATAAAAACATAATTTGTAGAAAACGTTTTACGAGAAAATCAGAAGTATTTTACTAAATTGCAAATAAAGGCATAATGGAACAAAAACATAAATGTATTTTATGTTCTGAAGAAGAAAATTGATGAACAAAAACATAAATTAATTATGACTAAATCTAATAATTAGTGTGTTATAATGTACCTATGGACTATAATGGGTATGTCGCAATCCTTATAAATACAGTGGAATATACTGTAGGTGGATTCACTGTGGTCTTCCGCAGTGTGCTTGTCAAACGCTCTGCCTCCGGGCAGAGAGGAACCCAGACGAGGCTATGCCGAAGGGCAGAGCCTCGTCTGGGGTGGTAGACAGCTACCCGACCCCGTTTTTTACGGGTTGTACGGGGAATTTTTGCCCGAGCCTACGGGCTCGGGAACCCCACAATAAACTCGGCCTTGTGCCACATCTGACCGGATGGAGCGGTTAGTGAATATCTTCACTGTGCTCTTTCACAGTGTGCTTGTCAAACTCTCTGCCTCTGTGTAGAGAGGAACCCAGACGAGGCTATGCCAAAGGGCAGAACCTCGTTTGGTGTGGTAGACAGCTACTCGACACTGTTTTCACGGGGTCTATGGGGAATTTATGGCCGAGACTACGGGCTCGGATACCCCACAATAAACTTGCTTGTGTCACATCCGACCGGGTAGGGCGGTTAGTAAATATCTTCACTGTGCTCTTCTACAGTGTGTTCGTCAAACTCTCTGTCTCCGGGCAGAGAGGAACCCAGATGAAGCTATGCCGAAGGGCGAAGTCTCGTCTGGGGTGGTAGACAGCTACACGACACCATTTTTACGGGGTCCACAGCTATCTTTTGACTGTGTTTACGGGCCCTGATACCCAACAATAAACTTGGCCTTGTGCCGCATCCAACCGTGTCGGGGTGTAGGTGAATATCTTCACTGTGGAATTCACTTCCCGGTGTGCTGGTAAAACACTCTGCCTCCGGACAGAGAGTAACCCAGACGAGACTATGCTGAAGGTCAGTGTCTCGTCTGGAGTGGTAGACAGCTACCCGTACCCATTTTTACGGGGTCTACGGTGAATGTTTGACCAGGCCTTCGTGCTCAGACACCCCACAATAAACTTGGCCTTGTGCCACATCCCACCGCGTAGGGCGGTAGACGAATATCCTCACTGTGGAATTCACTTCCCGGTCTGCTGATCAAACTCTCTAGCCCCGGGCAGAAATGAACCCAGACGAGGCTATACCTAAGGGCAGCGTCTCGTCTGGGGTGGTAGACAGTTACCCGACTCCATTTTTACGGAGTCTACAGGGGATTTTTGGCCAGGCTTACGGTTTCAGTTTACCCGACAATAAACTTGGCCTTGTGCCGCATACGACCGCGTGGGGAAGTTAGTGAATATCTTCACTGTGGAATTCACTTCCCGGTGTGCAGGTCAAACTCTCTGGCTCTGGACAGAAAAGAACCCAGATGAGGCTATACTTAAGGGCAGCGTCTCGTCTGGGGTGGTAGACAGCTACCCGAACCCATTTTTACGGTGTCCACAGCGATCCTTTGGCCGGGATTACGGATTCGGGTCACCCCAGAATAAACTTGGCCTTGTGCCGCATCCTACCTCGTCGGGCTGTAGGTGAATATCTTCACTGTGGAATTCACATTCCGGTGTGTTGGTCAAACTCTTTGGCCTTCGGCAGAGACGAACCCAAATGAGGCTATGTCGAAGGGTAAAGTCTCGTCTGGGGTAGGTAGACCGCTACCCGACCCCGTTTTTACGTGATCTGTGAGTAATGCTTAACCGGGGCTACGGGCTCGGATACCCACAATAAACTTGGCCTTGTGCCGCATCCTACCTCGTCGGGCTGTAGGTGAATATCGTCACTGTGGAATTCACATTCCGGTGTTTTGGTCAAACTCTTTGGCCCTCGGCAGAGATGAACCCAAATGTCGAAAGGCAAAGTTTCGTCTGGGGTAGGTAGACCGCTACCCGACCCCGTTTTTACGTGATCTGTGGGTAATGCTTAACCGGGGCTACGGGCTCGGATACCCCACAATAAACTTGGCCTTGTGCCGCATCCTACCTCGTCGGGCTGTAGGTGAATATCGTCACTGTGGAATTCACATTCCGGTGTTTTGGTCAAACTCTTTGGCCCTCGGCAGAGAGGAACCCAAATGTCGAAAGGCAAAGTTTCGTCTGGGGTAGGTAGACCGCTACCCGACCCCGTTTTTTACGGGGCCTACGCGGAAATTTTGACTGGGTTTACGGACCCGGATACCCAACAATAAAATTGGCATTGTGCCGCATCCGATCGCGTGGGCGGTAGGTGAATATATTCACTTTGGAATTCACTTCCTGGTGTGCTTGTGAAACTCTCTGTCTCCGGGCAGAGAGGAATCCAGATGAGGTTATATCTAAGGGCAGAGTCTCGTCTGCGGATTGTAGACAACTACCCATATATAGGGTGTACGGGGAATTTTTCGCCGAGCTTTCGAGCTTGGCTCACTCCACATTAAATTCGTCTTTGTTTCACATCTGATCGCGTGGAACTTCACTTGTTTCAACTTTGGGGAAGGAGCGAAATTAATAAACGAGGTGGGAAGTTTTATTAAGGTCAAGGGTGGGTCGGATACATTATTTAAAAAAAAAAGCTCTCACTTTCTATTACAAACTAACAGTAGATATATCTCCTAAGGTGGATCAGTAAATCTGTCACCTGAATGGATTTTGATATGAAATTTGTATGAAAATTTTACTGTATAGTTTTCAGTCTATGACTAATATTAACCAGTGAATAATGTTTAAAATAAATATTTATTATGTAAAATAAATGATTTTTGATTATTAGATAGCAGACATATTGATGTATCTATATAAAACGCATATATGCGATTAGTTTTTAAAATCCATAACATTCACAATACAATTAGGAATGAACTTAAAAAATCAACATGAAACTGAACCGAACTGATGTTTTTGCATATTTTATTCTTTTAGATTATATAGCGTCAACTGCGCTCTCTAAGTCCGCAATTATCACTGCATTAAATTTACGTGTTGAAAATTTTCTTTGAAAGCGAAGAAGAATTTCTTTTCATTATTTCCTTTTTTCTTTTTTCATTATTTCTTTCATTTGCTTTATATACTTTTACTCAGAGTTTCAAAATTAAAAATTCCGAACGAAAAAAGTTAATCTATTTAAAAGTCTGAATATACAAACTTTTACGAAAAAATTACTACTGCTCAGTCGGTGGCACACACACACACACACACACACACACACACAGACACACACACACGCGCGCGAGCGCACACACACACACACACGCGAGCGCACACACACGCGCGAGCGCACACACACGCGCGCGAGCGCACGCACAGTGATAAATAGAGGGCGAGAAGAATGTGGAGAAGGAAAATGTATTTGCTTCGTGTAAAATACATTTTAGAGTAATTTGATAGGAAAAAGAATCATGAAAATAGATTAAACTTATTTGACAATATGGCATTGAAGCTCTTCCGGGCCTGACTGCTATTCTCAATTTAATATAACTTAAACATTCAATAATCTCGAATCTAATAAATATTAAAAGGCCTAATCATCTTCAGGTACTTACAATTTTAGATATGCGTATCGACTATAAAACTATAAAAAAGAATTCTTCATATTACTTATTAAAGTTGAATAATAATGATGATGATAATGAGCCTGATGAAATGCAGTCCGTGTCGCCGCCGTCGTCGTCGCCGTTTCCTTCCCTTCCACTATTACTACTGCTATTAATTTTATTCATGATAAATAATAAAAGAACGTAATTTTTACTACCAATAATTAAACAAAAAAAAAAAAAGAAAAAAAAAAGAAAAAGGAAGTTATCTTGGTCTGGCAAGATTTTTTGAAGGTACTAATTTCTAAATTAAAAAAAAATAATATTTGGGTAAACGACTTTTGAGTCAATTTTTTAGAAAGTAATTTTCTTAAAACGTCGATCAGAATTTAATATTGCAATGAATACTGTAATATTGACTTACAGCATGCAATCGATATTTGGTTCTTAAATTCAGAAAGAATAACGTAAAAAAAGATTTTTGTGAAAAGAAGAATGTGATAAACTCGTATGGTATTGTGCCGAAATTGAAATTAAAAGTCATATTTCTAGGAAAGATGATGTCAGTTAATTTAAAAAAGAACCCAGACATTGTTACTTTAAGTAACTAACTTAATTTCGAGTTTTTCATTGAGTTGTGGTCATCAAGAATGTAATCTCCTAATTGTTCGTCTTTCGATATTGCAACTTGATTAATATATCAGCCAAGAGATAATAAATAAAAAGGAATAACTTTTTAAGCTTTGATCAACACAAAAGATGATAGTCGCTGCATTCAGTCATCAAGTGTCATGAAAGAAATCATATGAAAGGTTTTAAATATGCAAATTAAAAAGTTATGTTGCTGTGTCATTTAACGCAATCACGACATATTTATTGATTGTGTAAAATAATCGATATTGTCTTTCAGATTTGTGTTTCTCTTGTTGTTTTCGACTTTTCTTCTATTCTGATGTTTTTTCAATCTCATCTAGTCTATACTATCTCGTCTTATATAAGTATAATGCAGGAAAATCTATGACAATGGAAAAATATGTTTCGTACTTTAGGACATTATTGGACTAAAGTGATTTCTATGTTGATGTAATAACACATGCACACGAAGAGGGAGGAACGCTTAAATTTTAAATTTAAATTTAAATTAATTTTTTAAAAAGTTTATATATGGATATGTAACACATTTCATTTTGTTTCTTTCTGTTCCTGTTTTATCCCTTTTTTAAATTAGATATGCCACATTGTGATAATAGAAGATTAGGAAGGTCTTCTATTATCACAATGGGAGACATTGTAATGTAAGAACATGGGCAATGTGGGAAAGAACCTGGACGTAAATTTACTGGGGATAATCTAGCGACTAAAGCACTTTCTTCTCAGCAAATTGGTTTCTCTTTTAATTAAAGTAGCATTTTTTAAAAATCAGAATTATGGTCAGACTCATTACCAATGCATTCAGTGTGTTGTTTTTGTAAAAGATCCATTTTGTGTTCATATCTTTTATTTTTCTAAAATTGTTCAGATATATAAATATGTATATCTCGTTTTCCCATAAAATAATACACAAATAAAAAAAAGTCGTCAATCTTGTAACAAATATAAAAAATAATACGATATGTTAACCTGCTAATAATTATCACTTTACTTACTTTAAAACCGGTGAAAATATGATTGTTTTTAAATAAAGTTTCATGTCAGCTTCACAATACTTCTTTATCTTGAGGGATATTTTTAGACAATCTTTTAAAGTTGCTTTGTCCGAATGAAATGAATAAAGGAAAAACAAAATTCAAAAGAAGAAACTGAATATCTAAGAAATTAGCAAGACGCTGAAGTGGAGAGAGAACGATAAGTATCTGCAAATACTAGAAGTAGATTCAATCAAACAAATGAAATGGAAAGTCAGTGAATGCCTCGAAGTATGAGTGTTACGCGTAGCGTAGTGGTTATGGGCGCAGAACAGTGGGATTTTAGTGTTGAGTTCAAATTCTGGCTGAGGCCGTTACGTTCAAGTTTGCACAGAATAACCCCTTGGAAAAGTATGCCTTTACCTCTTTTCTGCGCGTAGGGGTTAACAACGGGACAGACTTGGATCTCGGGCTTTACACTTACGAAAAGTCAGCTATACTTGATACGCGCTTGAACGATCATGTCGATTCATGACTGAATAGACAAAACATTTTTCCGCGGTAGGTTGCCGTTTATTTCTGCGTTAGACTGGTTGCCAATCAAAGCTGTAGAATCGAGTCTGTCCTGATATTGAACCCATAGCTGGGGCAGATGAGATGGATTCAATAGCGTATTTGTGTATAAATGAATGTAACGAACTCCAATTTCTCATTTCGAACCGATACTCATTACCTTACTACGAAAAGTATAACTACAGGACTCAGAATCGTGGAGCTAGTAACATCAACCTGAAAAAAAGAAAAAGAAAAAAAAAGAAGTAGTTGCTACTAACTCTGACCCTATAGTTCACAGGGAAGACTTCGGGGTTTCCATTCTAAGATGATCAAACCTGTCTGGACGGGATTCCTTGTGAGATAATTGTATATTTCTTAAAAGAGTAAAGGAAAATACCTTTAGGATAAAAACAAGTTATTGACACTGCATAAAGCCTCTACCCCACTTGGCTTTGCCAGAAACGTCTGTAAGGCCGGCGCTGTTTAGGTCTATAAAAGCTGAAACATTTTTCTCCGTTAAAACTCTTGCTTCTAGATATAATCGAATGTAGAAAAAGAGCGCTGCCGACGGGGCGTGTTCGCTTCCTTGGCCCTCTCTTAATTTCTGAACTCTTTCACACACAAACATACACACACACGTGTCTATCGCACACCTTTTTTTTATTATCACACAAACAAACACATTCTTATAGTTTCAATGTTTTTCCTTTCATTTCAATTGTCTACACACGAGATTACTTTTGTCAATACATGCATATAATTGCCGTTTGTTTTAAATTCATTGTTTTGTATTACTTATTGTCTTACTCGCATGAATCCGCCAATATTGTTTGCGGGACAAATGTCCCAGGAACCCACAAATATTTACTGTAAAACGGTCACACACCTCATATCCAAAGTGATGATTCCCAGTACAAAGTGGCGACTTATTTTTAGCGGAACATTATAGAATCCCGCAACACAATCAATATTTACACACGGAAATTCAGAAAACTCCAAAATGCAAAGCTAAAAAGTTACAGATGTTTCAAGAGACAGATTAAAAAAAAAATACAGATCAGATAACACGGACATTGTTGTGAATTGAAAAACTAAAAATCTCTGTTAATAGTCATCCAGAACAATTTAAAAAGCAACCTGGCCCTGTGGGAGGTCAAGTGAATCCACAGAACAATTTAAGAAGAACCAAGTAATTTAAGGCGAGATTAGGAAAGAAACAGTGAAATTGTAAATATAAATTTACTGTAGATAGGGAATAAAATTGACAATTGTATACTAAACAACTAAGTTGGCCCAGCAAGCGTTCGCAAATAGGCATAAAAGTATAGGAAAGGTGATTTTCTGAAAACTGTAAAAGAGACAGTGTTTTGATCATGCAAACCAATGCGAACAGTGCAAACAAGACTTCTGTTCGTCTATATTTCTGAGATGAGGTATTATGTACAGTATTTACATTAGTCGGACTATTGTCCTCATCTTTGTCGCCATATTTGTCACAACGTTTCGGCCGTTGTACGCTCCGGCCTTCTTCAGGTGGTTGGAATTTCGAACTGAACCCTTTATTTCGATCACTGGGGTAGACTGTTCTAGTTCCACGTGCCATGTTTCATGGATGTCAGTCATCAGTTATCTCCTGCTGATTTTCCCTCTGAAAGTTCTCCACTGCCTTAACCGGGTATTGAACTCACACTCTTTGGGTCTGTCACTGGATCTAACCAACGCCTTTATCCACTGTGCCATGTGTCCTAAAGGGTTCAGTTCGAAATTCCAACCACCTGAAGAAGGCCGGAGCGTACAACGGCCGAAACGTTGTGACAAATATGGCGACAAAGATGGGGACAATAGTCCGACTAATGTAAATACAAGACTTCTGTTATGTGCAGTGTCTGTTCAGGACGATCATGGCTCTCCACAACTTCGTATCCTTTGCTGTACTAAGTAATATTTTTTTAATAGCCATCCCATTTTATGTTCTATCGTCACCTTTTTAGGTAGTTGCCGCTTTGTTCCTCTCTTTTCCTCTTGCATGCAACGTGGCCTGTGAGAAATTCTCCTTCTTTCTACATTGTTTTCCAAAAATTACAACATATTTTATGCTAAGAAAACGGTCCTTTTTGTTCCCACTTTTATTACAACTTCCTTATTGCTCCCATTTTTCGTCCATGGTATTCTCGACATCCTTCAGTAGAAGCACATCTCTCTTGCTTCAGTTTTCCTCTTCATCTGTGATGAAATTGTCCATCATTCACTGTAAGAGAACTAATATTACGCTGCACTCTTTTCTTTGTTAATGATGTTCTTAATACTTTATTTAGCTTTTGGAAGTCATCTTTCATTATTCAAATGCATCTTTGGATTTCGGTGTTACATTTTTGTCATCTGTTAAAAAGCTTCCTAGCTGTTTAAATTTCTGTACTTATTTGATTTTGATATTTCCACTTTATAGATTGCATTTTTGACTTTTCCTCATTCTGATAACAATCGATGGTTTGGATGCTCGCTTTCCTTTACTTCCTTGCTTTGGAGTTCCTGCTGTTTTCTTTCAGTGCGTGTCGTTACTACAGTGTTATCTGCGTATCTTAGATTGGTAAGATTGTGCCACCAATAACTCCTGTTAGGACTTCTAGTTCTCTTAGGATTTCCCTGCCATATAGGCTAAATAAATCTGGTGAGAAGACTTACCTTTGTCTTACGACTCTTTCTATTTACATGTAATTACTTAATTTAAGTTCTATCCACACTCATCATCATAGATTAATTTAATATTTTAGCCAATAAATCAATTTTCCTAGCAGATCAAATAGATCTTTGTGTCGTACCTTATCAAATGTTTTTTGCATAGTCTATGAAATAAATGTCCTTCTGCATTTCTTATTCTCTCACTGATGTGATTCTGATAATAAATGTTGCATTTCTTTTCTAGTGTCTTTAACGATATGACATTGTTCTTTTCTTATTTCTGGTCTAATTCTGCTACGTGTTTTATTAATCAGAATCTGGATAATGAAAAACAATACATCATAAAACAACTCATCTGAGGCTTGGAACCACTGCCTAGATGTTTCACTTTACAAGCCGAACTTTTTTTCAGTTTTTGATCTGAGGAAGTCTTACGCAAAGCTGGTCGGAAACACACTCAGGATCGAAGGAGAATTACAAGAAAGAAGGAAGAAAGCATCTTTCAGAAGAGACTACCAACTCTTGGTGAAACGATAACAGTATATTTGTCGAAGGTTACAGTAATCGGATTAACACTTACCAATTCTGCAATACTGTGATTTTTCTAACTACGACTGGTTTGTTAGTTAGGTCTTATTCACAACATATTTGTACAACAATAGAAATGCCGCGGACTGGTAACTGGTAGTCGGTTCAACAATTCAAAAATGTTGTTTTCGAGCCTTCACACTTAATAAATGTACAATATTTTGCTTCTTCTCTATTGAGAGAGAATTAAAAACAATAAAAATGAAAGCAAAAGCAACCTAAAGCTTCTTTTTCTTTTACAAATTTTCAATCAACATAAGGTCTAAGAGCCACTCAGGTTAGAGGATTACTGAATGAGGTTGTTGCATGAGCAATAATAGTAAGAGGTAAGAAGTGAAATTTATGAGGGAAAGATAATCTAAACTTGAAGAGGTTAAGATTACAATGGCCGGGAAAGCATCCGCTCTGGAGTCTGTTCCACAAAGTAGAGAAGCTACTACAAAGTAGTGTGAAGCTGTCCGAGTGAAACTTCCTTGTTACTAATGCAATACGAAAGGAATGCAGACGGTTCGACCCAGTGTGTGTGGCATGGCGGGTTTTAGCGTTAAAGGTCTGAATTAAAAAGTGTAGCTCATCAGACCATTTGCCATGGACATAAAGATAAAGTAACGAGAGTCTTGCGACATTTCGGCTATGGGGAAAGGGGTAGTAGGGTGGAAGTAATTTATCACTCGCAAGGCCGCGTAGATGCCTGAATTCTATTAAGAGGGGAAAGTGAAAGCCGAGCAGCTCCAGTGAAGGTATGGCAGGAGAACTCCATTTGCTGTCTAATTTAGCTCTTGTAAATGTAGAGCATAGCAGGAGGAATCAGATACTTACTGGAGCGGTAGAAGAATCGAGCATTCTTCCAGCATCTTTAGCCTGGGATCATATATGTGTTCCACGAGAAATCTGGTGTGAATTTAAGTGCCAATAGGCAAGGGACCTCATTGAGAGAACCACCGTACATAACGATAGATGAAAATTCAGGGTCTACTCGGGGATGATAGAATGTAACTAGTTTGGTTTTTCAGGTATTGAATGTGATAAGTCAGTTTTATTCCCATTTGCCTGTTAGAGCCAGATGAGATGAGAGATCTGTTTTCAGGCTCTGGTCATTAGAATTTTGGACGTACACCCGTATAATGTCACATCACCTGCATAGTTATCCACTAAGGAACGCAGTATGCTTTTTGACAGATCGTTAACATAAATCGGAAAGTGGGTAAGACCGAGGAACGAGCCTTGATGATGTCTACATTGAGCTCAAAGGACCTACCTGTTAGGAAGGACTTGATAATTGAGAAAACACTTCGAGTGATTCCACAACTGGAGAGCTTGTGTAGCAACCCCCTTTGACACACCTTTGATATATCTAAGTCGACCGTCCTTGTGATGTATTTATTGTCTACTTCCTCAATGATTCTGTGCATAATGACAGAATATCAGCAGTGAACCGAGCAGAGTGAAGTCCATGTTGTTTCTCGCTCAGAAGGTTGTTCCTGTTGAGGTGACCAACAAACTTCTTGTTGATCATAGCCTCAAAGTGGTTACTGATGACACTGAGGAACCGTTATTACGATAAGAGTGAGCGCTCAACCGCATTCTTGAAAACCTTGCAGGCACTTGATATCTTCTATAGACTTGGGAAGTATTTCTTATTCAGACATCAGTTAAACAATTTTGCCAAATTCTGGGCTAATTCTCTAATAAACAACCATCAAGATTTTGTCTGCCTTCTTAAGAAAGTTTCCTGGTCGTGATAGAGATATTACAAAGTTTGTGCTCTGAGAGAGGGGGAAGCCAGGAAGGGGATGATCCTTGTTATCTAACATGAAGATGGAGGCAAAGTTCAGTGCGCAGAGTTAACCTTATATGACGAGGATGAGATAACTTAAGGAACATTTTTAACAGTAAGAACAGAGTCTTTGCCTCTATTGAGAAGTTTCTTATAGATTTTCCACAATCCACAGTATCAAAGTTTTTGTAATCATTCATGGCTTGGACTGCTTGTGCATAGCTGCAATTTGCATTTTCTAAAATTCTCTTGCAATTATTATTAGCAGTTCTGAATACAGCAAGATTCCTATTGTTCCTTTTGATAGATATTGTAGTCGTCATTATGGTGAGCTATGGCTGAGACATATTCTGGCGTGAAACATAGCTGGCTATTCGGGTTTGTTGCTGGTATTTCCATAGGGGATAAAGCATTTCATGCCAAAAAGGATCAATTCCCAGATGAGGGGGGCATTTTTGAACTCAATGAGATCGGCTAATTTAAATATCTAGACACATTGGATGGCAAAATATTTTAATTTAAAACTGAGCGTCCCAGTATCTTTAAAGTTTTGATGCAAAACAGTAACTGATTTTTGTTGTATTTCTCCCCCCTCCATCATATATATAAGTCTTACTCCGTCTATAAAACCATTATTAATCTAAAGAAGCTCCTTCTGAATACTGAACTCTTCACTTAGTATATGTTTTTTTTTTATTTTGTCATTTGATTACACAATATTAGTTTGATATACCGGATTTGTTTAACATAGATCCATCATGAAAAATGAAAGATTATCGGCATTTCTTCAACGATTAAATGTTCATTGCTCCAGTGAATATTTAAAAAATATGTCTCAGGTCAAGTACTGCTGTTAGCAATAATGATGTAAGTTTTTATGACTATAAAAATTCTTGGATTTTGTTTTTTCATTGATGACTTTGTGGTAACGAGTCCATCGAACTAAAAAAAAATCTATGTGTTGTAAATAGTTTCGAAATTATTAATTGAATATGTTCAGACGGCTTTCTAGCTTGAATTTGATTCGAACCTATGATAAATTCTTGCTTTGTTTAAGGGTTAACATTTTATCTTTTTTGCCATCACAGAGTCTGAACTAATCAAGATTCTTCAAAGCAACTTTTAACACTAACGCAATCTATTAAATTTATTGATCCATCTGTAACTGGTGTTTCCAATGTGTTTCAACCGATAGCAACTATTCTAATAAACTGTGAGAAAACTGGAAGGAAAGAATGAAGGGAAATATTTTTGATCATTTTCAAAGACAGCAGCAATTTACGATGCGAATTGATGTTGAAATCCGAAGAAAGTAATAACTTAATTCTTTGACGCGTTTTCTTTCTTTCTCGGAACGTAATTGGTTTCAGCAGGTCCACCCATCTAATAATTGGCTGCCGAGAAGATAATACAAGAGTAATTACATTGCATAAAGAAATAAAGGCTTTGCGTCCTTCTGTATAGCATCTCAGGAATCATCCAAGACGGTCCTCCCTTTCTCACTCCCAACCACTTCCATGAACTTGTTGACACTCCTAAACCCCTCTTTCTCTATCTCCAGTATTCCAATTTATCCCTTCACTTCTTCAAAATCATTTCCTTTAATGTCTCTAAATAAATAAAACATTAAAAGTTAAAATACTCAAAATAGAAAGCATTCTCTCTTCTTCTTCTTCTTCTTCTTCTTCTTCTTCTTCTTCTTCTTCTTCTTCTTCTTCTTATTATTATTATTATTATTATTATTATTATTATTATTATTATCCACCTACTGAATAGTCGATCAGTTCATATTGTTGGTGCTGAAACCATAGCAGCGACATTTTGGGGTTGATTTCATTCATCCCTTATTTTTTCTATAAAATTTTCTGGGTTTTGACTCGTTTCTTTGATCTTTACATTCGCCAATTTCCTATTTCCTCTTCCTTTTTTCTCGGCAGTCGTCACTGCTTATCTGTGAAATTCAAATATTTGCCACCACCCATCCTTCTCCTCAGCTACCAGTAACTCTCGCTATTAAGAAGCAGCGTATTGATTTGCGAAGTGTTCTGGCAGCCAATTTATTTCTTATTGCGCATTTTTTTCCAACAGATTATGAGCGTTTCGTTTCGCAAACTCGCGATCCTCCTCCTCCTTCTCGTCTTTCACTTCTTCTTCCTCTTCCTCCTCCTCCTCCTCCTCCTCCTTCTTCTTCTTCTTCTTCTTCTTCTTCTTCTTCTTCTTCTTCTCATCAACATTGCTTTGTTAATAAACGTGAGGAATATACGGATCTATCTATCTATCTATCTATCTATCTATCTATCTATCTATCTATCTATCTATCTATCTATCTATCTATCTTATTCTTTTTTGTTGCTGGATATATACCTTTCTTCTCCAATCAGTCATTCTTATATTCTCTTTTTTCTAACGTAGACGTGCCTCTGTCCTTTTTATATTGAGTAGAAACATTATTCGTTCATATTACTGTGAATTCTGACTATATATTTAGTTTGCTTTTAAAATCTCTCTCTCTCTCTCTCTATCTATCTATCTATCTATCTATCTATCTATCTATCTATCTATCTTGTTTCTCTTTATCAATCTTTTCATATCTATCTTGAATCATTCAAGTCTGGTTGTTCGATTTCTCCTGGACAATCGAACCTCGTCTATCAAGGTGAGGTTTAAGTATTATTTTTACAGAAAGGTTCATCTTGTTAAATATCTGGGAGCCACTCAAGGTAGAGGGATATAGAGTAATAGGGAATATTTATGCGTATATGTGGCGAAGATAAGCGGTTAAGCCTAGATTTGGACAGGTTAAGATTGTAGTAATCGGGAAAACATCCTCTTGGGAGTCGGTTCCACAGAAGAAGCCCGTCAAGTGTGACTTCTTACCAATTGAACACAGAGGGAATAAGGGTTGTTCGCTACAATGTGTGTAGCATGACGGATCTTATCTGTGAAGATTAGAACTGGTGGAAATAAGGCATGTACTTTAAACACTTTCCATGGAAATAACGATCGAGCAGTAAGAAGCTTGCAACGTTTCATCCGTGTGAGAAGAGTTGTTAGGTGAGAAATAATTTGTCACCTACAAGTACGAGGAGACGCTTTTGTATTCTATCGAGGTAGGAAAGTGAGGACAGGGTAGATCCTACCCAGATATAAGAGAAGTACTCCATTTTAGGCCTGATCTGGCTTGTGTAAATGTCGAGGATCACACGAGGTGCCACATACTTACTGGAGCCTCACAGGCAACCGGCCCTTTTCTTGCATCTTTAGCGATGGATTGTATGTAAAAGTTCCACTTCAAGTTTGAGTTGAGTTTAAGGCCCAATAGCCGCTCAAGGCAACGGGTCATTCCTGAGGGAACATTCATTTATTGTAGCTGGTGATAGTTCAGGATCTGGTCGGTGATGATGGAATGTGATTAGTTTGGTTTTCGAAATGAAAAACATTGTCGACATGATCGCCATCATCATCCCCACCACCACTTTCACCACCATCATCATCATCATCATCATCATCATCATCATCATCATCATCATCATGTCTAGTAGATGTATGAATGAGTGTAATTATCATTATTATATGGTTGACTACCCTTGGGAAAGGTATGAATCTTCTCTTCTCCCCCCAGTGATGGGTGAATAGCAGGACAGACCGTGTTTTATAGCCTTGGATGGCAACCGCAGAAAGAAATGGCAACCTACTGCGGGAAAAAAATCTGCCTCGTCAGTAATGTATCGAAAGATACATGATCATCTAAGAGTATATCACGCATGGCACATAACTGACTGACTCGGACTTAATTGTTATACCCGCAACTTTTTGGTTCCACCGACCTTCTTTAGATATCTGTCTTCCTACCGTTTTGAAATTTCGAGCTGAATCTCTTATTTATTTAACGGAGGTTGATTGCTCGAGTTCCGCTTTCAGTTTAGTGGATATTTTATATCAGTTAATACTCACCAGTCTTATTGACGTTTGTGCCGCTTGATGGTTTCTTGCACTTGACCAGAGTATATGATTTAGCACTGCCTGTCATAGGGATTGAACTGACACCTATCAGTATAACAACCAAAATCTATAGTGTTTTCTTTTTGTTCGGGGCTGATCTCATTCTGCTTTCCATGCCTAGGGAGTATTTGATATCAGATTATTCTCCCAGTCTTAATGAAATTAGTGTTGCTTGTCCGTTTCTTCCACTGAATTGGAGTATGTAACTTTTCAGCAGTACCAATCTAATAGATTAAACACACAAGTATCAGCGAACCCGATATGTTTTAATCAAGTTTCTTGACTCAAGATGTGTTGAGTGTCCTTTCTTAATCAGTGTCTCTCAGATGGTATTCATCTATATGTAAAGTCTAGTGAAAATGATGTACGTGTCTAGCATGTCCGAGGATTCAGTCGTCATATCTGCCCATCGTTGTTCTATATTATTTTGATTTCATTCCTTTTACAGAGGTTGGTCATCCATCCTTTCCTCTTATTTGATCAGCTATATCTGATTTCAATGTTTTTGTCCGGGAAACAGGTAATTTGATGTTCAGACTTCCGCCACCTTTAATAATATCCAAGATGAGGACGATGGTCTGAATAGCAAAGCTTCTATTAAACAGCAAATATGCTGCACATTAAAAAAGTGGTTGCCTTTATTTGACTTAATAAATCAAACGAAACATTTTACGTTACCCAGTAGTTTACTGCTTATTTAGCAGTTTCCTTGATGTTCTTATATACATATTTTATATTTAACAAAAAACATATTAAGTATATATTAAAAACACTTAAGAAAATTAAGAAATAAAAAATTAGCAATTATTGCATGCACATTAAGTTGCTCTCATTCGCATACATACATGAATACTTTCTATTGATAAATATAAAAATCTATACACGGTTTAAAGGAGAAAAACTTTTGTATCCGCCATGATTTTATCAAAAAATACGCTTACCTGAATAACACGAGATCATTTCTGTAAGATGTTTTCTTTTATTTTTTTATGCCATACCGTTACTCAGCCATTAAAGAAAATCCAGTTATTGTTCCGTCATAAAAAAGAAAAACAAATCTGATCAGTGACATTATGGATATTGGTTTTTGTTTGAGAATTCTAGCTACTTTAGACGGAGTCATTTCATTCCCAGAAGAAAAAAAGTATTAAGAGAAATGTATATTTTTTGAAAACGATTGCGAATATTTAGCACCGCCTGTGGTTAAGATATTCATATATCTTATGCCTTAGAAAGTAATGGCCAAACTGATTTCTCTTCCAGATGATTGATTAATTTTTTCATATAACGAAACTGAACTAGAAGACGTGAATTAAACGCCGGTGTGGATTTTCTATACAGATTCTCGGATGCGATGCTTAAAGCAATGTAGAGTTGATTTGGCTAAAGTGATGTATTAGTGAAGAACTCATTGAACCTGTCAAATTTTGAACCAGAATGCAAAATGTCTTAATTTCACTACAAAACCCATAAAATGAAGAAGCCAGATTAAGTTTGTTTTGAAGATTGTGGTTAAACATGGAGACTTATGATTAAGAGATTGTTGGAATAACAATCTCAATTCTTCCTTAATAAACTGCGCTATGAATGTTTGCTGTAGAGATGAGACGAAATCTAAAGCAATAATAATTTGTAATATTCCGGGCAACTAACATTGATGATATTAAATATAATTCATAATGCAAACTTTCGAAAAAAAACAGGTAGAATTTTTCCTATTTTCTCGGAAATGCAGTTGTAATCTAGTGACATTTTTAATCTAAGATGTGATATTGTAAGCAAATGATATGCGCCTTTTTGAAGGCAAAAATGAGTTCGATTTTCAATTTAATCTCATTGCAAAACGTAAGAGGTTCTTTTGAAGCCAGTGTAAATTCATCCGCTTTCGGCAAAATAACCAAGAAGCAATAATACACTCTTTTACAATTTATTTTTCATTGGTTGTATGTAGGGATTCAATTGGAAAGATGGGCGAATTTTCTTTAATGATCTACGGTTATTAGTGCCGTGTAATAAATGCTATTGTACATTCCTTAATTTGGATTTTCCACTAAGCTGCCTTGAAAAATGCTGTTACGTTTCTTATTCTATGCGTTGTCAAGTGATGATATAATTTGGACTGAATTACCGTGGATCCATATTCAAGTGTAACTGCTTTCATGCAATCGGAAGCAAACATGAGAGACAAAGAAGAAGAAGAAGAAAGATAGAGAAATAAAGGTTATGGAAGGCAAATTAATGAGAAAGGAAATTGAGAAAAAGCAAGAGGAAAAGAAAAAGGCACAGAAATAAAAATTGAAGACGAGGTTTAAACAGGAAATTGGAGAAATACAATAAAAAGAAAAACGACAAGGAATTGTTAGAAACAAATAAAAACTAGTGAAAAGTAAAGCATGAAGGAAGGAAGTTGATAAAGAAAACGGAAAGGAAAAAGAAATGAGAAGCAAAAATAAAAAGAGAGTAAGGATGATGTTGGGGAAGAAGCGGGAGAATGGTAAAATATACAACAAGAAGGAAATGGATGTAGAGGAGAAAAAAGAGGTGTAACCTAAGCAGAGAAATGGTAAACATATACAAGAAGAAAGAGGAGGAGAAGTTGAAGGAAAAGAAAAGAAAGAAGACGCTGTTAAAAATATAGAAGAAGAAGAAGAAGAAGAAGAAGAAGAAGAAGAAGAAGAAGAAGAAGAAGAAGAAGAAGAAGAAGAAGAAGAAGAAGAAGGAGAAGGAGAAGAAGAAGAAGGAGGAGGAGGAGGAGGAGGAGGAGAAGGAGGAGGAGGAGGAGGGAGGAGGAGGAGGAGGAGGAGAAGGAGAAGGAGAAGGAGAAGAAGAAGAAGAAGAAGAAGAAGAAGAAGAAGAAGAAGAAGAAGAAGAAGAAGAAGAAGAAGAAGAAGAAGAAGAAAGAAGAAGAAGAAGAAGAAGAAGAAGAAGAAGAAGAAGAAGAAGAAGAAGAAGAAGAAGAAGAAGAAGAAGAAGAAGAAGAAGAAGAAGAAGAAGAAGAAGAAGAAGAAGAAGAAGAAGAAGAAGAAGAAGAAGAAGAAGAAGAAGAAGAAGAAGAAGAAGAAGAAGAAGAAGAAGAAGAGAGAAGAAGAAGAAGAAGAAGAAGAAGAAGAAGAAGAAGAAGAAGAAGAAGAAGAAGAAGAAGAAGAAGAAGAAGAAGAAGAAGAAGAAGAAGAAGAAGAAGAAGAAGAAGAAGAAGAAGAAGAAGAAGAAGAAGAAGAAGAAAAGAAGAAGAAGAAGAAGAAGAAGAAGAAGAAGAAGAAGAAGAAGAAAGAAGAAGAAGAAGAAGAAGAAGAAGAAGAAGAAGAAGAAGAAGAAGAAGAAGAAGAAGAAGAAGAAGAAGAAGAAGAAAGAAGAAGAAGAAGAAGAAGAAGAAGAAGAAGAAGAAGAAGAAGAAGAAGAAGAAGAAGAAGAAGAAGAAGAAGAAGAAGAAGAAGAAGAAGAGAAGAAGAAGAAGAAGAAGAAGAAGAAGAAGAAGAAGAGAAGAAGAAGAAGAAGAAGAAGAAGAAGAAGAAGAAGAAGAAGAAGAAGAAGAAGAAGAAGAAGAAGAAGAAGAAGAAGAAGAAGAAGAAGAAGAAGAAGAAGAAGAAGAAGAAGAAGAAGAAGAAGAAGAAGAAGAAGAAGAAGAAGAAGAAGAGAAGAAGAAGAAGAAGATGATCTCCTGATAGTGCGCTGGTTCTTTCTATTGTTTTCTTTATGAAGAAACACTTGTCAAAAGGAAAAAAAAGCCCCCCCCCCCAAAAAAAAAGAAAAAGAAAAAAAAAGTCAAAGCTAAATACAGATCGCCGCCAGTGACCAGACTGACGATTAAGTTAGTTGAGCAGAAGAAATAGATTTTTCCTGCGCAATTTACTAATGGGTGAAAAATTAGACTGAGATTTCAGGATGCGAAAGAAAAGGGCGCAAAAGATGTAGCGAAAATAAGAGCTGAGAGAAGATTGGATAAAAAGGTTTTTGGTACGATTTATTTCTTTTCCTCATTAGAATGCTTGCTTTCAGCCTGTGTCATGTTCCTTGAAAGGAAAAAAGTTTTTCCTAATTTAGCGATAAACACTAACTTGTTATTGCAGGAAAATTCAGCTTTGATTAACTTTTTCTTAGATCTGCATGGCACGTTAAACACTGTGTATTTCATTAATTGCGAAGAGGATAGAGAAAAATAATCTATCTATTTATCTCTCATTCTGTTAATATCTATACACCTATCCGGGATAATTCATATCTATCTATCTATCTATCTATCTATCTATCTATCTATCTATCTATCTATCTATCTATCTTTTCTCTCAGTTTGTTCTCTCTCTCTCTCTCTCTCTCTCTCTCTCTCTCTCTCTCTCTATATATATATATATATATATATATATATCTATATCTATATGTTTTCTTTCTCTGAGGCCTGTTCACCTCTTCATGTCTAATGTTTCTCTTTATCAGTCTTTTCATATCTATCTATCTATCTATCTATCTATCTATCTATATTATTCGGATTGTTGTCTTTATCTTTATTGCCATATTGACGACGTTTCGGCCGTTGTACGCTTCGGCCTTCTTCAGATGATTGAAAATTTCGAACTGAACACTTTATTTCGTCCATTGGGGTAGATTATTATAGTTCCACGCGTCATGTACTCTCTAAGATTTTTGTTCAGCAGTGCAGTAGCCAGGTATTGAACTCACAACTCTTTGGGTCAAGTTACTGGATCCAACCAACGATTTTATCCATTGAATCATTTTTTACCAGTGTTGAATTGCAATTTTATTGTTATTACTATCTATCTATCTATCTATCTATCTATCTATCTATCTATCTATCTATCTATCTATCTATCTATCTATCTATCCTTTCTCTTTCTCGCAGTCGGTTCATCTCTTTCTCTCTTCTTCTCTCTCTCTATCTATCCTTTCTCTCAGTCGGTTCACCTCTCTCCGTATTTATAACGTTTCTCATTATCCGTTTTTTCATATCTATCTATCTATCTATCTATCTATCTATCTATCTATCTATCTATCTATCTATCTATCTATCTCCAAGATCAAAAATAAAAATTCATAGAATCTCGCGGTGAAACTGTTAGCTTGAAATGTCAATGAGCGGAGCGATAAAATGTTTTTTTTCGAATTCATTGAAATCGAAAAGCATAAACTTCATATATTACCTTTGTTTAATTTTTAATATCGTCACATAATAAATGTCTTCTCTCGTCGACAAATGTACGTAACTCAAGTACATGCTGAGCACCTGTTTTCGGTTCTACCACCAACAACATTCCTTTAACATCCGTGTTTGGTACTGACATTGGCATAGTTATATTTTGTTTACTGTAATGTCATTGACAAATGACTGAAAATATGACATAGAAATCTAAAGGCACATTGGAATATGAAAAGATCACGTCCAAAAGTAAATAAAGTATGAAGAAACAGGAAAATAACAAAACCAAGAAGAGAGTGTTGAACTGCTATATAATGTCAATCCTTCTATATAATAGCGACAGTCTGAAAATTTCCTCACGGATGAAGGGAAAACTTGAGGCAACAGAGATGTGGTTTTTACAGAAGGATGCTTAGAATACCATGGAGAGCGCGCGAACACAATAACAAGAAGGAAATTTTAAGGGAAAGGGGAAAAATAAAAGACAAATATTCTAAGAATCAGAAAGAGAGAGTTGAAATTTTTGTAACACATAATAAGGAAAGAGAGCTTTGCGAATTTAACACTCACAGGACATGCTGAAGGCAAAAGGTGCAGAGGAAAACATCGAGCAACTTACCTAACGACTTTGTATAAATAGATCACAGAACCAGCTGTTGGTTGTTTTTGTTTAGCGGCATATCAATCTGTATGGGTTATTTAATGCCGAAATCTAAATATTTTGAATACAATTCTATGGCTTGAAATAATTTGTATTGTGAACAGAATTGTACGCCTTCAACTACAGATAATATGTATTGTTGGTCATTTTGCTATAAAATGTATTATTCGTAATTCTACTATAAAATGTATTGTTGGTAATTTTTTATATAAAAATAGTGTGCTGATATTTTTTACTATAAAAATGTACTTTTATACTTCTATAGTGTTTTCTTTTTGTTCGGGGCTTCACTACTTGCCCATAGCTGGGACCCTAACAGGTGTTACCATCCGTGTCAGAGTGAACCTGGGAACAACAGCAATTAATCGGTGATTCCACGCTCCTCAAAACCTCCAATCTCCCAATCAGAAGACTAGCTGTTGGATGTAGTTTAGCGTCACAACCAGAACAAACAAGCACTAGAATAGATAGTAAGTGGGCAAACATTATATGAACCAAAAAGATAGGAAGTTGTGGTGATCTATGATAGTCCACGTGAGACGAATATACAGAAGAAGAATCTAGCTACATTCTGGAGGCCTAGTCTAACTTATACCCCGGTTAAAAACACCCTAACTGTAGTGGATTCCGGGATGAAATCCGGTACCAATAATAACAAACGCCAAGAATGAATATAGGAAAATAAATGTATTAACGTAATAATACAAACTGGTAATACAGGTTAGTAGTTCCAGGAATGCGGGTTAGTAGAAAAATATATATATATAGTCTTTGGCATCGACGTATCGCTGTATGACTTCTTACTGAGTGCTCGCTCACTGTGACTCTTGCTCGCTACGTTCGTACGCTCTCGTTAGCCCGATCGTTATTCTCCTGTTCTATTCTCGGGTATTCACTAGCAGTAGTATCCGTATACCTGGGGTGAGTCCATTTGTGAAAAAAGGGGAGGACCCCTCAACACCCCCTCCTTAGATTCCTTTTGGGGGGAGTTAGTATTTTTCCCTCTTATGGTCGATAATCAGAGGTTCGGTAAATTTTCTTTTCCTAATAGTCCTAATTTCTGTGTCTTTTTGTGATCTTTGAATCTCAAAAGTTTCAAAGATCGCCTCCATCGAATCATCATTTTCTGCGGGTGACGAGCTTGGCTCCTCAACCCGTCCTTTTTGTATTTGGTCAATATGTCTTCTGTGGGCAAATCTTTCGCATTGTATTGTGTACATCACATTTCCTAGTCTGTTAATTATTGTACCTGGTTCCCAGTAAGCCATATTGTTCTGGTTTGAATGATCTCTTGAGTACTATAGGTGTATGCCGGTTTTTATTCTCGTTAGGCAATAACTTATCAGATACAGACCGTATTCTGTGGGCAAACGTCACTTCCGCTGGTGAAAGACCAGATGGTGTGTTCCCGTTCGGGGTTATTCTGTATACTTGGAGGAACTGCTGTATAGCTCTTTCTGTCGGTACGTCCTCTGCTTTTTTTAAAGCTCTCTTTAGTGTGTCTACAAATCTTTCAGCTGGCCCGTTAGACCGTGGGTGGTACGGAGCTATCTTAATATGCTTTACTTGGTAAGTCTCACAGAATTCTTTGAAGTCACTGGAGGTGAATTGTGTACTGTTATCAGTTACCAAGCAATCCACGACGCTGAATCTCGCGAATAATTCATGTAGACAATTTATAGTATTTCCCGTCGTCGGGTTTTTGAATCTGAAAACTTCTAGCCACTTGTTAAAGCTATCTACCATTATTAAGTAGTAGTAACCCTCTATGGGTCCTGCATAGTCAACATGGTATCTAGACCAAGATCTGTTCACCTTAGGCCATGGTTTTTGTATAGAAAGTGGTGCCTTTGCTGCAGCATCACAGCCTTTACATCTTTCCACCATTTGCGTGATATCATTGTCCATATTCGGCCATTAAACGAAACTTCTCATTAGTGCTTTCATACGGTTTTTTTCCTGGATGTCCTAAATGAAAGTCCTTCAAAATCCGCCTTTGTAACGATTTTGGTATGACCACTCTTTCATTGTACAGTAATATGTGATCACAAATTGAAAATCTCTCTGCTCGATTCCTTTCCTTTTCTTCTTTTTTTCTTGGTATTCTGAATAAATTCATCCTTTTCCGCTTCTCTTCTTATCTCTAGCAAGGTAACAGGTAGTTCCTTTACAGTATTGTATAACACTTTACTGATTTCGTCATCGGCTCGCAACACCGCTATTACCGAGTCTTCCAGAGGTTCGCATTTCGCAGGTACCAAACGAGATAATCCATCAGCATGCCCAATTTTCTTCGATGGTAGGAACTCAAGTTTGAAATTGTAGTTCAATAAAATAATTCCCCATCTTAGAAGTCTGTTTGCTGTGTAAATTGGTAGTCTTTTTTTCGATCCGAAAATCGCAAGAAGAGGTTTATGGTCCGTTTGAAGCGTAAACTCTCTTCCATATATATATCTGTGAAAACGAGTTATGGCGAATATGCCTAGCGCTTCTCTTTCAATCTGCGAATAGTTCTTCTCTGCTGGTAACAATGATCTAGATGCGTGAGATATAGGCTTCTTTGTGGTATCCTGCATCTTGTGTAGAATAGAATCTCCTACTCCGTGTGAGCTCGCGTCACTAGCAATAATAATTTCTAGTTTGGGGTCAAAATGTGTCAGTGCTAGCTCCGAAGTTAATTTTTGTATTATCTCCTTAAACGCTTTCTGACAGTCTTCCGTCCAATTCCATTTGTTCTCTTTTTTCAATAATTCATTGAGGGGAGCCCTCAATTTGTGCATATTTTCAATGAATTCACTGTAATAGTTCGTTAGACCAAGAAAGCTTTGTAATTCTGCGACATTTTTCGGCTCAGGCATATTTTTTATTGCAGATGCACTATCTGGATCTGGTTTTCTGCCACTTTCATTAATTATATAGCCTAAGTATTTGATTTCATTTAGGAAAAAATCACATTTTTTTCTTTTACTTTAAACCCCAAATCCTGAATCTTTAAAAAACTTCCTTTATGTGCGATGTGTGTTCTTCGACGTTGTCGCTTTTGATTAGAATGTCGTCTAAGTAAGTGGTAGCAAAGTTCTGGCCCATGAGCATTGTATCCATCGTCTGTTGGAAGATTGACGGTGCTACTTTTACCCCAAATGGTAATCTGTTGAATTTGTACAGTCCTTTGTGTGTATTAATACATAGAATTTTTGTACTCTCTTCTTCGACTGGAATCTGAAGATAAGCCTCGCTTAAATCTATTTTGGAAAATACCTTACCGCCGTTAAGCTTGGTAAATATTTCCTCCGGGCTTGGTAATGGGTAATGATGGTCTTTTATAGTCTTATTTAACCTAGTTGAAAATCTGTGCAAACACGGATTTCTCCAGATTTTTTTTTTACATAGACTACTGGTGCCGCCCATTCACTGAACTCGATTTTTGAAAGGATCCCAGTTTGTACAAGTCTCTCTAATTCTTTGTCGATTTTTTCTATGGTAGCAAACGGCACGTTTCGCTTCTTTTTAAATACTAGTTGGACATTTTCTTTTAATTCAATTCTAGCTGCAAACTTGTTACATCGTCCCAAACCGCTCGAGAATACTTCGGGAAATTGACTATGTAATTCTTCCTTTAATTTTGTAGCTTCTGATGGTTCGCACTCTATCTTCTTACAAAATGAGCTGATAGGTAAATCCCATACGTCGAACTTTTGCATCCAGTCTGTGCCCACCAGATTTTCTGCATCATTTCATTACGAATATCTTGAATTTTTTTATTTTTCCGTGGAATTTTACATTTAGGTTTACTTCTCCTTCAAATTTTATACGCTTCCCTGTAACAGGCTTAGCAATTTTCTGTGTATGCATCATGGTCGGTCTATTAAGCTTTCTCCATGTCTGTAGGTTAATTATCGTTAGATCCGAACCTGAGTCTAGTTGTAATTTTATCTTTTTATCTAAAATTTCAAGTTCCACGTATTTTCTTATGTTAATATCTTCGTCAAGCATTCTAGTAGCTCTTATCCTACTAGTAGATTTTCTGTTCCTACATTGGGATGCCTTGTGTCCCATTTTTCCAAACGTTACACAGTTTTTATATTTAAAAAGACAATCCTTATTCCAGTGTAATCCTCCATATCGATAACATGCAGATGGGGGGGGGGCTTATATTTGCTTTGATTTTTTTCATTATTTATCCTATACGTTGTACTTTTTTCATTATTATAGAATTTTTGTGTTCTTTCCCGGCAGGGTGAAAAACGTAAACTTTTGTTCAACTTACGTATGTGTGCTACTCCTGACTCCTCTATATCCTTCGAGTCTTTCTTTATACTCAGGCATTTTTGGCAGTCTTCTGATAATTTTTGCGGTGTTAATCCAGGCTCATTTTGCAGTTTTGAAATTTTTATCCTCTCCTAGAGAGTATTTGAATGTTTCTATCGTGTCTTGGGAAAAAGTCGTCTCTTTTTCGATATTTTGTTGTTTGTTACCCGCTACCTTTAATATTAGTTCCTGGAGTTGCATTTGTATTTCTTCATTTTGCATTTGTCTTTCTTGATTTTCCTTCTGCGTTTGTAGTAATTGTTTTTGCCACCTCTCTTCCATTCCTTCTTGGAGTTGTAATTGCTGTTCATTTTGGTATTTTACAAGTTCTACTAAAATACTTTTAAAATCCTCCATGATAAGAGTCTTACGAAAAACTCGCTTTTCCGTATTTTAATCCTCGTAAATCTTTTGTCGCCAAGTTGTTGTGGACACTAGCAAACGGCAATTTTTTCTTTTTTTTGTGTAGGTCCGAAGTCCTCGTCACACAGTTGTTGTGGTCGACGAGAGAGAAAATGTTTCTTTCCTTTCGTGTAAGTTCGAATTCTTCGTCGCCAAGTTGTTGTGGTCGACGAGGAAGAATTTTGTTTCTTTTTCCTTTCGTGTGAGTTTGAATTCCTCGTCGCCAAGTTGTTGTGGATTCCGGGATGAAATCCGGTACCAATAATAACAAGCGCCAAGAATGAATATAGGAAAATAAATGTATTAACGTAATAATACAAACTGGCAATACAGGTTAGTAGTTCCAATAATGCGGGTTAGTAAGAAAAAATATATATATAGTCTTTGGCATCGACGCATCGCTGTATGACTTCTTAATGAGTCTACGTGCTCGCTCAGTGTGACTCTTGTTCGTCACGTTCGTACGGTCGCTCGTTATTATCCTGTTCTATTCTCGGGTATTCACTAGCAGTAGTATACGTATACCTTGGGTGAGTACATTTGTGAAAGAAGCGGCGGAACCCTCAACACTAACCAAGAATAACCTCAGGCATACTCTTGGCCGAGTGAATACTCTGGGCTTTTCACCGAAACTGTTTAATTGTAATTAGCCGTTTCCTGATAAGGAAATATTCGGTATTTCATTGAAAGAGCAGCTTGTATTAAAGTCGATTGAAACTTATAATATTTCTCTTAAAAATGTTTTTAAGGAAAATAGTTCTCAGTAGCTGTTATCGCTCTTTTCACTATTTATTCGGGTTTTCCTCCTAACATTTTATTTGATGTAGTGTGGAATATCAGTGTTTTTATTATGTCATTATTTTCTCTTGGTGTTTCATATGATATCCATTTTAGTTATTGCTGCGATTGATGCGTTTTCTTTTATTTCGTACAGTTATTTGTGATTCTGTAGTTGCCAGTTCCTAAGGATTGAAGAAATGTAGTCTTCACCAAAACCTATATGTTTCACTTGCTCAAAGACATTTTCGACCATTGATTTGAGAATGCCGTTGTATATAGCAGACAGTTCAGATATTCCGGACCAAGTTTGGTGTCATGCGTAACATCCATATGAAAGTCTCGAGCTGACGAGGATATTTAAGAACATGACTCGAATTTTAAGCTGTCTTGTATACGCCATTATTTTCACATAGCGTGTTTATTGGGATTTCTTTGGCTTCATGAAGAAAACAAGCATCCTACTTCTCTGTCTCAATTTCGGCCATGAGGAATTGCCATTATTTACAGTCAGACTAATGTTCTCATATTTATTCTTGTTATCACAACGATTCTGTGTTGCGTGCTTCTTCCGCTGTCATCCCAGGTCTAGGATTTAAACGTTGTCTTCCTCTCCTATTCACGTAAATTGCCTGTTACTGTAACATCGACTGGTCCCCGTCTTTGTTCATCGTGAACTTCACTGTAAAGAAAATAAGGCCGTAATGCACTGAAACTTCTTTCCTATTAGGTGAAAGTGTTCGTTGTCAGCGAATTGTTGCACACGCACACACACGCACGCGCACGCGCAGAAACACACATTCTTAAATATATATGCGCACGTATGACTGCCCACAATCGTACATATACAGGTAGTATCGAAAATTGTTTACAAAATTTGACCGCGGGTTCTTCACAACAAAAAAAGGATAAAAGTCCTTATGAAACAGATGACCGCAAATCCTTCGTTTTTGTATTATTAAGTTTAAAGTGAGTTTACGGTAGATGGCACCGTGTTGCATGTGGACTAGGTTATATTTGTCATTCGTGTACATTTGTAGATTCAACGTTTAAAGTAGATGGCACTGTGTTGCCATGAGGACTAGGTTATATTTGTCATTCGTGTACATTTGTAGATTCAACGTTTAAAGTAGATGGCACTGTGTTGCCATGTGGACTAGGTTATATTTGTCATTCGTGTACATTTGTAGATTCAATGTTTAAAGTAGATGGCACTGTGTTGCCATGTGGACTAGGTTATATTTGTCATTCGTGTACATTTGTAGATTCAATGTTTAAAGTAGATGGCACTGTGTTGCCATGTGGACTAGGTTATATTTGTCATTCGTGTACATTTGTAGATCCAACGTTTAAAATTGGTAGTAGTGAGTTAACTGAGAAGTGTCCCATTTAACAATGACAGGATATTCATATCGTGAGCAGGCAGTTATGATTTTTACATTTGACCGCACGAATGGTAATGAACGCGTGTCTGCACGGCTGTATCAGTTTGCGTTTACAGACCGAAGGCAGCCGAGTCATTCAACTTTTGCTGCTGTTTATTGTCGTGTTGCTGAGACAGGATCTGTGGCACCTCAAACTATGTATCGAACAAGACCGAGATCCGTTCCTACGCCTGACTACGAAGAACACATTCTACAAGCTGTCAGAGGCGACCCAGGCATCAGCACGCATCAAATGGACCTAGCATGTCGTACATCCCACAGCACCGTACAGAAGGTACTTCTAGAGCATCTTTTCATTTACAACGTGTGCAGGGTCTTTCGGCCTATGACCACTCGCCACGGGAGAACTTTTGTCGATGATTTATTGCAGAAAATACCAATTCTTTGTTTGTCTCTTCAGACTTGTGTACGGATGAGGCAACATTTGGAAGAGATTTAATTACACTTTTATACAATCAACATTTGTGGGCGGATCGGAATCCTCATGGTACAATATAGGCTAGACACCAGCATCAGTTTACGATGAATGTGTGGCTTGGAATTGTAGGTGACTGTCTGGTAGGTCCTTATGTTCCCCCAGCACGTCTTACGGGGACTTTCAAAACACACTTTCAAACTTGCTTGAGGATGTACCCCTGCTAATATGGAGACGCATGTGGTTCTTGCATGATGTGGCTCCAGCAGATTTTAGTCACATTGTTCGTGATGCACTGGTTGATATCTAACATGAAATATAGTTAGGTAGTGGAGGACCGGTTCCATGGCCTGTACGTTTCCCCGACTTCAATCCTTTGGATTTTTATCGCTAGGAGCTACCTAAAACAATTGTTTTTTTTTGTAGCAGACATTAATAATGCAGAGACGCTTCATCAATATATCATAGGGGCCTGCAAAACTATTTAACATCGTGTGGAAGTATTTGAAAGGGTCCGCCAGTCAATGAGTTGTTGTATTGAGGTACAGCGATGACCTTTTGGACATATGTTTATATGGACATTTTCACACATCATTAGTCACACATGCACATACAAACACAGTCACACATACGCATGTACGTATACACGTGTATACATAGGTATACACACATATACACATATATGAAAAAGAAATGGATGATGATCGTCGACTCTTTAATCGAGGTATGGTTATTCTTAGCGCAGTAACATACACATAGAGGGGACCTTCCATTGCAAAACAACATTTACACACATTCGTTTATAAGCATTAAATTACATCATTTAGCATCCTCCATAGTTTACTTTTACTTACACAGTTAGCGTTAAGAATATCTTAGAGCGTTTTTAAATTTAAAGATTTTCAATACTTAATGATATTTTTTTGAATTTTGTTTATAAATAAATTTTTATAAATAAATTTGCATTCACCTTGATAAAGTCCCCAAGGGGACGAAATGCGTTGGTAAAGAAAAGTTTTTCCTTTCGTTTTTATTCATATATACATATATATATATATATATATATATATATATATATATATATATATATATATATATATATATATATATATATGTATAGGTAAATTACAACTATTGAGATACAAACGATTTCCCTCATACAGATGATCATATATGATTTCAGTAAAGGTATTTCCATTGATAAGTCCAGGGAAAACCACTTTCCCATGGACGAAATCATCTGTATGAGGTAAATCGTTTGGATTAAATCTAATTAATTTTAATTCACTTATATGCTCTATAATAAGAATTATATTGAGATCTCTTTTGTGGATCAGTTTTAATATTTTATATTAATAAGATCTACTTGGATTACTTACCCACGGATTTTTTTACCTATATATATATATATATATATATATATATATATATATAATGGTGTTAATAAAATAGTGCTCGATATATATATATATATATATTTACACATATGAATTATATATCAATAATACATTATATATATTAAAACATTATATATATATATATATATATATATATATACAAGTGACCTATAAATCGTTTTAGCTACAATGACCCTTAAGTCTTGCAAGGAATTTACACACTTTTCTTCAAAAATCTAAATCTGATTTTGATTGATTACCTGATTGTATATTGATATTGTGAGTATTCTGTCAATCCGTTCATATTTTATCTAACGTTATAGCAAATAGCTTTAAACACACCAACAAATATTTCACTCAAAAGTTGCCCTTCGTGGATATTCCGCCCCTCCCATTTTAATCTGACAGTAGAACCACCCTCTCAATTTACCAGATTGATTTTAAAAGCTATGATCTTACTATTGAATTCTTAAAGCCTGTCTTTTGGTGCATGTGGTCGTCTTTAGTTCCCTTTAACTGTCCATATATTAATTGTTTTGGTATGTGCTTATCATCTTCTATGATCAAATAATCCGTTCAACGTAGCCTATGTAGACAAATACATGCCAAAATAGTTTCTACTATGTTGCCAAGCATAGCCATCGCAAGATATAACGATATCCCCAAATACCTGTGTCTGGATATTTTTAAGTGCAGAAAGACGCTGCACTGGGCCAATACAACTCTCTGAGAAAGCATCTATCCAAAATAAACAACCAATCAAATCCCAGATGTTACATTAGAATCTTCCTTCTCCTAGCCCGTTACCCTAACGATAGCTAAGGGGTTCAACGCTTTCAATGAGCTCACAATCCGGGGTTTTCTACAGCTTCGCGGCGCCTGTACTCGGTGGTCGTTAATCCCATGAAAGGATTCATTCACCATTTGACAGGTTCGTTTTTAATCCTGCTGGATGTCTAACCACCCTTCTTCTCAGAATAACTTGATGGGGGACCACTTTAGTCACCAATAACCCGACCATGAGGCAGGTAGTAAAGGATTTCATCGTACAAGTAACATTCATAGCGCGAATTGACAATAACATATAGAGTTTCTTTCTCATTTCCGAACATAAACATCGCTTGATAATCACACAGCTTCATTAGTGTGGAACACGAACGTCACCTGTAAACCCACCAAGAAATTTACACTTACTGCCAAATTGTTATTAAATCGCCCTGGGTTTGATCTTCTCTTTTTGGCTACGGCCAGATATTGTTCTTTAAAAAACGCAGATAATGATGACATTTTTAAAAAGCCTGTGCTTGAATTCTGTTAAATTGAATAAAGGGCTTATAAGGGGACCAAGCTCAATCGCTTAATATCCACAGTATTTATCCCCAAAGAAAAAATACTTTCCAACATTGGATACGTAATAGTTGGCTACACGTTTCCAAGTTAAACCGTATGCTAGATGAGCTAATCCCTGTTGCAGAAACCTGTACGGGCACATTTGTGCCTCTTCAACATCCAAGGTCAACCTGTAGTTTATACTGCAATTATGCAGTTTATGGGAGAGAACGTATAATCTAGCGTGATCAGTACTTGAACAAGGCCAGCAGGCTGAAACCTTTGATCACGGGGAGTAATGCTTTCGTTCTGATATAACCATAGATGGCATCCGAATAGTTTTGGCTACACAATTTCGATCATGTGATGTCATTCATGTCATTCTCGACGGTTCCGCAGACAGGGATTGGATACATACATATATTAAGCGTGCCTTGCATAGCACAGTCTAAGTGGAAATCATTGACTGTTACTGACAAGGTAAAAGAAATATTTTATGGAACCCGTTTACCAGTCTTGAAGACTGGGCTGAAATATATAATTTGTGCAAAACCAGAAAAATCTTGATACCCGAAATCATCTTTATTTGAAATTATGCATAGACACTGCCGAGTCAAAAGTCAGAGGATATCAAAACATAACGGCAATTGTTGGTGGCGTCATCGTACATCCAGTTCATGCCCAGATGTTAATGTTTATCTGGTATCTGGAGAGTCAGTATGAAGAGCGGATATTCTGCTCACAGCAAAGAGGTATGAATTATCAATATTTCTGATATACTGGCAATATTTCACCTTCCGCGATCTTTAGTGTCACGTTTGTATCAAGAACACCTAACGAAAGGCGATACCACCCATTATGAATAGAGTAGAGGCTGACTACAAATACTAAATGAACGTGATCAGAAATATTTAATCAGAATTGTCTGTGGTAACAGACACTGCTTCAAATTACATCCCAATTCAATGCAGCCATATATCCAGCAGGTTAGTAGAGCGTTCTTTGGTTTCCATGGTATATGGCAGTAGAAGATCATATTAACCACATGACACCGGACACAATAACCCACCTGGGCTCGTGATGTCGCTAATTGGCCACTGGTAGATTGGCAACGTGTGGCGTGGTCGATGAGTTACAGTTCCGGCGTGAGAGATGCGGTTCTACAGGATGATTCCAAGGATGGAACATGCTAGCGACAAGAACGTTTTAAGGAAAATAATAACTAGAAAGAGGCCGTTGAAATTCTTGGAGAATTTGACATTCACGGGATGTATTGAAGGAAGAGTGCAGAGAGAATTATCGAGTCATCGACCTAACGAGTTTGTTTAAATAGATAACGGGACGGGGACTGGAAAACTAAAAAGAGAGGATATTGTAGAGAGCAATGATCATCCTCATAAAAGAACATATTGTCTGATTTTGTCAGGTGAGGAATTATCATTATTTACATCATTTAACAGAGTCTAAAAGTTGTGATAATAAAACAACAAAGAAGAAAAGTCATTTTATTGCGAGTTGCTACTATTGTTAATCTCCCATTGCACCAATTTTATATATAAGTATTCATCATATGTTTGAATTGAAAACACACACAGACACACACACAATATATATATATTTTTACCTACTAAAGTGTAATATTATCCCCTATCGCCATCTTCCCTCCCCTACCTCTCAAACTTAGGACGCTAGCTGGTTGACCTACCCAGACTTTGACCGATGCTTATCATCGGAAGAATGTCCACACTCCATTCAACATTAACTACCCGACCCACCCAACACCAAACTGCTGTCAACAACAACTATCGTTTTCACTTAGATACTCTAGGTATATTTTGTTAAGTACATTTTTCTTCTCAAAAAAAGGAAAAAGGAAGTGACGTTTTACATCCGGGCTTGCCTACAAACAGGATCGTTCATAACCATTTCCGACCCTCACCCGTAGATGTGCAGTTAAAATGCACTGAAACCAAGTTGCATCTTTGTTGTGAGTAAAATGGTTTTGTCTATATGATAAAATTATAATAAATAAATATATATATATATATATATATATATATATATATATATGAATAAAAAGAGACCAGAACTATTTTTATCCGAAAAGTTTCGTCCTCTAGGGGACTTTATCAACGTAATTTGACAAAGTCTCTCAGAGGACGATACGCATCGGATAAAAATAGTTTTTTCCCTTGCCCCTTGTTATTCATTTTGTCTCTTCTACAGGAACACTCTATCTGAGAATATTTACATATCCTAGACGCATTGCTGGAAATTCAGTTTTCCGAAGAATCAAGTGGGCATTCGATTTAGAAAGCCATAAAGTTTAATATCCACTTACATTTGGTTTCAGGAAATATTAGGTTTCAGTAATTCCTTATTTTTCTTTCACTGATAGCAATAAGTGAAGTAAAAGTGGTTTTGTTCAATTAGACTAGAATTCATAGTTACCACTGGAAACTAAGTGATTTCATGTCTCCTCAGAGTTTCTGCACTTGTTTCAAAACCCGACTTGCCTTCAGCGATAAAATATTTTTTGGTTTCTACATTTATTCCAAATTTGAACTTCATGCAATTTAATTGTTATTGTTTCTTTAATATTCTGCTAGAAACTTACGCTTTAGTAGCCAAGTGTAAATATTCCTGGCCAGGAATTAAAGTGTTTCAAGGTTTCAATTTGAGTATAGTGTATGGACGAAATTTACCCCATTTTGAGGTATTCTTCAATTTAGAGCATTTGCTTTCGTGGGAAAATTCAAGGTTATTTTGGGTATTTTTATGTATTCTCATTAATCAGTCATGGTAAATTTCAGTTTTACTAAATCTTAACGATATCTCAACTAAAATTGACTTCGTTGAATCGATTGAAGTAAGAAAAATATATAAAATATATTTCATTTCATGCATGCATTAACATTAAAGGATACTTTCATATATATATATATATATATATATATATATATATATATATATATATATATATATATATTATAAATTAATTGATTTAAAATATGTTTTTCGCTACACAGTGATAACCCTGTTTCAGAAATGGAAGCTAAAGCCCCTGAATTTAATTTTGTTATTAAACCAAAAACATTAGTTCCATTTCCTCGTCAAGCGACGCTTAATAACAAAATTAAATTCAGGGGCTTTAGCTTCCATTTCTGAAACATGGTTATCACTGTGTAGCGAAAAAAAAACATATTTTAAATCAATTAATTTATAATATTAATGCTCTGTAAATTTACATTGAGCACTATTGTGTAAAAATAAAAATATCTATAAGAACACCGGATTTTATATCTTACTGTTCTTTCTTTATATATTTATATATATATATATATATATATATATATATATATATATATATATATATATATATATATATATATATATATGGTAAAGTAACGAACAAGTAGGAAACATTTATAAATTTTATATGATTTGGCTTTATTAAAGCTTCATCAAAGAATGAAAATAAGAAAGCGAAATATGTAGACTTATAAACGTTTCCCAATTGTTATTTATCCTATCATTCTGTCAGATTCTAACCCAAATTTGCTCCCAATTCACACACACACACACACACACACACATATATATATATATATATATATATATATATATATATGTGTTTGTGTGTGTCTGTGTGTGTGTGTGTGTGTATATGTATGTATGTATGTATGTATGTGTGTGTGTTTCTTATTACATTCATTTCAATATTTTAGAAATTAAAAAATAAAAAACAGGGATAGCAACACAAACACGTATATCCACTAAAATAACGTTCATATTAATTAATGAGAAATAAAGCCAGTTTAAAAAGACTATATAAAACTTTCCTATCTCTCTCTCTTTCTCTACATATATATATATATATATATATATATATATATATATATATATATATATATATATATATATATATGTGTGTGTGTCTGTGTGTTAGACATAAAATATCCGAGAAACTGACCTTTTCGTAACCACGGTTTCTATCAACATAATTACGTCAAACAATAAGTTAATGCCGACGAAAGCATCTTGGTAGAAACCGTGGTCTTAGAAAGGTCAGTGTTTCGGATATTTTATATCTTGACTTGCCCTTCATATTACCTTAAACTTTATTTTTAGTGGATTATTTCCATTTTATCGTATTATCCTAATAATTACTGGGTAAGCGCTACGGTTAGATTTCAAATTCTTCTAAAGGCTATTTAGAGTCAGAGTGCTGTTGGTTGCAGCTATTGTAGAGGCTTATTGGTTAACTTTTAACTCATTATTTATCATTGATTACTGTATTTAGCAATTTATTCATTAATAACTTACTTGTGTTTATGTGTGCATTCATTTTTTTCATTTATTTTAATCATTTGTTTGTTAAAAAATAATTTATTATTATTATTTTGTGGGTATGGTTATCTTTTATCTTTAGTTTAAAGTATTGATTTTGTCTAAAGCATGATTCATTATCTGCGTTGTATATATTTGTTTTTTCTTTGTAGTGTCGTACAAGATATATGTATACACACAAACACACACACACACACACACATATATATATATATATGTATATATGCGATCAAAGAATACATATTGATATTAAATATGGACGTACATAAACATCATTGATCAAAATCTATTTGGATTCGTATAAATGTAAGCATATTGATTTTTTGAAAAGTGAAATGCCGAAGAAATTACATTCTGATCGAAATTCTAATAGGTTTATTTGATTTAGTGAAAGATACATCGCACTTCTGAAGAATCAATGAATATAATAGAATCATCGCTTAGTCTGATGAAAATTAATCTCTAACACACGCACACATCAGAAAATCTATGAGAGGAATTATATGTTTTTTTTAATCAATTATAGAAAAAGCAAAATGGTCCACATTTTTCTTAAAAAGAACTAACTTCTAATCGGTAAGAATGTTTCGGTTTGTGAAGTATTAGTAGATTTCTTGAAAACTTATAATCTTTGTCATTAAACTTTCAATATTAACACAGGTACGCACACTCACAATGCTTTTTGAGCGTCTATCTATCTATCTATCTATCTATATGTGTGCGTGTTTGTGTATTAACTATATATATGTATGTGCTAGTATTTTAATAGTTAAAAGTAATGTCGACTGGGCTATATATATATGTATGAATGAAGAAATATAGTTTTAAGGTATGCTATATTATGAGATACAGTGCTCAATATCAGAGATAGAGATTATGTAAATATAAAAGTAAACACTGAATTCAACACTCAGAGACGGACACTGTTTCATGCTAAACGCAATCATCAGGCCCGATGATTGCATTTAACATGAAACAGCCTGTCGTCTGTGAGTGTTGACTTCAATATTCATTATATATATATATATATATATATATATATATATATATATATATAAATGAAGTATGATGTGTGTGTGTGTGTGTATGGTGCGATGTATAAATTGTCATCTAAATTACGGAAAAATGAAATGACATCTCATTTTTACACAAAAAATATCTTGGCATACAAAAGAGTAAATTTAATCAATATGATCGCCGCTGTAACTCTTCTGGACGGCCTCCTTGTTTATGATGGTTAATGCTGTCATAATCCATGCCTTCAGTTCATCTTCGGTGTTACAAGGAGTTTTGATGGCTTCTCGTTCAACTGCGCCCCATATATCAAGGGGTTGCAGTAAAGGGATTTAGATGGCCAGATGTAAGGGGTAATGGGGTTAGAGAAATTGTCTGACAGCCATGACTGGGTTCGCCTGCTGGTGTAGCATGGGGCAAAGTCCTATTTCCAGACATAGTGTCTTCCAGGGCAGCACTTGATATAGGCCTCCGTGTTGAGTTTGAGGTGATGTTACAATATGAATTGCGGCATAACGTCGTTATCACTAGTGTTCACTCCAAACACCTTCGTAATCACCATGAAACTCATCCAACCTTTTCCGAATCCTCTGCACTGTCCTCAGATTGACACCCAAATACTCTGAAATGTTCGTATTGGTGCTTCCAGTGCGAATGCCAAGCAGTACAGCATACTGTTTCCAAATTTCTGGCGGAGTGAATTGCATCATGTAGCCGTTTTTATCACAGACGGTGCCCAACTGACCCTACTATAGTGTGCAGTCGACAAAATATAAAAAAACGCGCATGCGTGAAATTAAAAATAGTTACCCAGTGTATATATGTATGTGTGTGTGCTTTTGTATTAACTATATATATGTATGGGTCAGAGGAGAAATATTAGTTCTTTAACAGTTAAAAATAATGCCTACTGGGTTATATATATATATATATATATATATATATATATATATATATATATATATATATATATACAAACACACACATATATATATATGAAGAAATATAGTTTTAAGGAATGCTATATTTATGGGATAAAGTGCTCAATATCAGTGATAGAGCTTATATAAATATAAAAGTGAACATTGAAGTCAACACTCAGTGGCGAGAGACTGTTTCATGCTGAACTCAATCAGGCGTATATATATGTGTGTGTGCGTGTCTTTGTATGTATATAGATATATACAATGTGTTATATAAGAATCAACACTGCATTCCACATCGCAATGTTAACTCCAGACCAATTTCGTTTGAAGATATCCATTGCCACGGAAAACTGTCGACATGCGCTGTTGATTAATATATCAATATTTTCTTTTTTTCTTTCTATCGAAACCTGTATACTCACGTTTAGAAAGCAAGCGCAGTGGGTTAATTAATTAACATGTATTGATATATCTGTGCATAGATGCTTCACTCGAAGTTATCTTTCATTTTTAAAGTTGTATAAAATAGGTAAAAATCAAGAGGCTTGATATGCTTGAGTTTACGATTATTTCTAGTTTAGAATTACAACAAAGTTAATCACTAAAGAACTTAATATTTGCTTAACATATTCTATGTATGTGACGACTGCGCGCATTCAAATGCATTTAATTTATTAAAACTCATTTCAAATGAATGCAAATAGATATTAAAATTCATCTACTTAATCAAATGAGATTTTTTCTATTTAATTAATTTTATTGAGACATTCTTTAAAATACCGATTTCCTTTCGTTTACTTTTGCTTGTCTGATCAGCTGGGCCAATAAAACATCATTAGGAAGATCAATCTGCTTTGCATATTCATACCGCCAGCGCCCTCTACAGTTTTTTTTTCTAATTAACTGCTGCTTTTAAATTGATTTCGTTTAGTTAAGTATACACAAGCAAAAAAAAAAAAAAAAGAAAAAAAAGGATGCATATCGTGAAAAAGATGCCCGTACTTAAACAAAACAAAAAAAATGTGTCATTACTGATATATATATATATATATATATATATATATATATATATATATATATATGAATGCACGCACACATACACTCGCATATACAAACACACTGGTACATACACGCAAACATATACACACGCGAATACAAATACGCACATGCACATACTCACACACATAAAACCTCACGTACTTGTACATCTACGTACGCACAAGCACCTACAACAAAGAGATTTTAAAATATTGGAAACAGATTCCATGAACCAAAATGACACACGGACAGAATTTTATTAATGGGAATTTCTTTTTACTGTCTTTACAAGGGTTCTTTCTTTCTTTCTTTCTTTCTTTCTTTCTTTTTGTTTTCTTAACCATTTCTTGTTTTGGTTCTTATTCAGTTTTGGTTTGCAAGTATTCTTCTTTCTCTCTTTCTTGCTTTCTTTGTTTTTCTTTCTTTCTTTCTTTCTTTCTTTCTTTCTTTCTTTCTTTCTTTCTTCCAATTACTGTTTTCTTTCCCCTTTTTTCTTGGTTCTTATTTACTTTTGGTTCACAAGTGGTCTTTTTTCTTTCTTTCTTTCTTTCTTTCTTTCTTTCTTTCTTTCTTTCTTTCTTTCTTTCTTCCATATAATGTTTTCCTTCCACCTTCTTCTATTTTGGTTCACAAGTGTTCTTTTTCTTTCTTTATTTCTTGCTGCTGATGAGCTGCTTCTTCTTCTTCAACCTTTTTTGCTTCCAGTCATAAACATCGCCCTTTATGAGAATGCATAATTATGGCCTGATCGAATAAGCAAATTATATGAAATCTCAAACCACCCTCGATCTATCCATCTCTTTTAACTCTACGCTACTGCCACTGATTCCCGAAAGAAAGAAAGTGCAAACAAATCACAGAACATAATGTAACATTTCTTTCCTTCCAATATCGCACGCCCGGCACGTTTTACATTTGTATCGTGTCGCCTGAATGACGCAAACTTCTGATTCGTCAAACAATATTATTTTGTATCAGAATAGACTTTATTTTCTTGTTTTCAAGGAACTGGAAAGACATAATTACACGCGCTGATGATCCGCTTTCATATGCCAATGTTAATATAAACTTCCAAGTTTAGAAAAACATTTGAAAATATGTTCTTTTCAAATTGAATATTGAAAATAGATTGTTTTAATTTATCGAGCCAAGGCCGTATTTATGATATGCTGAAGGCGATCTGCTTCTTTATCAAACTCTTGCAAAAACAGGGTCATCATTACAAAGAAGAATAATACGCAGTTGTGTTGCTCTAGCAGACAAATTAACACTGGGCTGCTACCCAGATCTGCTACCCAGATTTGAACAAGCGACCTCGAAGTAATAAGGGAAATTACGTCTCCTCTTTGCTAGCACACTTTTCCCGAAAGACACAAGCAAAAATGAACTTACAGATACTAAGTTAGGCGGAGCACACAGGTACGGCACTAGGTAGAGTAAACATATACTATACTTATGAGCTGCACGTTGAAGAAAATCTGGATGCATAGTAGCTACACTGATTCAAGGAATAGAGATGATCAGGAAAACTTTGAGCTGACACAGAGCGCACAAATGCAACACTGATCAAAGGCAGAGAAAAGATGAGCGACATTTTGAACCTCGAGGGTTTCTAGAATGATAAAGTTTGGGTTACTGAATGTCAGAGAATATGGAAAAAAGAAAACGTTATCAAAGAGAAAGAACGACAAAAGAACAGGAATTAAAAAGATTCAAGTCAACGATTGATTCTGCATTTAAATTTTTGAAGATCAAACTTGACTGGAAAACAAGAGGTCAGAAGAGAATTCCACAAGCAAGAAGTGCGAGAGAATAAACTGTTAGCAGAGAATGTACGGTTATATCTACCACTTTAAACCTTAAAATGAGGAGACCTTGCCGCCAATTTAGTACTGTTCTTAAATGAATAAATCTAGGTACCAAAGAGGAAAGCACATCAGAACAATTACCATGGAAGTATTTATCGAACAGACACATGGTAACTAAATTACTGTGGTGGGAAAGTGACTGTATCGTAGATGTCAAGAGATGTGATGACCAATAACATTGCAGATTCGTTTTGTATTTTTTATACAATATTTAAATACAGTATTTACATTAGTCGGACTATTGTCCTCATCTTTGTCGCCATATTTGTCACAACGTTTCGGCCGTTGTACGCTCCGGCCTTCTTCAGGTGGTTGGAATTTCGAACTGAACCCTTTATTTCGATCACTGGGGTAGACTGTTCTAGTTCCACGAGCCATGTTTGATGGATGTCAGTTATCAGTTATCTCCTGGTAATTTTCCCTCTGAAAGTTCTCCACTGCCTTAACCGGGTATTGAACTCACACTCTTTGGGTCTGTCACTGGATCTAACCAACGCCTTTATCCACTGTGCCATGTGTCATTGAGGACACATGGCACAGTGGAGAACTTTATGAAGGCAGTGGAGAACTTTCAGAGGGAAAATTACCAGGAGATAACTGATAACTGACATCCATCAAACATGGCTCGTGGAACTAGAACAGTCTACCCCAGTGATCGAAATAAAGGGTTCAGTTCGAAATTCCAGGCCGGAGCGTACAACGGCCGAAACGTTGTGACAAATATGGCGACAAAGATGAGGACAATAGTCCGACTAATGTAAATACTGTACATAATACCTCATCTCAGAAATATAGACAATATTTAAATACATAACATAAGCAACAAATCAGATGTGATAGCAAAATATTGAATGCATGGACGAATGGTAGACGTACAAATGTGTAAGAGATGTACTGCAATGAACATAGGAAGAGATCGATGAACCACATTTTTAATATGTGAAAATCGTACAGTTTAATACACTGAATTAAAATAAATAGCCACTGAGTGACACTTCACCCTAAGTAAAGGACATGATTACTATACTGATCCAAGACAGAGAACCGTTGAACGACTCATTTATTCTTAGGAAAAGGCAGAGTTCCTAGGCAGCGAAAGGTGAGCGTTACTGTGATCTTACGTTGAACTCATATGCTACACAGATGCAAAGCAGAGTGCTGATGAACAATGGTTTGATCTTAGGTAAAAATACTTGACTGATTCTTGGCAGAGAAAAGTGTTTGACATTTTGGTGCGCAGATAATGTTCTGATCCTAAAACTGAGGATCGATAAGTGACATTTTGTTTCTAGGTGATGTGTACAGTTAGAGCGCTGATCCTAACCAGATGACCTTTGAGTGATACATTGATATGAGGTCGACGCATTTATACAATACACATACTATCAAAGAATCGATGAGTCATAATTTGACCTGAGGCAGAACGTATAGATATTACACTGATTTTAGTCAATAAACTGGGAATGACTCTTTGAATCTAGCTGGAGCTTATGAGAACTGAGAATGAACATTTGATCCTAGCTCGAGCGCACAGATATTAGGCTGATCATAGGTACTGAACTAGGGAAATACTTTGATCTTAGACAGACTGCACTGATATTACAGGTATACATATACTAATACTCGGACAGTCTGTAATAGAGGAGGGTAGCACAAGAGTCACAGTTAGCGAGCACGTAGACTCAGTAAGGAGTCATACCGCGATACTTCAATACCAATACTGTATATATATTATTGCTACTAACCTGCATTCCTGGATCTACTAACCCGTATTATCAGTTTGTATTATTACGTTAATACATTTATTTTCCTTATCCATTCTTGGCGTTTGTTATTCATTGATATAGGATTTCATCCCGGAATCCACAACAAATTGGCGACGAGGAATTCGAAATCACACGGGAAGAAGAAAAAAACAATTCTCCGTCATCGACAAGGAATTGGTGACGAGGAATTTGAACTCATACGGAAGAAAAAAAAATTCTCCCTTGCCAACCACAACAACTTGGTGACGAGAAATTGGGACCTATATGGAAAGAAACAAAATTCTCTCTTCTCACCACAACAGCTTGGGTGACAAGAATCTGCACTTCTCGGAGACTCAAAAGAAAGAAAAAATTGCCGTTTTTTTCGTAAGACTTTTAACATGAAGGATTTTAAAAATATTTTATTAGAACTTTTAAAATAGCAAAATGAACAGCAAACACAACTCCAGTAAAGACTGGAAGAAAAATGGCAAAAACAATTACTACAAACGCAGGAACTAATATTAAAGGTAGCGGGTAACAAACAACAAAATATCGAAAAAGAAGCGACTTTTTCCCAAGACGCAGTATGGAATACAATAGAAACTTTCAAATACTCTCTAGAAGAGGATAACAATTTCGGGGATTATTTTAGACGCGACGAAGACATCTTTAACATCGATTGTCAAAACTGGACAGAAGCAAAGAAGCTACGTCTGTTGCCCAGAAAACTAGGAACAGTGGAATACACAAAATTTGTGGATTACATTTTGCCAAAAAAGACGAAAGAATTATCTTTTTTTTTTTTTTAAAGCTTATCACCCCAAGCAAGGCTGGAGGCCACTAGCACGCAAGGGGTTACAGAAGGTTTGGAGGAAGAGCAGATAGGAGTGGTAAAGGAGAGGATGTGGAGAAAAATAGTGGATCGATCAAGGCAAGGGGGTTACAGAAGATTTGGAGCGAGAGCAGATAGGAATGAAAGGTGAAAGGATGTGGAGAAGGGAAGTGGATAGATCAAGGCAACTGGAGATGTCGATTGACGTTACACTTAAATAGTTGGAGATTGTATTTGTCAGGGAAACAGGAATAAGGAAGGGAGTTCCACAGGCGAGATGTGCGAGACATGAAGCTATTGGAGTAGAAGAGACGTCTACATCTGACAGTTTCAACGGTGAAGGGGTGAGAACGGGATGCCAGTCTCGTAGGACGTTTAATTTCATGAGGCCTAGGAACCAGCGAAAGCAGCTCCTCGGAGCAATTACCGTGAAAGTGTTTGTAAAAAAGACAGAGCGAGGCAACGTCGCGTCTGTGAGAGAGCGACTGCAGACGAGATGACAGATCAGGGCCAATTACATTGCATATTCGTCTCTGGATCTTATCAAGAACCCTGAGGCAAACAGCAGGGGCTCCAGACCATATATGGCAGCAATACTCCATTCAAGGGCGAATGGTCGATTTATAGATTTGGAGGATCGATTCCGGGGAGAAAAATTTCCTGGCTCGGCACAGGGAGCCAACTTTCCTTGCGGTGGATGATGCAATTGACTCGATGTATTTGTTCCATCTCAGATCAGCGGACAGCGTGAGACCGAGCAGCCGCAGAGAGGAGCTCTCGAGAAGTTGGTCTTCAGACATTCTAATAGGATGCAGGGATGGATCTTTGTGGTGGTTAATAGAGAGCAGTTTTGTTTTAGAGGCGTTGAAGTTAACCATCCATTTCTTGCCCCAGTTCACAACCGATTGGAGGTCCTTTTCTATTCGAACTGCCAGGTTAACTTTGTCAGCATCACTAGATTTGTGTTTGAGGCAGGAGTGAATTGTGGTGTCGTCCGCATAGATGCCGACTTGGGAATCTATGGCGCCAGGAAGGTCGTTTATGAATATGAGGAACAGAGTAGGGCCTAGGATGGAGCCTTGAGGAACACCTGCGTTAGTGGGATAGGAGCTGGAGATGAATCCATTGAGAACGACCTTCAATTCACGGTTTGACAGGAAAGATTGTATTAGGTCAAACAATCGACCTGTGATACCATAACCCTGGAGCTTGCGAAGAAGGCCGGCATGCCAAACTCTATCAAACGCTTTGGAGATGTCTAGGGCCACGGCACGAGCTTCACCGTTATTATGAATAGCTTGGTAGACAAATTCAGTGATGGCCGTAAGCACATCGGCTGTAGATCGGGCAAGGCGGAAACCATACTGCTTGTCTGAGAGCAGATCATGGGATATCAGGTAATTCATCACTTCGGTGTTGATAATGGCTTCTAAGACTTTGCCGAAGAGGGGTAGGAGACTGATAAGGACGGTAATTAGAAGGGTCGAAGGCGTCACCAGAGTTCTTAAAGACAGGAACAATGGTTGAGGACTTCCAGCAGTCAGGAAAACAAGACTCCTTGAGGCAGTGGTTGTATAATTTAGAGAGGGCAGGCGCCAGTTCAGGCGCGCATTTCTTCAGGACAATGGCTGGTATCCCGTCACCACCAGTAGCTTTGTAGTGATCTAAGTTAGAAATAATGCCCAATACCAACGACGGGGATATGTGCAATCCGCTCAAAAGGGCCTCGGTTCTGGGAGGGAAATCGGGCATGGGTACCCCGGAAGAGTCTAACGTTGAATTGGAAGAAAACTTCCGAGCAAAGCATTTAGCCTTGTCGGCAGAGGTGGTCAGGACCTCAAACTGATTGAACAGGGGAGGAATGGAGGGTTTGCTATTGTTCAGAACGCTCTTGCAGAGGCGCCAATAATCTTTGGAGCCGAATTTGCAAGATGCAATACGTTCCTTCATCCGAGCAGCAAATAGTGACTTAGCTTCGTTGAGGACACGCTTACACTCGTTACGGGCAGAGGTAAATAGGCGTATATTGCAGTCAGACATATCACTACGAAAACTGTGGAAGAAGTGGTTCCTATGGGCAATGGCGGCTGAGCAAGCAGCTGTGAACCAAGGGGAGGAGCGCGGTTTAACCTTGAATTTCCTTGAGGGGATGAAAGCGTCGATTCCAGCTTTAACCCAGGAAGAGACCTCTGAAGCACATTCTTGAATGGGGAGCTTAAATACAGCATCCCAGGGGACATCGCGACGGAAATCACGAAACGAGTCCCAGTCAGCCCGTTTGTAGCAGAATGAGGTTCTGGTGGTAGGAGGCTACTTACAGGGGGTGGGACTGAAGGAGATACTAACAGACACTACAGCATGATCGGAGTTACCGATAGGACAGAGCTGCGTGGCACTACAAGACTCAGGGATGGAGGTAAAACACAGGTCGAGGAGTGAGGCCTTACAGTCCCGGTTGTATGCAAAACGCGTGGGGAAATAAATTATCTGTGTGAGGGATTGAGAGACTGAAAAGTTGAGAGTATGAATGCCTGCGAGGTCGGTATTAGCATTCTTAAGCCACTTGTTGTGATGGGCGTTAAAATCGCCAAATACAAATATGTGAGCGAACGGATGGAGAGAGAGGGCCTTGTCTATGCTGTCAGAAATGACATCGACTATTCCAGAGTCCTGAGAGGATGGAGATCGATAGAGGAAGAAACGATAGCTTACAGCATTGAGAAGAGATAGCTGGAGACATAAGTACGAATGGTCCGGCGATTCGAGAGAGCACTCTCTAGCCAGAGGGAGATGGTCCTTGACGTAGACACCAAGGCCATGCATGTGGGTTAGAGAGTCTTTTCTGAGGAGAGGAAGGTATCCAGGGATCGAGAGATCAGAGGAAGGGATAGAGGAGTCAAGATTGGTCTCACACAGGGCCAGTATATCCGGGCACTTTGCAATGAGGAAAGATTCTACACGGCAGAAGTTGGTTCTAATGTCACGGATTTTGGAGGAGATATTTAAAGGTTTGTGTGATTTTTGGAGGGCTGGTTTAGGTTTATATTTATGGTTTTTGTAAGTCATGTGAATAATTGGTGTTGGAAGAAGAGAAGACCTGAGTTAAAGGAAGCCGATGGTTATCACCCATGACGCGGGCAGAGAGGGTTTGGCACAGCCTGAATCATAATGTGACCTCAGGTTTGCCCGCCGGAGATGACTGCAGGGACACCTATCCATGCGCGACATGGCACTACAGACACCCCGATATTATGCAACTGTTGATCAGAGCGGCCGCTCAAGACGCTACGCAAGAGTTAGGGCTCCTAACTACCAGTCGGAAACAGCAACCAGGGAACTGTCAACCGTGTACCCTCAGAATGAAAAGGCAATGCCACAGACTGCACACATCACGGGAGAAACACAGCAGCACCAGTACAGAGGCCAGAGAGAGAGAGAGAGAGAGAGAGAGAGAGAGAGAGAGAGAGAGAGAGAGTGAGAGAGAGAGAGAGAGAGATCCGAGAACCCCTTCCTAAACACGAAACAAGGTTTGAGCCTCTAGTCGTGTCCAATAGAGGTGGGAGGAGTGTAGACCGGGCGGTAGGAAAGCCTACCTACTCCTATTACATATAACATATACAACGACGACGAAACAAAACAATAGAGGGGGATGTAGTTGGGATAGTCGCAGGGCTGACACTAGATGAGAGTACTGGGGGATAGGAATGACATACTATTGTGAATGTGTACAGTACTAAGTTTGACGAAGCAGTTACATGTCTTACAGAGCTGGTCAATCCAAAAAAGTCACTCTTTCACAAGAGGTGGAAATGTCTTAACCTGGTAAAGGGCGAAAATGAGGACTATTCCACATTTGCCGCAATCGAGAATAATCATTGCGACGACTTCAAGTTGGCAGAATTAACACCGGACAATTTCAAGTTTCTCATCTTTGTTCAAGGGTTAGTCTCAGCAAAAGATAGTGAAATGCGCAAAAGAATGCTTTCAAAATTACAAAATGAACCTGGACTAACACTACAACAATTATCAGAAGATTGCCAAAAATGCCTGAGTATAAAGAAAGACTCGAAGAACATTGAGGAGTCAGGAATATCACATATATGTAAGTTAAACAAAAGTTTACGTTCTTCACCCTCCCCGGAAAGAAAAAAATCTATAATAAGGGAAAAAGTACAACATATAGGGCAAATTATGACGAAAATCGAAGCAAATATAAGCCCCCCCCCCATCTGCACGTTATCGATGTGGGGACTACTCTGGAATAAGGATTGCCGTTTAAAATAAAAAAAACTGCCTTGTGTGTGGAAAAATGGGGCACAAGGCATTCCAATGTAGGAACAGAAAAGCTACTAGTAGGATAAGAGCTACTAGGATGCATGACGAAGACAATACCAGCATAAGGAAATATGTGGAACTTGAAATAAAAAGATAAAATTGCAACTGGACTCGGGTTCTGATCTAACGATAATTAACCTACAGACATGGAAAAAGCTTAACAGACCAACCATGTTTCACAAAAAATTGCTAAGTCGGTGACAGGAAAGCGTAATAAAATTCGAAAGGGAAATAATTGTAAATGTTTAATTTCACGGAAAAATAAGAAAACTCAAGATATACGTAATGAAAGATACAGAAAATCTAGTGGGTACAGACTGTTTGCAAAAGTTCGACGTATGGGATTCACCTATCAGCTCGTTTTGTAAGGGTGCAGCTAGAATTGAATTGAAAGAAAATGTCCAACCAGTATGTAAAAAGAAACGAAACGCGCCATTTGCTAACACAGATGAAAACAGTAAAGAGTTATACAAGGCAGTAAAGGAATGACCTGTGACCTTGCGAGAGATAAGAAAAGAAGCGAAAAAGGATGAATTTATTCAGAGGACGAAAGAAAAAATAAATAAAAACCAGTATACACCTACAGTACTCAAGAGATCATTTAAACAAGAATGGGTCTATTTCAGTAACAATATGGCTTATGAGGAACCAAATACAATAATTAACAGACTAGGAAACATGATGTACACAAAAGGCGAAAAATCTACCCACAGAAAACATATGGACCAAATACAAAAAAGACGGGGTGAAGAGCCAAGCTCGTCACCCGCAGAAAATGACGAGCCGATGGAGGCGATCTTTGAAGTTTTTGAGATTCAGAGACCACAAGAAGACACAGAAATTGGAAGGACTAGCACGAAGAGAAAATTTACAGTGCCTCTAATTGTCGACCATAAGAGAAAGGAAAAGATACTAACTCTCTATCTAAGGAGGGGGTGTTGAGGGGTCTCCCCTTTTCACACAAATGGACTCACCCGAGGTATACATACACTACTACCAGTGAATACCCGGACAGTCTGTAATAGAGGAGGGTAGCACAAGAGTCACAGTTAGCGAGCACGTAGACTCAGTAAGGCGATACTTCAATACCAAGACTGTATATATATTATTGCTACTAACCCGCATTCCTGGATCTACTAACCCGTATTACCAGTTTGTATTATTACGTTAATACATTTATTTTCCTTATCCATTCTTGGCGTTTGTTATTCATTGATATAGGATTTCATTCCGGAAACCACAATTATGTAGAAGTAATTTCTACAGTTTCATCAAACAAGTCATCTGTCAGTTCCAGGATAGAATAAAGGGTAGTTGAAAGATCAGGGCCCGCCCTCGTGAGTGAAAGGATTCTTCACAGCCGTTGGAAGAAACATCGTTTACAGCGTGAACCCTGCGAGCAAACAAGGATCTTTATTTAGCAGCATAGCACTTGACATATATAAAAACAGAAATCAACCGAAGTCGGACAATTGATACAATGAAGAATTTAAAATGTTCCAGAATGGACAAATGCGAAAACTGGAACAAAACTATTTTTCTGGCGTCATCATTTTTATAATGTAGATTTAAAAAAAAATTTGGAGCAGGTAAAAAAAAACGTAAACACTGTTTCTGCTAAAACTGTACGATATTTATTGGGATTTTATGAGATTAATTCATGATCTAAAAGTCCATTACACAAAACCTGCAGGAACAGTTTAACCTCCAACTATAGAATTATAAACTACAGGCCAAAACCAATATTTGGAAATTCGTCAAAAAATACATCTCTACATGAAAATCATGGGTTTTAAGAACAAAGTGGAAGGTGTTGTTATTTATTCTAGTGTGAATAAAGAACGTATCTACTGCCAGATGTCTCTGATGCATTATAGAAAATGTCTGCCTGCTTGCCTATCTATCTATCTATCTATCTATCTATCTATCTATCTCGTGTTCTCGTTTAAGTATATTCTTTCTTTCTTTCTTTCTCACTACTCTCTCTCTATATATATGTATCCTTCTCTCGGCCAATATAAAAGGAGATAGTTTCATTTATTTACGTTATATAAGTTCAAATGGATTCGTGCATCTACCTAAAGAAAGTCGGGATCAAGCTATGTTCAACTATATGGTAATAATTATAGATTTTAATTGTTCGTTGTAAGACTGTAATTTCACTTTTATTATAATATCAAAATAAAAAAATATATTTATGCTCTTTGAGTTTTCCCCATATATATATATATATATATATATATATATATATATATATATATATATATATATATATATATATATATATATATATTCAAATTTACACATTATTTCTTCATGGAAAATTTCTAGGAACAAACGAAGTCTTATTTGTTTTCGTTTACGCTACAAATCGTTCCATATATTTTTACGCGGTTACTTTAGAGTAAATACTTTAAGTAACCGCGTATACCATTGTATAAAGTAAAACATTTATACAAACAGCATCCATCACAATAATTTCATTATGTAGTAAAATATAAATATATACTTCATTTGCTTCATCTCGGCACAAGAAATTACGAGGAATGAGATTAATTAAACTTCATTTCATTAAAAATATCCATCTACAATAAAGATGTGTAAAAAACAATTTTGAAAGATATTTACTTGATATATTTTGCCAGTCATTCAGGAAAAATTATTTGAAAATCAAAATCGGCATTATCGAAATGAAAGGTGATTTATGTAAACGTCTACTAGTTTAAATATCTCCCATCGTTTCAAAACTACTTCAGGAAGAAGCAAAATAGACGCCTGGAATATTTTAATATATTCCCGTTTCTTACGGAATTTGTATTCAAATGCCGTGGGATGTTTAACTCTTAAACGGCAAGCATAATTAATTGATGTTTCATTGGAGGACAGAAGATATTTAAACCTTTTTCCAAAGATACAGGCATAATTCATTCAGGATTTGAGTTCAAATAATTAATTGCAAGTCTAAGACACAATTACTACTATTCATGGACTTACGTCATTTTCTGAAATATTTACTTGCAAACAAAGATGGAAGAACAAGCTAAAGATATTGCTGTTTCTGCATGGCTACTTACCGCAGAGAAAAAAGCAGACAAATTGTGCATTGAATACGTCTAGAAGGATCTCATAACTCAGTACTTTGCAATAAGCATTCAGCATTAACGTTTTCTCCAAACTTGTACAGGAATGTGATATCATCTTCCCGTCGAAGGTCATGACATAGATCATCACCATTTGTTCTAGATGTTTGGTCCTTAATGTGCTTTTGATATATGCTGTCGAATCCGCAAGCATCCGATCGTTTTAGTATTTCGGTACGGCAGCCATTGTGATGATTTTCACGTCAGCGAATATTTTAACAGTGAACCTATGATTTTTGAGCTACTTGAACAAAAAGTCTCGGGCTTTTATGCTGTCCGTGTGGAAGTACCTTGATGTTTTGGTGTATGATTTAAGACCCTGGTCGTTATGCACAGTCTTTAAGATTATCTCGGGTTCCAGTTTTATAATTTGCTACACATAAAGAAGACAGAGGTATTAAATAATTTGATATTCACAGTAAATACTACAGACAAGAGACACAGAGGGAAGCAGTAAGCAAACTAGCAAACGGATTTGTGTAAACGGATAACAGAATATGGATTGAGAGGAATAGTAAAAAAAAAAAGAAAACAAATATTGTTAAGAGCGACAAAGGATAGGACGTTGTGGAGTGAAATTATCGCCCAGTTCCTAAATTCACACAACGCATAAAAGACACTAAAGTAGAGTTTACACTAAGTGGACTCTAAATATCACTACAGCCTGGACAAATAAAGTTGTTTCTTTTTCTAATTAAATCAAATCACATGAGTTTAGTGAAGGAGAAAAACATTAAGCGAAGAAAAGAATACAAAAAGAGAAACGGCATAAAGACCGCATCTTGCTTAAAAAATCAAAACAAAACAAGAGATTTCCTTAGACAACCTTAACATGAAACAGAAGAAAGAAACAATGGAAAGTGGAACTTGATTAAATATCTTTGAACCGAACGGCAAAAATTTGCCTGCAGCACATTGTGCGTACAGATTTTTTCTTTGCCCGAAAATTGCGTTCGATTCAATGATAATTCGAGGGAAATAAATTAGACGTTTTTAATTTCGTTCAGATTTGCTAAGCGATCCGCATGAATTGAAATTCTATCATGTATATTACACGCTGTCCAATAAATCCATATATCTGTCTAGACATATCTATATTATTATCGCTTCTTTAAAACTATGTACGCGTAGACACACACAGAGGGAATAATCCACACGCATTTGAAATCGTGTATATATATATATATATATATATATATATATATATATATATATATATATATATATATATATATCACTTTAAACCTTATTCTTAGCAGATTGTCGTATTTCAGAAAGGCGCACGGTTTATATAATAAAGTGTATTTTTAAAATTTATTTTCACATATCGGCCTTATTAAAAAACGGTATATGAAAATAAATATATGTACCGTTTAATATAAAAACGGAATGTCTACTCAAATATGAGTATCCAGTAATAATAACGTTTAAAGTGATAAAAATATGTCAGATTAACACCCCTTAACTATAATATATCGCACATATAGTGCTGGTGTTAATAAAACAGTGCTCGATTTAATACAAAAGAGTTATCAAGTATACAATATAGCGCCGCTCGCTCACATATTCCGTGGTGGAATTCAACTGAAGTTCTCTGTAACCATAGGACTATGCCCCCAGGAGCTACGACTACTATCACCAAGCCGCTCAAACTGAAGCATTAGAAGCCGGATCAAGCAATGATATATATATGATATTGAGTCTGATTTGATGTCTCTTCGTCATCGAGGCCCGTTGGAGCAGTTGGCATGGTGTTTGCTTCACAACCTAACTGTCAGGGTTTTAATTCTCAGTAGTGGATGTGCACTGCTGATGAGTTCCAAATATAGGACGAAACGGCCGTTCAGTGCTTTCTGCATTATGTTGAGATTTCTTTCAGACTCAATGAATTACTTAATTATAATTATCAAAACCTCCTTACAATTTCTCTCATATATATATATTTTTAGTGGAGTTGGTATAATGTTTAATTTCATTTTATTCACTTACACAAACATATCTTTAGCAAATGTATGAATTCATCTCTTCTACTCCTCTAAATATGGGTTAAATAGCAAAATAGAGCGGGCACTCTAGCCGTAGCTAGAGGAGGAAGACATCTGAATTAAAAGCCGTGTGCAGACTCGTGTTGCCATAATTCTCGTATGTGTGTGGTTTTATGTCTTTTTCTCTCTTACATAAATTCGAAATTTCATCCACTTATATTAAATCAAAATCATATATCATTCTGCACAAGTAAAAACGAAAAAAAAAACACCATACAACCATTCCACCATCAAAGTGAAAAATCTTGCTTGAAAATGTGGGCTGTAACCAATGCCTCATATTAAACCAACATCTTTGTGGAATGATGACCGTGTCTACTATTTTTAAAGAATCTAACGCAGTCATGCATGTAGCTCTCTTGTGTTTCCTGACCCGAATTGTCCCTTGCACATAAAATGGGCTTAAACGCAAATACTTGTATCCTTTTGGTAAAGAAATTGGCCCCAAGTTCGAAGCCATGAATATAATCGAAAAGTTTCCTCTTTTCCCTAACAATGGATTTTCCAGATTACCATGGAAATTCACCAGCCAAATATTTTTGCGCCATCATGTCACCACGAGCAAATCAATAAAGCCTCTAAGATGCAAAAGGGGTTATTGAGTGTAAAAGACTATAAAAAATGAAAGAAAAAAAGTATTATTAATAATAAAAGAACAGGAACTAAGAAGATATTATATAACGACAGATATTGCATTTAAGTTTTTAAAGATCAAAGTTGACTGGAAAGCAAGAAGCCGGAAAAGAGTTCCATAAGCGAGAAATGCGAAGAGAATTGGCCAAAGATCATCCATAGCATTTCATAAGGTTGGCTGGCGATGTTTTGTAAGAATTAAAAGCCAAAAAAACAAATTTTCGTTTTCAAACTAGTTTGTATTTCGTGAAGGCTTTTGATTGAAAATCAATTAAAAATATTGATAGTATATTGAATGTAGAAAATCAATGAAAAGATAAAGACGACTCTAGAGGCGACCCCATTGTTAATTGGAATCTGTGTCAGTTAAAATAATTATCGAAAATGAAATACCATTTATTTGTAAAAATTCGGTAAATCTATATCGATAGGGAGAGGTTAGTTTTTGATTGTACTAAATGTTTTTTTTTAAAAGTTAAGTGTTTATTAACAGAGTATGTCAATGAATTTAATATTTTCCGCGAGAGTATCTGTCATATTGAAAATTCCGGCGACTTTGACGAAAGACTAAAATAAACTCTATTTCGTGTGCAAAATTTGTCTGTTTTATTATAAAGCATAGTTTAACTTCATATGGATTGAGCATTTTCTAATTAACTGGAAAAATATTTCCCAAAAATTAATGCATTTTATTTTTTAATCAGATATATTTTTATTATTTCAAACGTTATTTTTTTGTGAATACTTGTATTTAAGTAGATGCTACGTTTATTTTTGAACACACTCAAGGAAACATATTCAAGAAAATGTGCACTTTGAAGCCCATCGTCTGCTCAGACAAGGTTCTATTCGATTATTCAGATTTTCTCGAAAGGCACAGCTGCACATTTTCTATCCAAAGCTTAAACAAAACAATTTCCAAAGAATTAAATGGATTTTATTTTTTCATCCAACATATTTTCTTACTTCAAATTTATTAGATAACCCTATTTGAGTAAACGTTCCATTCATTTTTTAAACAGTATTTATTTCGTCTACCGGCCAGTGCACTCCACGAAATAAACAGTTTAAAAACATAGAATCTACTGAAATGCGGGTATCCACTAAAAATAATGTTCAAAGTAATATATATATATATATATATATATATATATAGTTTACGAAAAACTAGGTAATCCGTATGGGTAGACCTAAGGAGGATAAAACCCAGAGAGCTCAATGTAAATCAGAGCTAATAATTTAAATAAAAACAGATTACTTTAAGGTTCCATATAATAAATTATTTCACCACAGCCCTTTTAAAGGACAGTGGATCATCAGATTTTATTTCCAAAGGTTGAAACGAAAAATGAAAAATTTACACATTTATGACGGGCAGTACTAAGTATATATAAATTAACGGAGTGAGGAAGTGAAGGGGGTAGAGAGACATGATTGACTTAGATGTAACATTTCTATTCTTTCAAATTTAAATTTTTGGAGGAAATCCAGACATTGACATTAAATCAGTTAACTTAACGGAAGTTATATATTGATATGGGAGGGGGATAGGACAAAAAGGCATAAAGAGAAAGAGAGAAAGAAGTTGTGATAAAGTGTCATTAACTTTCTTTGGAATGGACGCTGTTGTTTTGCTTTACTTTGAGAGCTCATAAATATTATAATGTTTGATATAAGTTTGAATGTTTAAACAGTCTAAGGAATTTAATTATATGTTAGTTAAAGTTTTTTTTTAAACTTTATTACAAACATTTTGGGGATTTATTATGAAATAGTCGATTAGAAAAATATTCATAGAATTTACATTTAAAATACTAAAATTTTATTTTCAAATATAAGTTTACTTCTAGTTGTAATTGATTATTAAGGGGATATCTCTATCAGTTTGAATTTTATTCATGAGTTCAATTAGCGACTATTTTTAGATTGGTAATTTATCTTACTTAAAATTTAGTTTTAAGTTAATATATATATATATATATATAACTGTTTTTACAGTCAAGGAAACGGTTATATTTAAAAAGTGGACAATACACTATTCAAAAAATCGAAAGTGCAGTATTAGTTGTAATGTCAAAAGTACGCAGGTGTAAGCTTTAAGGAAGCTTAATTCAACTGAGAATACAAGTATCTGTCTATATTTCTGAGATGAGGTATAATGTACATTATTTACATTATTCGGACTATTGTCCTCATCTTTGTCGCCATATTTATTACAACGCTTCGGCCTTTTTACGCTCCGGCCTTCTTCAGATGTTTGGAATGTCGAACTGAACCCTTTATTTCGCTCACTGGGGTAGACTGTTCTAGTTCCACGTGCCATGTTTAATGGATGTCAGTTATCAGTTATCTCTTGTTAATTCCCCTCTGAAAGTTCTCCACTGCCTTAACTGGATATTGAACTCACACTCTTTGGGTCCTGTTACTGGATCTAACTAACGCCTTTATCCACTGTGCCATGTGGCGACAAGATGAGGACAATAGTCCGAATAATGAAAATAATGAGAATACAAGGTTCGCGTATTGTGTCCTTTTACAGTCCCAGTAAACAGAAATAGCTCTTTCAAAGAGAAGAGTAACACACCAAGGGGAGGCAATTCTTGATTATTCATAACACTAGTTAAGATTTAAAATATTACAAACGCTAACCATTTCCGCCACCGCGGTTTCCAACAATGAAGGTTTCATCAGGCAGATAAAGCGCGCAGTTGTTTTTCTATCAACTTTATTTATACACTTTTGATGTTGGTGGGGAATTTAATGTGAGGAAATGGGTAAAAAAGAGAGTAGAGAAAGTATGTTAGAAGGGAGAAGGGGAGAGGAATGATATATAGATTTATAAACGAATACATAAATATATGAATAATATATTAATATGTCAATAATAAAGATATAATATATATATAAATATATAAATTTATTAATATATAAATAAATAAATATAAATAAATATATAAATACGTAAATAAACGAAATATAAATAAATATGCACACACACACACACATATATATATATATATATATATATATATATATATATATATATATATATATATATAATTAATTCTATACTCTCATCTAGATTCATATTGTTCCGGTAGATATTTTTCGTATGTTTACTTCAGTTCTTTCATTTAACAAGTTGCCTTGCTCTGCATATGACGTAATCGCTAGCTTTTCTTCCTGACACTCTCTGCAAATAATATTTCTAATATTGTATGGCTTGGATTTTTTCAAAATACTCCAACATATAATATATCCTTTTCCATTTTGTTCTTTTAACTCCCACACATGGCAGCTAGTTTCGTATAATGTTTGTAACTTTCTAGCTTAAATGATCAGCTATAGTTATACAATCTTTTCTTAAATCTGTCTTCCGTTCACCCAAAATATACTTTATCATTCACACCTTTTTCATTCTACATATACAAGGGTTAGACAAAAAACATGTTAAAAACTTGCAAAAATAGGAATATTTTCAATTCCGGTATTTCCGGCAATTTGCAAACATCAAACCGGCATAAAAGGTCAGCACTTTAATCGTCTACCTAGTTTTCCAATTAATTAAGTCATTATTTATCTTCAGGTAAAATAGTTAATTAGAAGCTAATGGAAGTCCAGCATCTTATTAGTTAATAAATACATGATTAAACTAGTTTTCACATTATTTTCTTTAACCCCTGTATACATATGTATATATGTATATACACTGCGTTTCAAATTATTAATGTGGTAACACTTTTTCATCCTATCCAAAAACTACTGATTGGAATTTAATGAAATTATCAGAGAATGATGACAACATAGGTATACACCTACTCTGTAAGAATTGTAAGGTTCTAGAAAAGGAATTGAAGTTACGGTCATTTACCTAATTTACTTAAATTATTAGTGTGTGAAATTATTAGCGAGGTGTAATACACCCCCCCCCCCGACCCGTAAAATAGAAAATAACACTTTAATTGCTTCATTTACAGTTTTTTTTATGGATACATACAGTAACTAAGATGAAATTAAATCGCAACAAAAAAGTTAAAAAAGGATTTGGTTAATATATTATGTAATGATTTATTTAAAATGACTTGGAAAAGGCACTGGTCCATCGGACATGTCAATTTCTGGATCTCTTCTGATGTAATTCCATGCGATACATCGACTATTTCCTGCTATAAGTCATCCTTGTTTCTAAATTGGCGTCCATTCTCATAAACACGTCGTTTCAGAATGCTCCACAAGTTTTCAATTGGGTTTAAGTCTGAAGAAATGACCGGCCAGTTCATCTTCCGAGGTCCACAGAAGCCTAATTTCTGCAGTTACTCTATAGTTTTATTCGCCGAATGCGAAAGAGCATTATCTTTCATGAATACGATGGTTTTCCTGAAGGTGATTCTTTGTTATTTTAGCCAAGATTCCAGGCGCTCTTTGAGGAAGGTTATATAATCATCTTCGGTTATTTCCTTTCCATGGATCAGCCATAACACCGCCAATAATACAAGCCTAAATCATAATACCTCCTCCTACTGGTTGGCGTGTCAAGCGTTGATGACGATCACGTCCATTTACGACACAACATTTGCTTCAACCATCAGGGCCATCAAGTGCTTCAAGACTTTCGTCTGCGAAGAGAACTTTCGAGAAATCGACCTTCATGTTCTCCTTTGCCCATTTCAAACGCATTTGTATGTGCACTTTTCTCAGTCGAGGCTTTGTCACTGGTTTCACTGATGTCACGACTTTTTTCAGAAGACAATAGCGAATACTTCTGGACGCTGTTGCTTCTCCAGTGCTCCTGAAAAGTGCTCCACTGATCAGGCCTGGGTAATTTACAGTTTCACTTTTCATTCGTGACAAAGAACGTCGGGAAACAACCCTCGAGTGACCGTCATCGGCCCTCTTACGCACCTTCGTAAGAGCTGCAACAAATATTTTCACAGTTTGGTTATATCTTCCAATTATATTGGATATTTCTAATGTAGATTTTCCTTTGGAAAGTTCAGATGTTATGATATCTTTCCCAGAAGGGGTCAAGTTACATTTGCGACCCATAATTGCACGATTATTATGACACTCGTTTATAGTGTGGAACACTTCTGTATCGTGTTAATATTGCAAATGGCCACCGTTTGTTTCCTGTTGCGCATAACAATACAGTTTTATACAGCGTGCGCATTTATCTATTCCCATTATTCTGTGAAATTTTCGTTAAATTCCGACTGGTAGTTTTCGGAAAAAATGAAAACGTTAATAATTTGAAATGAAGTGTATATACAAGGTGCGATGGGTAAATTTTGGTCATATTGTATTTTTAATTTCTCGCATGCGTATTGTTTATTTTTTTATTTTGTCGACTGCACAGTATAGTAAGGTCTGTTGGGCACCTTCTTTAAGAAACAGACGACTATGACGCAGTTCAATCCGTCAGAAATTTGGAAACGGCATGCTGTACTGGCTCCAATACGAACATTTCAGAGTGGTCGGGTGTCAATCTGAGGACAGTGGAGAGAATTCGGAAAGAGTTGGATGAGTCTAATGGTGATTACGAAGGTGTTTGGAGTGAGCACTAGTGATGACGACGTTATGCCTCCATTCATCTTCCCACATGATCTCAGACTCAACACGGAGGCTGTGCTGCTTTGGGTCAACATGGTGGCTGCTGGAAGACTCTATGTCAAGCAACAGGACTCTGTACCATGCCACACAAGCAAGAGAACACAGGCATGACTGTCAGACAGTTTCTGCGACCGCATCACCCTTTACATTTGGCCACCTAACTCCTCAGACTGCAACTCACTTGTATATTATGTGTGGGGTGCAGAAGAGCGAGAGACCAACAAAACTTCCTGTAACACCAAAGATGAACTGAAGGCAAGGATTATGGCAGCATTCACCAACTTAAAGGAGGAGACCATCCAGAAGAGATGCAGGAGATTCTGAAGTCATATGGAGGCCGTGGTTGAAGCCAATGGCGATTTTATTGAATAAATTTACTCTTTATTATTTCAAGATATTTTTTTGTAATTTTGGTAAAATGAGATGTCAGTGTTATTTTCATCTATTGCACCCTATATATTTATTTAAATATAAAAATGCTCATTGAAGTTAATATCCAGTTGCGACAGTCTGTTTGATGCTTATTGCGTTTAAGGATGAAACAGACAGTCTCCTCTGGGTGTTGACTTCAATGTCCACTTATATATATAGAGCACTTTAACTCATAGATATAATATCCCTTAAAACTACATTTTATCATATATATATATATATATATATATATATATATATATATATATATATATATATATATATATATATATATATAGCATAATGAGAGGCCACGTATACTTTCTTGATATGTATATAATATCTGGATAAAATAAATGAAACAAAATTGGGTGTTTTTTTATGAAAGTATTTATTTCTGTGTATAAATATATACAAAAACACAGAAATAAATACTTTCATAAAAAAACACCCAATTTTGTTTCATTTATTTTATCCAGATATTATATATATATATATATTTGTATGTATATATTTATATATATATATATCTATATGTATATATTTATATATATATATATATCTATATGTATGTATAAACAAAAATAAATATGTATATATATGTATACACAAATAAGAGAAAGAACAAATGGAGTAATAATCCATAGTTCATAGCATTTACCTTTTAAAAATGTGCTCAAAACAAAATAGAGCAAACTATTATTATAATATTTGTATTATACGTGATCATAATTAAAAACTTTATTATAATCACCTATAATAAAATATTATAATGTATATATATATATATATATATATATATATATATATATATATATATATATATATGTGTGTATAAGATAACGATATATATTTTATATATAAAAAATTTGATAAATACAATTTGTCTATATTATTCAAACAAGCACGTTTGAAATTTATAATAGAATGTAATTCAATTAAAAAAATCAAACACTACTTAAATGACAATGTATTGAAAGTGCTTAAATCGCTAGATCATTCACAGTAAATTTATGTCCAGGTTCTTATGATATGTTACCTTTCTTAGCAGCCCTTTTATTATCATTATTGGTGGGTCTCCCTTTTTCACACAAATGGACTCACCCAAGGTATAGATATACTATTACCAGTGAATACCCGGACAGTCTGCAACCGAGTAGACGGCGACGTCTTCTCTGTTAGACGGTCGAACTCTCTGCCTCTGAGCGGAGAGGAACCCGGACGAGACTCCGCCGAAGGGCAGAGTCTCGTTCGGGGTGGTTGACCAACCCGATCCCGTTTACACGGGATCTAAGGGATATTTTTGGCCGAGCCTACGGGCTCGGGAATACCCCACCTTAAACCCGGCATTGAGTCACATCTATCCCTCGTGGAGGGGACAGTAAATACTGTCTGCAATAGAGGAGACGACGACGCCTTCTCGGCTGGACGGTCGAAATCTCTGCCTCTGAGCAGAGAGGTACCGGGTCGAGGTTCCGCCGAAGGGCAGAGTCTCGTTCGGGGAGGTTGACCAACCCGATCTCTTTTATACGGGTTCTACGGGCTTTTTTGGCCGAGCCTACGGGCTCGGGAATACCCACGTTAAACTCGACCTTGTGCAACATCTATCCCTCGTGGGGGGACAGTAAATACTGTTTTTAATAGAGGAGGGTAACACAAGAGTCACAGTTAGCGAGCACTTAGACTTAGTAAGGAGTCATACCGCGATACTTCAATACCAAGACTGTATATATATTATTGCTACTAACCCGCATTCCTGGATCTACTAACCCGTATTACCAGTTTGTAGTATTACGTTAATACATTTATTTTCCTTATCCATTCCTGGCGTTTGTTATTCATTGATATCGGATTTCATCCCGGAATCCACAACAATCACAATGGGTGATATTTAATGGCAAGAGTGAAAAAGTATAAATAAAAAGTAAGTAAATGAAATCGACTTGACTATATACTTAAATATATTAACAAAATAATTTTAAATCACATCAACGTAAACCTTGACTTTAATTCGCTGACGTCTTAAAGGACGAAATGCGTCACACTAAAAAGAGTTTCCACTTTGTCATAGATTTTCTTAAAATTGTTTTTGATATCAAAAATTGCATATTTTGTTTTCACACAATAGCATAAAAAATCATTACACATTATTATAAGTACACGTCACATGACTTGGTATATTCTGCCACGTTAGATTTAGCTTACGATATTTTTAAAAGCAATGTCCTGTTTTCTTTTCTATTATTTGTTCACTCATGGACAACAATATGAATTTTAGCGATTTTACACACAAACAACAGCTGCATTTGCGAAACGTTATTCGCGCATTAGAATAATATCAATAAATTTAATAAGACATGTTTGATAGAACCGTTGCTGCCAAAACAGACTGAATTTAAAATGTAATCTATGTACTCAGTTATTTTTATGTTGAAACATAACTCATACATCTTCTCAGAGTGAGAGAGAGAGAGAGAGAGAGAGAGAGAGAGAGGGGAGAGAGAGGGGAGAGAGAGGGGTAGAGATAGATAGATAGATAGAGAAACAACTAAAAAGCAATCAATCATTTCGTTTAAAAGCTTTAGTTCGGTTTGAAAGTATTAACTGTAGTGAATCAAACAGAAACGCGCTGTCAATGTCTGCTAAATCTTTCTTTCCAGAGTTCTGATCTCCAAAACATAAAAGTATATAAAGGTTTATCCGAGGATTTAACTAGGATATCCTCGTCGGGATTGTTTTTGGTCGGACCTGTCCTGACACTTCCTTTCAGAAGAAGTTTATTGATAAACGTTAGCTTTTGGCCGTACTACCAATGACGGAGGCTACTTAATCATCTACGGTCTGCCAACGACTGACCGTTCAACTTAGATTCATCGACAGAAGCTTAACTAGGGACTTCATATCTCGACGTAAAATCAACTTGACTGTAATATATTCTCAGAATATTATTCAGAATCTGTGTTAAACTCTTCATTGGACCGAATATTCAGATAGTGTGATTATGTTGCTCCTATGAAATTAGATTTGTGTTACGATTATGTACAGACGAATGCATAGATAAGTAAGAAACATGAAACATCTAATCAAAGAGTGGTGGTAATCATATTGCTTTCACAAATCACCAGGAGTTCACTTCTCAGTGAGAACTCTCTCAATATGAATATTGTTAAGCTTACTTTGTCAGAGTAATTTAGAATTCTTTCTTTTGCGTATATTTGTTCTTATTAGGAAGAGGAGATTCCAGACATAAATGTTTACTTTCCTATACCAATTTTCCTTCTGATCAAGCAGTAATGTTTACCATAATTATTTAATGAATATATTTTTCATTATTTTGTTATGTTTGCTATATTTAGTACGTTTTTATTTTATTAACATTGTTGTCATTATTGTTGTTATTGTTTGTAACAATAATAGTGAAAACTAAAAGAATATTCTTATAATCATCATTAGGTATACGTGTATATTAATAATTATTGACGGGAGTTCAAATCCTGTTAGCGAGGATCAGTAATATTATTATTGAAAAAACATGCGGCATACTTCCTGATGTAGACCCGAAGTAGGGGCCACGGAAGGAAAACACGGAACACGGGTTAGAGGTAAGAAAGATATATTAAACAGAAAAGTTACAAAGAATAGTGTAAGCAGAGCTTACAATGCAGTGGTGTCCGATATTGGTATCGTACGCGGCTGCGCATTACTGTATTTATCCACGAGGGATAGATGTAGCACAAGGCCGGGTTTAAAGTGGGGTATTCCCGAGCCCGTAGGCTCGGCCAAAAAAAAAATGCCCGTAGAAACTGTACAAACAGAATCGGGTTGGTCAACCACCACGAACGAGACTCTGCTCTTCGGCGGAGCCTCGTCCGGGTTCCTCTCCGCTCAGAGGCAGATAGTTCGACCGTTAACTTGTCAACACGTGGCTGCACATTACTATATTTAACAACCCCCCCACCCGACACGGGTCGAATGTGGCACAAGGCCGGTTTAACGTGGGCTTAACGATCCCGTAAGCTCGGCCAAAAATATGCCCATTTACAACTCGTATACACGAGTTTAGGAACTGTCTACCTCCTAGGACGAAACTTTGCCGTGCGGCAAAGCCTCGTCCGAGTTCCTCTCTGCCAAACAGAGTTCGACAGCAGAACACGCAGCTGCGCATTTCTGGTGTTACTCCCATGATTCACATAATAGTATAGTACTGGAAGAGTCCATGATGTAGGGAAGTATCGGTCTCACAACACTTCCCGAGGGCATTTGTGCTTAAGTAAATATAACGAACCCGATTTCCAATGCTGAGCCATTATACATTACACCACATGCTTATCTAAGTTTACAGCATCTGGTTTTTTAATTCGGTCACCCATCTAGGTACTGGCAGGTTCGACTTTTCTTAATTTCGATAATGATACAAAAACCGGTGTTTCAACGTGATATGGTCGTAAGCCCTTGGTGGTGGTGGGATTATTTATTTCGTAAAAAATACAAAATTGTGACACAAGGCCGAAGGGGAAATGGGGAGAGGCTGGTTTTCATTAGCTCTCCTAGTCCTAGTTAATTAGAATGACGACCCATTCATTCATTACAATTTGCCCATTCACCGCAGGAACTCATCCATCACCACTCAATCCTGCATATACCATAATACCACATATTCACAGGGGGGGGGAGAGGTGCTAAAAAACATCCCATGATGTAAAAATGTCATTTCATTGTCCAGTTCGTTTAGATGAAAATTTCATGATTTATTCAATGATGGGGTGGGAGGATGAAACCAGAAAATAAACTAAAAATGAAATACAAAGATAAAATTAAAAAAAAAAATGTTAGTAGGACCCGTCCATCCCTCAAAATAATAAGTGGCCGCTATATTCTATCGATAGACAGGAACCAATTCCAAGATAACAAATTTCCTACATTTGGTCTCTTAAAAGGAAAAGTGTCGCCTTATAGGAAAATATCAGTGTACCATGCTATATAAACTGAGTTTCCAACCACTCGCCAAGTGTATTTAAGCAAAGAACTAAGTCTGCCACAAAAGTCTGTCAGTGAATTTTAGCAGCAATTCATGAATACGATATGGTGTTAAAAAGTAATAGATGTTTAGCTTAACATACGAAAATAGATCTGGCAACAACTGTCGTGGGGAAAAAGAAGGGATATTGTTTGGTTTAAATCACCTTTTAATAATGCAGTAAATCCCAAAGAGGGTGAATATGCATAAACTTCAACATAGTGTCTATTGGGATTAAAAATATTTAATTTAATTTGGATTCTGTATTACATTTTTTATATTATATTTTCTAGAATTTTGAGGTCTTTCCTTGCAGTGAGTACTGTATAGTATTTTGGTATTATTTACTGATATTTTTCTCATGTTTGTTGTTTTTTTTTGCTTGTTTGTGAATATTTATCATGTGATGCTCAGTATGTGCACAAGAATCGGCAGGGGATAAGTCAACCTACGAGAGAATGTCGTGTGTGTGTGGCCAGAGACGAATTCATGCTGTTTCTGATTATTAACATTGATATACAATCTCTTAAAGCATATGAGAAGTCAGAAACAGTGTTATTTTTTTTACATATGGAGAAGTTTTGAAGTGCTGAGTAATTTGTAATAATTAGATGAGATTTCTTAGAAGATTTCATTAAAATTAATTTTATTTGCTTGTCGATGACGAAACTCAATTCTTTATAATCATTGGAACACACTATGGAGGAAAAGTCATGAACTTTCAGTTGTTTATACAAAATTTTCATCCCTATATACAACATATTCGAAAACTAAAAAAATACAACAAAAAATTAAACAGATTTTCCTTGTCTGTTGAATTTAAGAAAAATATTTTCTCTAGCTAAGAAAGAAATATGAAAATAATATTAAAATAGATACTGGTTAAACTTCATAAATAATTTTTTTTGTTAATTTTAAGAATTCCCTTAACACCTAAATAATCATAAATTATATTTTTAATTATATGTAGTCAATATTTTCTTTAGCTAAATGCGTTTTAGTTTTTCACTAAAACTATCATCCATTTTGTATAATATGCCTAATCACCGTATTTACATTAGCTATGTAAAATCTCAGTTATTTGTACACGGCTATATTTCTTTCAGTCTTTATTAACTCTTAAATCTTTTCAAATTGACAATAACATTTTTATAGAAACTTTCTTTCGTAATAATTTTGCCTTAGAGTCAAAAAGAAAAGAAAATGTTTCAATATCCAGCCGGATTTTACGTATTCCATCTTTACATTTGTTCGGATATATATATATATATATATATATATATATATATATATATATATATATATATATATATATATATATATATATATATAGTGGGGGAAAATAAATATTCGTACACCATGAAATGTTTTAATTACCATAGTTACAACTTATGAAAATCTTAAAATCCGTACAATATTCCCCACCATTGCATAATGCTGTAATATGCAAAATCAATTAGAACATTTTGTTATAAATGAAATTATGTGATATTTATAACATTTCGAGGCGAAAAAAGTATCCATACAAAATATATCTTTAATATCAAAAGGCTTAAATTACCTTTATTTACATAATTCTTTGTAAGATCTTGCTAGATTCTTCCATGTATCTTATGACTGGAGCAATCTTGAACATTCCGCAATTCATTTCTTATATAAGGTTATCTCCGCACACAAATCATACACAATAATTATCAACATGGGAAAGGAAAGGAAATATCAGATTCAAAAAAAGAATTAATCATCAAACATTGGAAAGAAGGCAAAAGCTATAGAAAAATAGCAGATATCCTGAATATCTGCTACTTTCTATAGCTTTTGCTTTCTTTTACTACTATTAATTCTGTTATTCCTAAATATAAAAAAGGTGAAAACTGTTGGGAACAAATCGAGATCTGGTACACCATGCAAGATCTCCGAAAAACATTCTGAACCTAATATGCAAAGAATGCATGCAATAAAAATACCAATGCAATATGCAATACATATGCAAAGAAGAATGGAATAAAATACCAATGGAAACATGCAAATCATTGATTAAAAGCTACAGAAAGAGATTGATTGCTGTTGAATTGAGTAAGGGACTTGCTACAAAGTATTAAATAGATATTATAATTTTGTATGAATACTTTTTTGCCTTCAAATTTTTAATTTCATATAATTTCATTAATATAACAATTTGTTTTGCATATTGCAGCAATATGCCATGGTATACGAATATTGTATGGATTATAAAATTCTTTTATAAAATCTATGTTAAATAAAAAAATCATGGTGTACGAATACTTCTTTCCCTCCACTATATATATATATATATATATATATATATATATATATATATATATATATATATATATACACACACACACACAAACATACACACACACACACACACACACACATATATATATGTTGTGGTAGGATCCACCTAATTTGCATAGCGGAGTACCGACGATATAAATATGGTTGGTACCGAAAGACAGGCGGGCAAATCAAGAGATCCAACTAGAGACTCTGCCCGACTGCGACTTAGTCAACACATTCTCCAGGAACGGTCTTCCCAGGAATATACAAAAGACTATATGTAAATATTGTGTACACTTTCTTGTTTCAATACATTTTATTCTAACTACATTTTGTGTTTGCATTATTATTCCATGCATTAGTCAAGTTTCAACAATATATATATATATATATATATATATATATATATATATATATATATATATATATATATATATATATATATATATAAGGCTAATGGTCAGAGTTGAATCAGGCCAGGAAACAGTAGTATTAAAAAGGGCTCAATACACGCGTGAAAAAATATACATGAAGTAAGAATAACATGTAAAGCTTTTAAATTAAAAAATCAGGAGGTCAATCTTGGTTTCGACCTGACGGTCTCTACGGGCGATATTTTTAAAAATAACCACCTTAACGCTTTATTTAAAAATGGCCACAAAGAACGCTACATAATTATTTTAAAAAAATGATTTAACAGGCGCATGACGATCGAAAAACATGACTGTGAGTGTAATAGAAAGGAAGGGGGTATAGAGAAGATAGAAGAAAAAAAAGAAGGGTGAAGAAAAGAAAAGAAAAGAAAAGAAAGGAATTTAATTGTTATAACCATATAACAACTATACCCTCGTTTGCAAACTATGCCAACATGAGAAATTAGCGATTATAACATTTCTGGATCCTAAAAATCTTTTAAACCAAAAATCCGTAATTTTAAGTACTTGCCTTCATGTTTATGAAGTGAATATGAGGTCGGATAAAAAAATCTAATTTAAAACCCCACTGTTATTCTTAAGATACGCCCGCCTCCCTATCCTCCCTTACATTTAAGTTACATATTTGCTTTTCTTCTTCTTTACTGTATACATTTATACATTAACAATACACAAGCATTCACGTTCCTTTCCTTTAAAAGTTACATATGAGGGGTGATTTTATAAACTGTGGCTGCTGCAGCTAATGCAAGGCTCTTCTACTTGAATTGAGCTCTCCTAACTGCTGACGTCTTTCGCATAGTAAAATCGTTAAAATTTCGCTTCTCCTCTGCCGTGTGACGATAACTTGGGGGTAGAATTCTGACGGATGACAAATCGGTCGGGTTTCCATCCCGGCTTGAAGTAATCGGGTGTCTAGCCACACTGATGAGCTGTGACACAATGAAACAGTCTGTCTGTGGATGACTATATATATCCTTTGACGAATTCCGAGTCATTACGTCGGTAGTTTTTTTTTATAATAAAATCTGCTGTAGCGTTGTTGCTGCGTGTTTCTCTGGAATGTCACTCTTATCTTGGTTCGTCTCCAGCGTGATCGATCTGCACCAAGCCTGCCCCACCCCACGTTGTGTTTCAGTATTCGCAGGAATATCAGTGAAGAAATGTCGAATATCAGGGCTGATTCTTCTCTGTCTTGGCTAAGTTGGTGAAGGCTAAAGTTTCCGGTGTCGCCTGTAACATTAATTAACCTCAGCACACTCATTAACAAGTATAAATTAACAACTTTTATTTATGGTAATATGATTGATTGAGATCGCGTATACATAAACAAATAGATTGGAAGAAAGTTTTCCGTGTAGATAATTCTTCATTTGGGAGGAATAAATTAACTGGCAATTAACTTCATTTAATCAGCTGATTAGTTAGTCATAAATGCAACAGTTATGACTAGACTAATCAGCTGATTAAATGAAGGCAGTTGATTGTGGGATATCAAAAAATTAAAAAAGGTGGGGGGCGTAGAGAATATTCAAGCACCCACGGTCATTCAGCAGAGAGAGTGTAGGTCTTCTAGCAACGAGATCAGTTCGATCTCACTTCCACCCTTTTGGCGTTTGCTTTTATGCGGGTGCAAGCACAAATTTCATTGCTCTGATTGCTGAGCCAATAACAACGCTTCATCAATGGATTTGTGTCATACGTATCGAAGCGGAGGGGGGGGGAGGAAAGCCACCAAAAGCCCACATAAGATTGGCGGGTCAATCAAAATCGTAGTCTTCAATGGAATATTTTCCATGTTCCGGAATCTCACCCTCATTTGACCAGATCATCGTAGGCGTCATCGTCACCTCCATCTGACAGTGAGTCTCAAAACAAACCTGACATTTAAAAATTTACAATTCCTTTATCAAATGAAAACAATAATCTACTACAATTTCATAAGTTCTAAGATTGTACCTAATAACCAATCTCGCAATTTCACTTTTTTACACTATTATCCAAAAGTGATAAAAACATGAAATTTCATTGGAATAGGTTTTTTAACAGGAAAAATATATTTACTTTGGAAGTAAAACCTTTGAAACCAATCATAGTATGATAAATCAGTAATATCATCTTTTCGCTGTCTAGTAGCAAATTTTAGGCTGAAACGAAGAGCTTCCAGGTTGTGCATCCGATAGTCTGAAATTAGTTAAGTTTGTTATTAGTTTTTTTTGCCGACTCTAGACCAATGACTTTTGTAAACTAATGTATTGAGTTTGTTTTGTAAACTGCGGATTTGTTTATGTAATTGGTTAATTTTCTTAGTTTTTCTCTATTCGCATTTCCATAAAATGTGGTGATGAAGATTATTTCCAATTTTTGTAGCTTTATCAAAAGATATTAATTCTTGTTCTTCCAACTGATTCGTAAATGATTTCGGCGATTCGTGCACATAAAGAGGAAACATGTAATGTGAAGTTTTGAGTAAAACTATGTGAACTTCGAGGAATAACGTTTTTTCAATGCAATTTTAAAGAGAGTATTTCTGTTTTTTACAGGAATTGTTTATATCTTCTAATTAAGTGTATGTATATGTTTTCGTTTTCCATGTCGACAATGTGTAAAAATTAAGATATAACTAAAAATATATCTGTAAAAATATAATATGAATAAAAACAAAATTAGGCACGAATTCCTGAAATCATCTGCGTATGTGTTGGCAGAATAGGAATTAATAGTTTTTGATGAAGTTAACAAAATTGGAAATTATCTTCATCACAACAAAGTCTTAACTAAACAGAAATGGAGAAAACTAAGATAATCGATCAATAAACAAATCCGCTGTTTACAAAACAAATGAATACATTAGTTTCCAAAAGTCATTAGTCTATAGTCGACAGAAGAGACCGAAAAAGAAACTTCAATTTTAAACCAACGGGTACACAACTGGAAAATTTCAAGTTTGGCTAAAGATTTGCCACTGATCTGCATATTAATAGATATAGATTTGCAGGACTTCCAATAAGAAAATTGTTCCTTTATTAATATAGGTAATTCGAATCGCATCCCGTCAGGCTGCTCTCTGTGTTAGAGGAACACTTTAGTACGAAAGTGGTTTTCCAGATGGAAAAAGGAACGCAGGAACGATTCCTGTCTGAGGCACAATTTTGTTTTAGCACGACTTCTCAATTTCGCTGTTTCATAAAAATAGGAACAGCAACCCAAACTCATGTATCCACTAAAAATATCGTTTATAGTAATAAGAAATATATATATATATATATATATATATATATATATATATATATATATGTGTGTGTGTGTGTGTGTGTGTTTTATGGAATGTGACGGATAATGAAAAAATAATTGACGTAATGCGCTTCGAACAGTAATCACTGTCACTCCCAGTCTAAAAGAAAAACAAACGGTATGAACACAAGAAGAAATGAATAAAATATCAAATTTTTCTCGCTTCTCACATTCACTTGTATAAGTATAAAGAAAGATAGCCGCACGCACACACACATACACACACAGACGTATGCGGCTTAAGTTCCATGTCCCCTTCAATAAGAATTACTGGAGCATTTGAGATTAAGAAAAAGACAAATTTTGTTTAGATAAAGGGCTTCTATTGGCTAGTTTTTGTAAAATTAAATTCAGTTTTTACTTTCGTTTTATATACAATCGTGATTTTGAAGAAAATTCGAAACGAAAATTGAACAGGAAGAAAGAGAAAAGCTTTTGCTTTCATTTGGGGAAAATGGACACATTCGATTACATAATGTAATGATGGCCATTTTTATCCCTGCTGTTTATTTGGTTCATTATTAATGTAGAATATACAAACGTTATTTCAAGATAACTCCTTAAAACACCCTGTATCGTTTCCCCGTGTAATTCTTTTATTTCCTATCCACACCCTTCTTGCAGGAATGTATATTGTTCATAGCCAAACCTCATGTGCGCCGTAAGGAAGAATCTTTTTATATATCAAGGAAACATAAGCGTCGTTCGTATAATCCTCTAGCTTCATCAAGACACATCAAACCTAATTCGATCATGTTGGTGCATAAGCAAAGACTTTAGGCAACAGAAAACAAATCTTCTCCCGACGAAAACGTCACAGGAAGGAAAATAAAAACTATTTCAAAAGTTATAACACAAGTTGAAATAAGTAAGCAACAAATCAACGAAACAAAAGCGTGTAATATGAAAGAATCGAACTTTGAGATCAGGTCAGCCAAGCAATGTTCTTTTCTCTTAATCTAAATCTTGGCTTGAAAAAATAGATAAAAATAGACAAAATATATGCATTAGTTTTCTATACTTTTTGGATCCTACCCATACGCAATCAGATTAAACCAGAAAAAAATATCAAAATTGATTCCTGTGCGTCACCTTCAAACTATCTCGCATGCAACTCGATTTATATAAAAAGAAAGAAGCACCAAGTCGTGTTTTCTTATTTTTATTTCTTGTTTCGCAGCATGATGGTGGCATTGTACCTACTTTCTCCTGGTTTTAAGCAACTACGGAGATTCTCTTCTATCAACTTCTTATAGTTATTGATCTTCAGTTTGAATTATACAGATACCTTGATTTGCTTACATACATTATGTAAACAGTACGTCAAGGGTAATATTAACGCCATTAAAAAAAGATAAGAACGATGTTTATTATGTTTAACACGCCTCATTAATAATGCAAAACGTAGCTCATGTTTCGAGGTTTATGTAGAGTGACAATTTGAACAAATTCCTCATTTTTTATTTGATTTTCTTCAAACATGTCGCAAAAATTTGCATCATGCAAGAAATAAGATAAGTGTGGTTTTAATCCTGCTCGCTTCTCCACGTATAACAGAAAAAAACAAATCAAAAAACAAACACAGAAAACGGTTCAAATAAACCGTTTTTCGGTCATAACTCACTAGTTTTTCATCTGATGCTTTCCAAATTTGCCATGTAAATTATATATGATACACAAATTGTCTTGCGTGAATACTTGGTTTAGATTATTTATTGCGACAAATTAGGTCCAAAATCGGCCTTTTCCATTTAGTCAATAGTTTCTTCATATGATTCCATTCTAAATTGGTATTTGAATAACCTTTGATGCATAGATTGTTTGAGAAGTATTATTGAAGTGTGAAAAGGGAAAATTTCCCGAACCTCTTAAGCAGGAGGAGAGGTTCATGCGTTTGCATTTGCAGTTGAATCAAGATCTGATACTTCATCCCTGTTTTTAGTTGATTATTAGATTTGTGACCAATGCCATACTACTTGAAAGTTATTACGACCATAGGAAATTCAATGAATATCTAAAACATTGAAACAATTTAACCCCGAGCAACGACCACACAAGAAGTTTTTTTTGATGGAATTCCTTTGTTAAGAACAATCAAACACTTGCGCAGGACAAACCATAAAAAAGATGAGGGGGGTAGCTTAGTATACCAACGGATGATGCATATACCCCCGTGATGCAGGCAGACATTTCTAGATAGGGGTTGGGGATTATACAATTGCAGTCATGTACACTCGAGCAACGTGGGGTTCTCGGCTAGTGAACAATAAAATATAGTTAGAATATTTTCATCACGTCACATTTACCACTACCAGACTTGTTTTAGATAAATCATTCATCTGTTTTGCAATCTATACCTAATTTCCTTAAAAGAACACTTACATCAGCTAAGGGACCAAAAACATTTTCCGGATTTCGGTACCAAGACAAAGCTTTTTTTCCTGGATACAATGATATTTTTTCTTTTAATCTAAACCCCAACATCTCAGCTGTATCTTTAGGTGCACTGAATTTTCTCCTTGAATTATTAAATTCATCCTTAGAAAATCATTTTGAACCTTTTCTTGAAGATATATTCTTCATCTCTATCAGTTATTTTAAACATGAATTTAGTATTTGAAAGTACCGAATTGCAACATGTGTCATTCAAATAAAATACATATATGCATCGTGTGAATGAAATAAAGATTTTTGACAAAAATGTTACGTGAAGGAGAAAATGGTTCTCATTTTTGAATTCAGCATCGAAATATAAATAAGATACTCATTAAATAACAGAAGGTAAATTTGTCAGTGTATACCGTGTAAATTTATTCTTTTAAATCTTCTTTTATATTAAAGATACCTGATATATCAGTTCTGAGAGTAGCATCACGAGGCGGTGTAATGGTTAGCAAGCTTGTCTTACTAGAAGAATTACGACTGAATAGTGAATTCGATCCTCAGTAGGTGACCCATACTTTCGGCCTTGTGTCACAACTAAGCTACGCTTGGAAAATCACTACATTAGTGTTGTAAGCTGAAACATCATAACCGAATTTTTAAGTTTCGCTTGTTGATTTTTTTGCGGCTTATCAGCCCATTGCAGGTTATAGTATTTCCAAACGGTCACCCATCTAGATACTGACAATTGCTTAACTTCGGTGATCGTATGACGATTAGTGTTTCAACTTTATTTGCATATTGAAAAAACGAAAAATATGAATATTTTCATGTTGTTATTTTGGGTAAAATAGTCAAATTAGCATATTTTTAATAATTTATCTTCCCTTAGGCAACATTTATATTGTGAATTAGTACCTGCACCACAAGTAAGTAATATAATAATTCATAACTAGAGTCAAATTGTTATACTAGAGGGTTGCTACTACCATCTATTTCGACTAAGTCTAATCTAACACTGGAACTTTTTTCTTGAACAAGACATTGGACATAAGTTGTCTTTTGACATTAGCGTACTCAACCTTACGTGATGGATTGGTAATTTATTTCACTTGAGTTGCACAGAGACGTAATTTTGTGAACTTTTGGTAACTTACCTCTTACAGATGAGAAACAGACTAATAATTATTCGTTCATTTGACAAGAGTGTTAGCCATTTTGTAGTATGTGATCACGCCATGAAAAAGCAGATATTTTGAATCGAATTTAATATCAATAAGCAACTGGAGAGAGACAGAGAATATATATTGTTAATGATAAGACGAAAGAAAGTTGAGAATTAAAAGAAAGATCATTTGGGGGAGAGAGAGAGGGAAAGAGAAGGGGAGAGAAAGAGAAGGGGAGAGAAAGAAAGAAAGAAAGAAAGAAAGAAAGAAAGAAAGAAAGAAAATAAATTGTAAAAACATTTAAGAACTGTCTTTTGGAAATGTTTAATTTTTAAGATAGGGTATCTTTGTTCTAAGGGAGATTGATCTGGAAGGCTACCTTCTAGTCACCTCGTAGGATGTCAGTGACTTCCTGCAACATTTAAACAGGTGGTCAACCCAGCTGCGCTTGGGATTTGCATACGCTGACAACCGGATGACAGGAAGAGCCCAACTCGAGCGGGAAAAGACAGCGAGTCTTTTACGTCTCCGTCAGAAGAAGAATCCAGGTTCGGAGAAAGCCTCCAAAGTCGCACAGCCGCTCGCTGATTTTAATTGACGCAGTCAGTAGTTGAATAAACAATAACTTATGAGAAATTCAGTTTCATGTTCTTATTAGTTTTTTTTATACACTAACAATAGGAGACCACACACACACACACACACACACACACACACACACACACACACACACACACACACGCATATATGTGTGTATGTGTTCGTAGAAATTGCATATCCATTGAAATTAAAGCTATCAACTCTGATTCTCAGTCTTTGAAAAGGATTTCACATAAATTCAGTGCGTTGTCTAATGTACAGAGTTATGACAAAAAAGGAATGTGTTATAACATTTTTTTTATTCATGCAATATTCAATGTAAAGAGCGTAGGAATAAATATTAATAAATCACAATTTCATTTTTCTACATTAGTCGAGTAATTTTTGTCATCTCGAATACTTTCCAGAATTTCTTTCTATAAAACTCTGTACAAAGGCCTTGTCTTAAAAGAAATCTTTTGGCGACTGATGCAAAAGTATTTTTAAAAAGAAATTAGAATATAATATATATATAGTAGGAAAACATATATAACATTACTTAATAATAACTTCTTCAAATATAAAAATACAATTACCATAGCTACTCAAGTTCCACCCTAGAAATAGGGATCTACGGTATTTATATTTTACCAGCAGGACACGTATTGATGTTGAGCTGTGTACTTTTCAACACAATACCATTACCAGATAGTCATAAGAAAACTGACAAAGTCTTTCTTGAAAATACTGAAATCTCAACGATTGTTATATGCACTGATTTTCTACAGGTGAATGAACGTAAATAAAATATCTGCTCCCCATGGGGAATAGTGGCTCGATATTGTAGCTCTTGCCAGCGAGAAAAGTTAAGTTGTACATCACCGTATTTCGCTGCTTATGAGACGCATATTTTCCTATAAAATATGTCCCGAAACTACCCTGAGTCCTATAAATCGAAGATCAGTGACGGGTGTTATAAGTTTAGAGCGTGGGGTGAGTGTCAGCTCTCCGGTTATATCAGATTCTCATCCCTTGAAAATAAAACAAGTCCAGTGTTTCAAAATTAAACTAACGTTTTGAGAGAAGCTATTTATGCAGTTGAGATAAACTTATCAAGATTACCAGTGATGAGGATTTCAAGCTATACTACCGGTATAAGGATTCAGCGGTACGGTAAGAACTATCGTATGTTTTTAATCTACACATAAATCAAAGTTAACCTTATTTCTGTATCCAGATTGACATGTATCTCATTTTAAAATTAGTGTTGCATCCTTGTTTGTGATCTATTCGTCGCGATCAGTGTGGATTTCAGGCTGCAATAAGTTTAGGATTCGGTAGTATTATGCACTCTAAAGTATCTTCTAATTATTACATTCTAAGTAGTTATCATAAATTTGGTAGTTTTTCTTGGTCTGTGATGGATTTGTCATAATTAGTCAGGTTTTCATGATGAAATATGCTATCCAGTGTGTAAAATTGGGCAAAATGGTGTGGAATGTTAAGTACAAGGTAAACCATTTTGTCTAATTGCTTCCTTCAAAATTTGGAGGGGGGCTCTGATGCAATCGCAACGTCTTATAAGCAGTGAAATATGGTATTTAGATTCAAAGATAGATTCCCGCAAACGAAAGGAAGAGAAAGAGATAAAATAATGAGATAGAGAAGGTGATACTTAGGAAGAGGAAATAGATGGAAATAGAGAGGAAGAAGAGAAAAAGGATTGGAAAGAAAGAAAAGTAAAGAAGAGAAAAAGAGATAGAAAGAAGAATAAAAGGTACAAGGAGAAGAGGAGAGATAGGAATAGAAGATAGAAAGAGAAGAGAGAGGAATGTAAAAAGATATAAAAGTCAATAGATAGAGAAAAAAGAGAAAGAGGAATAGAGACAAGAAAGGAATGGAAAGGATATGCAAATGAGTACAGAGAAAGAGAGAAAGGAAGAAAGAGAGAAAGGGAGAAAGGGAAGAAAGAGAGAAAGAATATTGGAAAAAGATTGAAAAAATGAGAAATGTGGGAGAGAAAGAGGTAAAAGGAAATGAAAGAGGTAAAATGAAATGAAGATAGAAAAAGAAAGAGGGAACAGAGAGAAAAGAAAAGAATGGTGAAAAAATGAGGAGTTACAGAAAAGGTCTATTGAACACTCTCAGATACAATTTATATATATATATATATATATATATATATATATATATATATATATATATATATATATATATTACAATGAGTCATTATATGAATCTACTTTTTGTATGAATTATTCATTGTAATATAAATTGAACTGCACCACATATTTTATATATATATATATATATATATATATATATATATATATACTAAAACCCGAGTGAGCCAGTGTTTGGTCTACGTCGTGTATTGAGAACTTTTCCGTTTTACTTAATTTACTTAAAATTGATATCCAAAGAGAAAATTCTTTTTTTCTTTTCATGTGTTCGTGTGGAACTTGTTCTTTTTAGAAATCTCGAGTAGAACTTGTTTTTTTTTTCAGAAATCTCGCGTAGAACTTGTTTTTTTTAGAGTTTACTCGTCGATCACTGTTATGTGTGACGGATAGCAAAAAAGTAATGTCCTCCGCGTAGAGAGTTCGTATTTCCTTGGGGTTACCTCGTCGCCACTTGTTATGGTCCAAGTTCCTTGTACCACGGTGATGGTCCAAGGTAGAACCAATGAAGAATAACTCGAACTCAGGTATGGAATAACACAGATATATTACAAACAGAAATATATACAAAGTAGAAGTATTAGTAATGACAATCAGATTTGGTTAGAGTGAACTATGTTGTCTCGACAAGTATCACTATTCCAATGTCTTACAGTAATCGTCTGACTCGACTTTGTCTCTGACTGTCTCTCTGACTATGAACTCTGAACGCTTCTCTCTCTTGAGGCGTAGTATTTATAATGTCCGGAATAGTCCATTATTATTATGGGTAAGTTCCCATAACAATATATATATATATATATATATATATATATATATATATATATATATATATATATATATATATGTATATATATATAAGTTTGAGACTTAATATTCTCTCAAAACACGGTGCCTCCTCGAGGGTACATCTGTTCATCGTGAATGGCGGTAATTCGGTGTCTGATCGACGGGGATAGAATGCAACCAGTTTAGTTTTCGCGGCATTGACTGTAACCAGCCAGTTTTTTTCCACACTGAGAAGTTAGTGTTAGATTGTTAGAGAGGTCAATTGCCAATTTCTGGTCATCAAGAGTTTTAGACGTGCGCCCGTATATCGTCGTATCATCGACATAGATGTTTACAAATGATCGGCGTATATTCTTAGGCAGATCATTTATGTAAATCAGAAAGGGAGTTAGTCCGAGAAGTGACCCCTGAGAAGCTCGCGTTGACAGCCAGGGCTTGGGAGGAATTGATCGTTCATAATTACCTTCATGTGTCTACCTGTGAGGAAGGATTTTATAATTGAGAAAACCCTTCCAGTGATTCCATAGTTGGAGAGATTGTGTAGAAAATCTTTGTTCCACACTTTGTCGAAGGCCTTCGAGATATCTAATGCTATTTTCCTCGAGATGTGGTTGTCGTCAAAGGTCTCACTATGTCTGTGTATAATCGTAGTTAGGACATCAGCAGTGAATCGGACTGATGGAAACCCATGTTACTCGTCGCGCAAGAAGTTGTTACTATGTAGGTGCTCGACGGCCTTCAAGTCGACTAAAGCCTTACAAAGCTTACTGATGATATTGAGGAGACTAATGGGTTTGTACTAGGTGGGGGATCAGTCGCCCGCGTTCTTGAAGACCTGGTATACGCTTGTTTCCATCCACAAGCTTGGGAAGATTTCTCCTTCAAACAGCGATTAAATAACTTTGCTAGGATCGGTGATAATTCTGGGTTGATATTCTTAAGGACAACCACTGGAATATTGTCTGGGCAAGTGACGTTTTGCGGATCGAGGCTTTTGATAAATCGAGAGACTACGCTTACTGAGATGACTATATTACTGAGATTGTACTCAGTGAAACATAGGAAGTTGATGGGGGGTGGGGGTGGCGCTTCTTATCTAAAGTTGTGTTTGTGGCAAAGATCAAGGCGAAGAGTTTCGTTTTGTCTGTCGTGGATGATCTCAGGGCCAATTATAATAGCTTTGCCTCTGTTCATAATTTGGTTGGTGATCTTCCAGAATTCACGTCATCCAATTTGTTTATTTTTCAACCTTGGCCTGGACAGCTTGCGCGTAGCTGCACTTGGCATTTTCCAGAACAGTCTTACAGTGATTGTGGCAGATCTGAAAGAAGTAAAAGCCAGACTCCACTGCTCCTTGCGATAGATATTGAAGTAGTGGTTTCCTTTAGTTATGGCTGCAGTACATTCAGGGGCGAACCGGGGCTGCTTGGGTTTTGATGGAATTTTTGTAGTGTAATAAAGCGCTCCATACGAGAAAGGATACATTCGTTGATTAGGGCAGCAGTTTTAGGGACAGCATGTTTAGAGAAGGTTGGCAGAGGAGATTCCATCATATAGAACGGAAATGTTATCCCAGTTTGCCTTCGCAAAGCGAGAAACCGTTCTATTGAGATGTCATTGGGTTGGAACCAATCTGGATTCTGACTTGGGAATGGTCTGTTGAGCATATGGGTGGGGGGTTAAAATTCCCTAAGCATTTGAGAAAAAGGTCGAGGATTTTGTCTGCTGTGCTGTAGCGTGAGTTCATAAATGATCTGGGTTAGTTCATAGGAAGTTGCTGTAATATCTGCCTTTCTTATCGCTTTTGTTTGAGTGGACTAAACACTGTATGAACGTTGAAGTCATGGCATGTATGAAAGCTGATCGAGGGGAATTCGGTATATATATATATATATATATATATATATATATATATATATATAAGGTGTATTTCAGTAGTAATAATTTATTCAAACATTTTAAAGAATTAGAAGACAAGTTCTTCCTATGTCCGAATTTTATTGTTAAATCTTAAAGATTTCCGAAGTATTCGTTTTATGCTTTCGGTAATTAAAGTCCATATTTATATATATGATTTTTGCGAGTTCTTTCGGATGTTGCTACATTCATTTTGAAGGATTCTTTTCTGTATATTTACGCAATTGCTTGTTTTTCATTCTGGCTTTCTCGCGTTTGATGGAACCAATTTCAAATCACTGAAGATGATGTCATTTAAACAGGCAAACTGACATTTTTTATGCGTAGAAAGTTCCTTAATGTCGGCTGTTTCTCTTGTATTATCCCACTCGCCAGAATTTTGAGTCTTTCTTTGCACTGTGTCCTGTATAAAGGTTGGTGTTTTCTACTAAAATTTGTCTTATGTTAATATTATTTTGTTTATTTGTTATATGTTGATCTATATGTGCGCAGATGACACTAAGATTTTGCAAATGACAAGTCCACCTACGAGAGAGTGGGGGGCATGTTTAGCCAATATAAGAAATTGATTTTGTTTGTTGATTGTTAGTGTTGGAGATACAATCTCGCAAAGGACATATAAATTCATAAACAACATTATACATATATATATATATATATATATATACATACATATACATACTAAGATATTTTAAATACGGTTAATTATTCAACGACAGCATTGCCGATTTCTTCAACTGATTGAATATAATGGTAGATAGGGATATTGGTAGAATATTTATTATAAAACGTTCAAATACTAAATGACTGTAAACTAGTATCGATGAGAATTTCAGTTAGTTTATCAATCTTCACACACGTTATCTGCAATTTTGATTTGGTGTATTCATAAACCCTGTAAGCTGTCGAGATCAGTGACAGTCCACTACACAAGTGTTCATATTGCTTAAAGTTTTAATACTTAGCATCAGAGTAATTTCTTAAATAAAAATGCGAGCTTGAAGCCATAAGGCTGTCCCAATGGATTAATCGGTATCTATTTACTACAGAAAAATATTGATAGTTGTTTCTTCTGGCGTTTTTATTTTATAAATTGCTCTACCAACTTGATGCTAAATATTAAACCTTTAAGTATGTGACCCTTTGTCTAGTGAACTAGCGTTGATATATAATCCCGCTCGTTCACAGAGCCTCTGAGTACAATAAATAAGAATTTCAGATGCCTAATATCTATACCACTCAGACAAGGTATTTAGAATTTATGGCCTCTTTTTCGAGAGGCTGAGACATTGTTACAAAATTAATAATACTGGGCCGAAGTTCTGTGACCTAGAAGTAAATTGAAATTTTACTGAAAGCTAATTTAGTAGTTCTTGCTCCCAGATGGTTAGCATATAATATTCCAATAACTCGGCCTCGTCTGTCTTAAAGTCTCTGCGGAGAATATCGATAATTTTTGTTTTTTCGTGTTTTGACACAGTAGCAAAGCGAAGAAACGTGTTGAAGAATAATAATTAAATTTCTACGACATTTAATGAAGAAAGAAATGAAATAATGTATTCGACAAATTGAAATATTCGAACATTTGTGTTACAAAATTGATTGTAAGAGCAGACATTGTTTCTTGCATTCAGTTCACTGGGAGATGAGTTCTAACAAGTAACGAGAAAAAAGACCATATCATGAAGCGATCTATGAACCTTGAAAATTGACGTAATATAATTATGAAGAGGAAGTTGTGCGTTTATTCCCGTTGGACGTGACACAAAAGAGAAATGAGAATAATATACCTTCTTGAGTAAAGAAAAACCAAAACACAAAAAATACACTTCTGTTTAAATATTCTTAAAGACACCAGATACAACTGATAGTAGAGAAGACCTAGAAAGCTCACTGGTACAAATTTACTGATAGAATCAACAATATGAGGATGCTGGACTGAATCATGATACGTCAAAGTAAGCATGAATGTGTTCAATGGTTTTATTCGAGGAAATTGAGAAGATTTTCCTACTCATGAGCTAGTGTTTATTTGAATTTTTTTTTTACAAAGAATTTTTCTTTGCAGTTCCTTCTTTGAGTATCCGCGAAACATTATAGAAAATATACAAATGCAAACAGATGGGCTCAAATAATTATTTTATAATTGACTAAGGCAAAAAAGAAAAGAGTAACTAACTGTTCTTTCTCGATCAACGAAGCAAAGAAAGTTTTATTAGCTTTATTTACTTCAATATCGATACTAGTTTCAACTTATCACAGTTTAATGTTTAGCGGAATATATTAAGAAATTGTATAGAAGTTGTTATAAAAAGTACCAACGTAGTAAACACATACATACACATATATACAGGGTGCGATGGGTGAATTGTCGCCATGTTATAATTTTAATTTCGCGCATGCGCATTGTTTGTTTTTGTCGACTGCACAGTATAGTAGGGACAGTTGGTCACCGTCTGTGAGAAAAAGAGCGCAATGACGCAATTCACTCAGCCAGAAATTTGGAAACGGTATACTGTACTGCCTGGTTTTCAGGCAGGAAGCTCCAATACGAACATTTCAGAGTGTTTAGATATCAATAGTGTAGAGAATTCGTAAAAAGGTTGGATGAGTCTAATGGTGATTATGAAGGTGTTAGGAGTGATCACTAGCGATGGCGATGATATACCTCCATTCATCTTCCCACAGGGCGTCAGTCTCAACTCTGAGGCCTATATCAAATGCCTTGAGGAGGTATTGCTGCCTTGGCTCAAGTGGGTGCCTGCTGGAAGAGTCTGTGTCTGGTAATCACGCTACAAAAGAACGAGAACCCAATCATGGCTGTCAGACAATTTCTGCGACCACATCACGCCTTACATCTGGCTACCTAACTCCAAAGACTGCAACCTCTTCATTATTATGTGTAGGACGCAGTTGCGCGAGAAACCAACAAAAATCACTGGCCGGCCAGAAGAGATGCAGGAGATTCCGAAGTCGTTTGGAGTCCATGGTTGAAGCTAATTGTGATTTTATAGAATACATTTAGTCTTGAGTATTTTAAGTTTTTTTTGCCTAATGTTGGTAAATATGTCAGTTAAAATTATATTATATATATATATATATATATATATATATATATATATATATATATATATATATATATATATATATATATATATATATATATATTAAAATTCCGCTTAGATATCAGGCAAAATTTGAGGCACTATATTTCAGATTATTATTTTTAATTCACAAAACTATTCGAAAAAACAACATATCTGACCAACTACTGATTAATATACTGAAATATATTAGTGTATTTAGGTAGCAATCCATCTCTAATATATGTTTAATTAAAATGTCTGACAAGGTACTGCTTTTAAGTTGTATTTTTTTACGAGAGCAAGAGCATTCTTTCTTGGACGGACTTAATAAGTGTAGAAATTGTTCAGATGATTTTTGAGGGCTTTCGGTTAATCTATTTTCAAATAATATGATTTTTCTATTGAAAATGATATGTAAGTGGTGCTGCAAGTGGTGTATATGCTATTGAAATCTAAACGCAATTTTAATTCCTGAATACAACTATTACACTGTGACCATCTTTATAAACATTATTCTTTTAACTGTTGTTTTTGCCTTTTATGATAAGGGCTTCGATTATTCAGTATATGATTGAGAGGTATTTTGGGAACTAACGAAAAAATCTTATATAAGATATAGATCGGAAAACATATTATATAGGATATGCAACTACAACTCTCTTATGTAGACTCGCGTATCGCAATTCAGACCAAAGGGCTATACAGCAACTTATGATACAACTACATACAAATTACAATAATATATGACAAGCTATTAATCCCAAATAATGAAGAATTAACAAAATCACTTATGATTCCGTATATTATTCAATATATTTAAATTCTCGAAATCCACACTACACTACAGCCACATGACACATACTTTCACAATTCAACAGGTTCACGTGATAACAAAAATACTCAAAATTTAGTATTGAAAATTACTCTAAAATGCATATGACAAGACGAAGATCTAATTTTTTCTGTCATAATAATGTGTCGCATTTCGTGTCATCTCTGGCTTTTCGCGTCGTCCCTGGCTTCTACAGGCCCCAACACCACATTACAGACTCAATGAATGAAAGAATTTTTTTTTTCTTAATTTTCCCTCACTTTATTTCAGGTGAATGATACACTAGTATTTGTGACGTTTTTTCGATCGAGCGAGAGGAAGGGAGCGAGAGATATAGAAAGGACGGAAGTCAACAGCTTGGCCAACTACTCATCCCCACGTGGTGGCCTTACAAAGAAAGCTGAGAGCAGCGAGTCGTCTTCACCGTTACATTCTTGTAAAAGGCACTATATTCGCACATTTTTGGTCTTATATTAAAACTTATTAATAAACTTAAAGAGAATCAATCACTTTCAGAATTCCACTCGCACGGGATACAAACCATCCTTATTCAGTACGGGTCATCAGAGTTCTGACTAATACGATAGAGTTTACCATTTTGGACCAGCCTATGCCTTCTTTAAGAAATGACAAAAGCCACTCGAAAGGTTGGAACCTTTATACCAATTGTTGACAGTAATTTTACGCCTTTTAGAGTTTCAAAAATATATTTTAACTCTGCTTCCAAGCTAGCCATTACATAATGGTTGAAGCTACAATGTATGTCACTATGTTTATTGAACTCATTAAATGAAGAATGTCCTGATATAAAAGCCAATGCGCATTCTATATTTTGTGTGGTTCGAAGTAAATTGAATCTTTTACAAAATGAAACCATTTATTAAATAAAAGTGTATTCCTAAGAATGACAAATTTCAGATTCCATGATTTAAATTCGGTTATTGAATTTCTAAATATTTACACGAACAACACGCTCACACACACACACACACACACACACACACACACACACACACACACACATATATATATATATATATATATATATATATATATATATATATATATATATATGTATACAAGAATAAGAGTTCAGAATAACGTCTTTTGCGATGTTCCATGTTTCAAAAAAGACCAAATGACGACGATTCTTTAAAAAAAGGGAAAATAACATCGGGACATAACATATTATATTATTATTTTACATGTTTTTTTTTATTCGCACCTGACCCCTCGGTCTATTGAACGGGATAGAGTTTTATCCTTCGTTTCCTTTTTAGGATTGGATTTCCAGTTCCTTCTAAAGATTTCCCATTCACTTTCACTTGCGTCTTAGTGGCATTATCGCCATGCTTTGAGTGAATTAATTTAAAATCATTATGTACGATCGTGAATGTTGCACATCGATATAGCAGATAATTTGTAGAACAGAACTGACTAGCAGGATTACGAAATCTTGAGTTATATAGAGTAATTTAATGCAAAGTTTCTTTTGAGTGTCATTCTGATTTCCAAGAACACTTGGGAGATCGAAAGATCTATTAAATACGTTTAATTAGTTTATTTATATTTAGTCGAAAAATTTGAAAAGAATTATATGAATCTAATCTCATAAGCAAAGAAAAACATTGATATTCTCGCTGACTTAGCAGGAGTGAATTTTACTTAAAGCGATTATTCAGAGTAGTACATTATTAAACATGCTCTGGGCAATACAATATTAAATATTTGATACTAAAAGCTATTTAGGAGTTTTGATTAACATGGAGTTTTATGTAAACCACTTCAGTGAAATATCAGCCAGTGACATTGCTTACAATTCAAAATGGCTTTTATATTTCTTTTCCCGTTTTCGCTCTTCTCTCACCCGTCATCGTGGAATTAATTAATTAATTATTAATAATACTTAAGTGAAGAGCGCGATTTAAGGAAAGAAAAAGAAAAGTGTTTGAAATGTTAAACAATATTTCGACAGTATGTCTGTCATCAAGTTATATTTAAAGTAATGTTTTCACGCATAAAAATATATAAATCTACTAAAATTGTACAAACGTTGCTTGTCTTGTAATTAAAAAAAAACGGCTGTACTGGTAATCAACGTGTCAAAACGAATGAAACGCCGCCAGCGTGAAGTCATGCAACTGAAACATGCATAATAGGGGGATCTTAATATTTGTTTTTCACAAAAAGTACAAAATGTGCCACAAAAGCTAAAAGATGGAGTGGGGGAAAAAGGACTGGTCTACTCTAGTCTTACCTGAAAATAGCTAGTCTCAATCGCTAACCCATTCGTACTTACAATTTTCCTTTTACCATAATAACACATTTACTCATAGCTGTGACACCACGGTCACCAAAATACCACATTTACTCAGTGAAAGTTCTAGCATGAAATTTCATTTATACTATTCATGGTGGAAGGGTAAAAATCAGATGGTGATCTTTCTCATATACTAAATACTAAAGAATAAATCTATTCAATAAAATCGCCATTGGCTTCAACCACGACTTCCAGACGACTTCGGAACCCTCTGCATCTCTTCTGGGCTGTCTCTTTGTTTAAGTTGGTGAATGCTTCCATAATCCTTCCTTTCAGTTCATCTTTGGTGTTACAAGGAGTTTTGTTGGTCATTCACTCAACTGCGCCCCATACAATAATCAAGGGGGTTGCAGTTTGGGGAGTTAGGTGGCCAGATATAAGGGGTGACGTAGTCGCAAAAATTGCCTGACAGTCATGACTGGGTTCTCCTTCTAGTGTGGATTGGTGCAGAGTCCCGTAGCCAGTCATAATGTCTTCCATCAGCCACCCTCTTGACCCAGGGCAGAACTACCTCCACAACGCATTCAATGTAGACCTCCGTGTTGCGCCTGAAGCCCCGTGGGAAGATGAATGGAGGCATAACGTCACCATCACTAGTGGTCACTCTAAACACCATGATGTTGACAGGATATTTGGTTTTCATCATGTTCGGTACATCTTTTGGGGACACAAGCAAGCCAACAGTTGTTCTGTGTGTTCATCTTATCCTGGCAGAAGTTGTTGTCGTCTGGAAAAAACTGAAGCATACTCTGTTGGAGGGGATGCTTGAGTTTGTTTAAAAGCTCCGTAGCGCGCGGTCTTTTCTCTTGTCTTTCATGGATAAGGGAATAAAAAGTAGCTCTTTCTCATCTGGTATGAGAAATACCGAATGTCTATACAGATTACCTGCCTGAGACTCAGACACTCCTGTGTCTTTGACTATGGGCGTGGTTGACTTGGAGGGATCGTTGTCAATCATGGCCTAGAATTTCTTTTATTATCAAAACGATCAGAGTGAATTTTCCGAGCCGCCATACCTTCGTAATTACTTTTAGACTCATCCAACTCTTTCAGAATCCTCTGCACTCTCTGAAATGCCGTTTCCAAATTTCTGGCGGAGTGAATTACATCATGGTGCTTTTTTTTCACAGACGACATCCAAATGAGCTTACTATACTGTGCAGCCGACAAAATCATAAACAAACAATGCGCATGCGCGAAATTAAAAATATAACATGGCGACGATTTATATATATAAATATATTTTAGCACAATTGCCATGATCTCTTTGCATCTGGTTTGTTTTTGTTTTTAGTGCTTTTCGTGAATTATTCAGAGTAAATTCCTCATTGTCCAGTTTTATTAGTTATTATTTTGTACTATTATAAATTGAACGATTGTTACCAACGTCTCAGTAGAATTTAGAAAGAGTCAGATCTTAAATGAACATTCTCTGTTCAAATATTGAAAAGCGTTTATTTGTCTCACAAAATTCGTTATGGTAAGGATAAAAATGTAGAAAACATTTCTTGTCTCATTGCTACTTTATCAAAGGAAGACGCTACTGATATCTTACACTTTAGTTATATGAGAAAAATATATCACTTCCATACACGAATAGAATAGAAGGTAGAAACGATGAAGAAGTAATCTGCCTGGAAAATCTGCATTTTAAAATTTGTCGTCTTATGCATTTTTGGCAGCACAAACCACAACGCCATTGCTACTGGTAATTTTGATGATCTTCTATTGCCGTGTCCTTTCAAGACACTGGCTGTCATAGTTCTCCACAATTTCCTGTACTTTGCATTTTAGCAATTATATCGCCAGTGACATCGCATTCACCTTGATGGTTCAATATTTTTCAGCCATATCTTTACACACACATGTGCACACACAGACACAGATACATATAAACTGGTAACAAGATTATATTTGGAATTTTTACGATGGACTCATAATCCAATTTGTCATAATCCTCTGATCAACACTGTAGAGTCTGTTTGTTGTATTTTAATTATTAAGCTTTTTTGGATAAAGGAAATTCTATGTATAATTGCAAAAATACACAAATGCATATCAGAAACAAACTATTTCCTGTAAATAGATTTAATCTCAAGATTTCAAGATAACATGAATGTTACAAGCAGATGTTTACTTAGAGAAATCAATTCTTGGTAACTTGTTATATAGTAAGATCTGAAAAGTGAGAAAAAAGAGAAAAAAGAAAAAGAGGAAATGAAAACACGCTCTTGTGTGTAAATATACTATATACTTAAACACGCACACACACACACACACATATATATATATATATATATATATATATATATATATATATATATATATATATATATATATATATATATATATATATATATATATATATATATATATATAGACATATATATATATATATATATGTACATCTGTATTAAATTTATTCTTTATAAATTATCCAGAAGCATTATTAGATCAGGATATCAAAATTCAATTCTATTTATTAAAGCGGCGGGTTTTATAACATATTACCATTTCTATGTAAGATAATACATAAAGAAAATAATATTAAAATAGATACTGGTTAAACATCTTTAATTTTAATTAGAAATACTAATTACTTTATTTGATGATACGTTCTTTGTTTTTCCCGCTATAAATTTTAGTTCATTCTAATTTCACAACATTCCGATTTTATTTTCACTCATTCCTTATGTAAAAGTCTAATTGATTAATTCACGGATAGATTGTTAAATTTTCTGTCAGTTGTTAAAGTTTTTCAAACTGACCACAGTGATTTTTAATCGGCCGGTTTCTCATGCTAATTTTCTTTCCGTTGATTTTATCAATTTTTGTTTTAGGAAAAGTAGTAATCGTCAACACAAATGAAACTGTCAACATCCAACTGGTTTACATAAGCTGTTCGTCTATTTCACAACAATCAAGTTATCATGTATTTTATTTTGAATTCGTGACAATGTACGAATGAGTCTATACTTAGTGTGTATATTTGTTTGTAGATATGTATATGTTGATCTTGTAAGCGTAGCTTAGATGTGTCACAAGGCCGAAATTATAGGGCACCCAGTGAGGATCGAACTCAATACTCAGTCGTAATTATTCTAGCGAGACAAGCTTTGCTCATCATTACATAACGTTGAGGTGCTCAATGATTTTCTAAGCGTAGCTTAGATGTCGCACACGGCTGAAAGTATGGGGCGCCCGCTAAGGATCGAACTCACTATTCAGATGTAATTGAGGTAACGATTACACAACGTTGAAGTGCCCTACACACACACACACACACACACACACACACACACACACACATACATATATATATATATATATATATATATATATATATATATATATATATATATATATATATATATATATATATATATATATATATATATATATATATATATATATATATATATATATATATATGATTGTGTGTATGCTTAATTGCATGTAGGTTCCAAAATCATTTTAACCATTCTTGACACATTTTTATTTTTGCTAAGTGTAAATTTAATATAAAATATAGACAAATGTAAAAACATATTCACAAAAACTCGTTTCATTATTCTTCTTTTTCTATGTGTTGTGTCCCTTCAGGACGTTGGTGATCATGGCTCTTCACCACTTCTCGTCTTTGTAGGTTTTAATAAATTATGATATTTTGTGATCTCTCCTAAACCCTGTTCTGCTATCTCACTAGATGGGTTATACATAGTTTTGCTCTCTTTTTTTCAATCTGTCCTGTGGGTATGAAATTTTCCAAGCCCTCTTTCCTCATTATGTGCTCTAGAGATTTCAACTGCCTCTTCTTGATGTTAAGAATAGGTGCCCTTTTTGTTTCTGTTTTCTCTGGAATTTTGTCGCTGTTCACATGTTCAGTCCATGGTATTCTCTGCATCTTTCTCTAGAACCACATTTCTCTGGCTTCAAGTTTCTTCTTCATCTGTGCATTATAAATTACACCACGTAGCAGCATCCTCCATAATTTACCGTGATTTTCAGTTAGCCTAATGTATATTCATGAGCGTTCTTAAATTTAAAAATTCTGAAAAACTAACGACATTTTTAGTTTTGTTTATAAATACTTGCTGCAAAATAAAATCTTTACATTTGCCACGATAAAGTCCATAATAGGACGAAATGAGTCATACCTAATAATTTAGGAATAAACCAATATTGAAATAGGGTCAGTCAGAGAGGAAAATGAAAGCGAAATAAAAAGAGAAAATAGAAACTGAAATAGAATAAAGGAAGGAAGAGAAGGAAAATAGTTGGGTATATACGAAAAATATTTAGAAGGTAAGAAAACAGAGAGAGATATAAGATAGATAGATAGATAGATAGATAGATAGAGAGAGAGAGATGCCGATAAAACTAAGAGGAGAGGTTGAGACTGAAGTAAAAAAGAAAGATATACTTTTATGAGACCAGAATGATGTTTTGAAAACAATGAAATACAACAGTCGGTTTACTTTCAATCATTCAACTCAACATTCGCTGTTTAAAAATGCCTTATTTTCTCAATAAATCAAAGGGTCTTTTAAGAAGTCAACCTCTAAGATCTTTTACTATCAATTTTTTGGTAGCATTTTAAAACCTAAACTCATTTGGCTTCTTGCATAATTTCTTCGTCTTTCATACTATTTCTTTATTTCTCACAGGGAATAATGAAAACGGCTGAATATCTCAGTTGGCTGAGAACGAGTTCATTGCGCACAAAGCATCTGCGTTTTATAATCAAATTTGAAAAGCTATTAATTCAGAGCTCACAAAAAAAGTTAATACACTTTATTCCGTGCAGTGAGCAATTTTAATGTAACTATCCAGGATCGTAAATGAAAATTTTATTTCTTATTTATGCATAATAGACATTCCGATATCATGCATTTACAGGTCGATATTCTGGACTGAAATAGGTGCTTGAAAGACAAACTAGTAAGTTGCTTTCAAAAATACCTATTAAGTCTCGAGTTATTCAAAGATGAATATCTTCAAATCTTTCATTAATTTTGAGATAATCAGAGCTACGCAAAATACTGATTATTTAAAAATGATATGATTATATTTATTAAAGATCACAGCATCGATATTCTCCAGAAGCTAGCTTTGGAAATTTCCACCAATAAATGTTGTCATCAACCTATTCATGAATTCGTAAAATAAAATAATCCAAATCAGTTGTATTTGGAAAAAATGTATAATTAGAATTGTCAAGAAGTTCTTCAATTATCTTGAAAAGAGTCGCCAGTGGGTCGGGTTGGTTTACATTCAACGTATTGCGGAGGGACAATGAGATTTGTGAATATTGATTCCTCTAATCCGTAGAAAAATAACAAAGTGAAAACTAAATGTTCACCGTCTACTTTTCTTTTGCAACTAAGATGTAGCGATGTTTAAACGGAATGGCGTCAGCGAAATAAAAGACAACGTCGAAGGCCATTGCTATTGCGTGTTTGGCATATTGAAAGCAAGAATGACAGGGGAAACAGCGATTGACCAACTTAACGAGCTTGTATAAATAGATAGCAGACCAGAGACGAGGAGAATAATTAGAAGACAAAATTACTTAGAAATACGAAGGATAGGAAATGGTGGAGAGCCATGACCTATCACGCACTGAGAAGATACGGCACATAAAAGATCATTAAAGGTTATCTTGCCATATGCCTTCAGCTATTTTTTTGTTTTTATTTCGTTATCGAGCAATAACAATAGCTGACTTAAAATCTGGCGTAGTGAGAGCCGCTTTTCACGTCGGTTAATTTGTTTTGATTTTTTTAAAATGAACTTGTGCCTTTGCTACAGAGCGCATGTACTTGTTTGAATCTACTCACCGTTATTGACGCAAAACCATGTTATATTTTGGAAACATTAGTAAAGCAATAAGAAAACGGTAGCATACGCGTAAATGTTGTAGAAAATGTGGGTTTATACCGGAAATGAAACAGTAGGTCATTTACATGAACGATTTTTTAAATACGTTGGGTACGCTTCGTTAATTACATCTAATTTCCTCGTCTAGTTTAAATCAATAACAAACTAATATTTTTGTATATTTTATATTACGCTAGAAATGTTTAATTTCTCTTTTATTTATTACATAAGCCGATTTGTTCACTGTATACAAGAAAGTATGGCTCACTATTCATTTGGTCCTAATCATATGATTTCATCAAGCTTGACATCAGTATTTGATTAATATTTTCAAAAAAATGAACGCTTTTTTTCAACTGTACAACGGAATGGTAATAGTAATCGTGAAATCAATGGTTATAGTAAAATGAATTGTAATGGTAATCATGAAATTAGCTCTTTCCGTACAGGATATATTCGATATTCATTGATCGAGCAGTTAGCGTTACAGCCGAAAAAAATTCTAAAATCTTTTTTTTTAATATTCTCAGGTCCGCTAGTTTTTTATCGCTCTTCCAAGTACTGGTGGCCGTTTCCTTCCCAAACAAACTTTTGCTTATATTACTACGGAAAGTTAACATCTTTATATTATTTTTCCTTTCAAGGCTTCTCATCGTTGTTGCTGTTGTTGCAAGTGTTTAAACGAAACGGTTGTTGTCATTTGGTAATTCTTTTGTTTGTAGGTTTGTAACGCCAGTCTATAGAGGCTGATAAATGATTGTATTTCTTTGAGACATGAAGGATTCAATGGCGTGAAGCCATTTTTAACTATTGATCTAAGATAACGTTTGAATATAGATTATGTTTCTGAACGAGCTGAATGCCATACATATATATAAAGTTGTAGCCTCTGTCTGTCTGTTAGTTTGTTATCAGACTCATCCTAGGGTTTTGGAGATAACCCCTTATACCCATATATATTCTGAAACTACATTACCCCGGGTACTTGGATAAGTATATTTCATTTTGATCAAAGGTGGTCTCGTGTGTGTGTGTGTGTGTGTGTGTGTGTGTGTGCGTGTGCACATACCCACCACTGAAATTTTGTTCCCTTTGATTTAAATTAAATTTAAATTCGATCAAGGGAATGATTCCTAGGGTACTTGGATAAGTACATTTCATTTTGATCAAAGGGGGACTTCAGAGGGCACAAACCACCCTCCACTGAAATTTTTTCTAAATTTAAATTTGAATAATGGAATGACTTCTATCCAAAACATGGAAAGAGAAAGCCAGAAGATGGAGGTCACGTCGGCATGATCAAAATGAGACAATATGAACGTCAAGTTGTACAAGAGATCACCAATCAATGGGTAGTACCTTACCAAACATATTTGTTACGACAATTCAAATGTCATATCAATGTTGAAATCTGTTCATCAATTCATTCAATGAAGTATTGCATCGAATACATATCAAAGGGCTCACCTCAAGCTGTTTTCGCACAAACCACCATTAAAATTAAATTTTCCTTTGATTTAAATTAAATTTAAATTTGGACAAGGGCTTGAATCCTATCCAAAATATAGGAGAGAGCAAGAAGATAGAGTTCACATCGGCAAGATTATTGAGTAATATTGAAATGCATAATTATTCTCCAGAAATTATAAGTATGATTTAAAATCAGTCATCACGCAGCAAGGGAAGGGTAATTTGGATAGTGACATAATAAAAATCTAGATATGATGAGGCTGTTTAAAAATGTGATTCGTATTTTCTGGTTGATAGTTTGATATCTTAGTCTGCTCGACAAAGGAATTCCTGGTGCATCTTACGTTCGCATATTAGATTCGTCATAGCCGATTCATACATCAAGGTATTTGATATAATCAACATTCGTCGAACAAGCATGTTAGGAGAAAACTATACAAATATGCTGGTATTTGTTATTAAATTAAACGTAGTGACATGCATGTCATAACCTGTATGAACCTCAAGTATTTCTAGGTAATAGATTAAGGTTTATGTCACTTTATAACAACCCTCTTCCGAACAGGATGAATCTTGTCAAAATTTAAACAAGAACTGACATTAAATTTATTATAAATATTGGCTGGAAAAGAGAAAGTATTATTGAGAAAGGTTTATGGAGAAAATTCACTCCCACAAAAATTAGCAATTTTCAAATGACTATCTCGTTTCAAAAAAGAACGAAGTTGAATACGAAGAACGAATCGTCACACCATCAGTATCAATTTCTGGGAAAAATAGACCCTCTTAGATGTTTAACTGAGCGTGACTGACAATTAAGAGCTGTAGAAACCATAATTAATAACCTAATGCAACATCAGTTTTGTAATTTTTTGGGGTCCTGTGTTGTGATGAAATCATTGAGCCGAACGTTTACGTAATAAATATTACGATTTCTCATCACAATTCATTGGTTTGCTATTTCTGAAATGCTGATACCTATTACCTGTGATTCATTTCGCTAACACTTTAACGTGGGTTTTATTCGACTAGTGTTTTCAAATATTGATTGTCAATTACAGATGTATGTCTTCTACCACATTGATCTTCAAGACTCGTATCCCCACTTCGGAACTTCAGAAACCAGTGCCGTCTTGTTCGATCACAAGCTGATCCCTCATGCCATGCTCTCTTACTGCTGAAAGCTGTTTGAGGAGTTTTATAACCAAGCTTGAACTCAGGCAAATAAGTAAACGTATCTCTTCTTTTTCATGTTCAAGATGAGAGGTATATAATGTTCTAAGTCAAATTCTTAGAGATTGATATAAAATTAACAAGGGGGACACTTTAATCATTCGAATGAGTAATAAAGTTTTTGTCTAACTATTATAATAGTATATTAGAACAAATTAAAAGGTTTGTTCTAAAATCGGATAATATTTTCCGAACAGTATAATATTTAACATAAAATTTAATTACGCTCATTTTTGTTCTTTTCAAATGGTTAAGCAAAGTCATTAGTAGCATTTTACACTTTGGTCCTTTCAGTCTCATGACACACATGCACACAGAAAAATATACACTGTCTATATACTGTTACTCTTCGGGGAGGAGACGATATGTCTATCCTCAGGGTATTTTCGTTATTATCAGTGAATTGCTACGACTTATTGAGATAGATAGTGAAGTGATTTCGCTTTGGATTTTGTATGGTTTTGAATTAAGAATTTGTAAGTAAACTGGGATTGCAAAGGAAATATTTGTCGCAGATTATTTCCACGTCACAGAGAATAAATCACTAAGTTCCAACTGGAACATCGAGGGCAGAAAGAAATGCCGAAAACTCAATTCGCAAATACTATCTCGCTAATCAAAATGCACGTCACCAGTCAGAAAAATAACTCATTCTCCACCAAACGCGGTCGCCAAAATTGCCGAATTCCCCCGAAGATTCGAGAACACCAACTGCTTTTATCGGGCGAACATTTGTTCCATTCGTCGACAGCTGAGAGACGATCTCCAGTATTTTGCATATCAAAGTACATTTAATTGCGACTCCTGCGTCAGACTTTGTTTTTTTTTTGTTTTGTTTTTTTTAATTCAAATATTCCGTCTTCAGCATGTCATGCGGAATACGTGCCCTTTTGTTTGGTAATTAATTTTCTTTTTCGCCAGCTTTTCCGTCGTAAAATACACGTGACTCGCTGTCTCTTAGTTTGACGAGGTAAATCCCCGTTTTCTTCGCTATAGAATTTTCCCTCTTTTATACTGTCACTCAAGGATAGAGAGAAATGCCTACTCTGCCATTTAACCCATAGTGAGGAAAGAAAAAATGGGTTTATGCTTTTCCGAAAGTCAACGCAGCAGAATAAAGCAGAATTTTACATTGGCTCGACGATTACACTGTGATCGCTAATATCGTTAATACAAATATTTTGTGTTTTGCCATATCATGAATTAAAACGCATCTCAAATGTTTAACAAAGTATGAGGAAACTGAATTCATCTGCATTTGCAATAACATCTGCCAGTGTCTAAAATTTTCTGAGATTAGTATAGATTGAATTTCTTTGTCAGAATTTCTTTTTTCCTTTTAAAATTCCAAAGAAATCGAATAATAAATATTTCCCGTAAAAAACTGCAAGTTTAACTCGATATCTTTACCACTAGGCCACCCAACCCTTCGATATTCTAGTAACAACGTCAATAGTTTTATGTTTCCTTTGTTTATTTTGGAAAACCAGTTGCTGATCTTATCAATAAAAAAATTCAATATATGCGTTAGTTAAACACCCACTTTTGGCTGACAATTCGATTTACGATATTGATTTTGGTGATTAGAAACTCGAGTCACTTTGTTCGACGACATTTGAGCCAAGAAAAAGCCATCACATCAACTGCTTTCAATTTATTTACTTTTGTGTCAGTCCATGTTTGTTGGCGATGTCTCAACGCGTAACTGGTTTCACAAGATCTCAACCGGCGTTGAATTTTATTGAAGTCGGCTTGTATGAAACATGCCTGAACAAGTCTTTCTTTGCTGGTACATAGCGAGAGGAAAGTAAGAGAAACGTTACTAGGAATCAAAGATAACAAGCATAGTTATTCTTTCGCTTCACTTAAAGTTAATCCCTGTATGTTACAATACCGACACGTCTGTAAAAATAGCTACATCGAATAGACATAGGTAATTTCTTACATGTATAGATTATTGGACATACAACCGTATATAATTTATTAAACAGATACCAACATTGCAATATTTACATTCTAAGCTAACGAATCAATAACGCTCTAATGTCATTTCGATAGCTGTGACTATTATAATTGTAGTACAATATTTTATTAGTAAAACCGAGGAAATCAAATAAATAATTGCCAGATATTCATACATCGGCGTTTTATTTCTGCGACACAAAAAATGTATATTTTACCACTTGGTTGGTTCCTAACAGATTACAAAATTAAAAGATCATCAACCTAACCCTACCACTAAATCTAACTATAAACATACCAGTAACACTGAATTACCCCAAACGCTAACCCTACATTACTCCTAATTTTAATCCTGACCCTGCTATTCTGAACCATAAGTCTAAATCTAAATGCTCACTTAAGCTAAAATATAGTAGCAATTCTAGAATTAACACGACGCATACAACTAAAATAAAATCTAACATTTCCGTAACTGTAACCATAAAGATAAACCTAAAATTAACAGTAACTTTAATCAAACACTAAACCTCAGACTACCACTAAACTTATCATAAAAACCGACAACCTAAAGTTAAAAGCTAACAGTAATACCGAAACCTAAATATGCTTAATACTAATAACTAAAACTTAAAAAGAAATCTAAACCTAATCTTAATATTAATTTATTTTTTTTAATAATTTCCACCCATGGAAGGCGATAATGCCACTAATACGCATATGGTTACAGGGAGCGAAAGAGAATTAGACAATTTTAGTTAGGAGTAGCGAGGAAAAGGACAATAAAGAAACAGGATTCAGGAAGATTGAATTCGTTGGTGATTGACGTTGTATTTAAACTTTTGAAGACTGTAGTTGGCAGGGAAGCAATAAATCGGAAGGGAGATCCAGAGGCGAGAAGTGCGAGAAAAGAAACTATGAGTATAGAACTGAAGATTATATCCAGCTTGTTCAACAGCAAAAAGGCGAGACCTAGTTGCCAATCTAGTAGCACATTTAAATTCATGCACTCGAGGCACCAAGGAGAACAGCTCACCAGAACAATTGCCATGTAATCAAGATCCTATATCTAAACCAAAACACCAAAATAACTATGACAAATAATCTAACAAACATGTTATCCTTAAAAATGTTACTATCATAAAATCCTGAATATAAACCAAACTCTCAGGACAAACCCTAATTCAAACTACAAATTTTAAAATTAGATACAATTAAAAATGTGAGAAATATAAAATATAGCCGTAAATTAACGCAAAGGTGCCTTTAAACAAAACATGAAACAATACTTAATCTTAGCGGGAAATAAATTTATTTAACATAGATTTAAACCTAAGTATAAATGTAAAACTAACACAAAAGACAATACTAAACATAACTAGTCCTAACAGGTGCTCTAACTTTAAGACTAACCCTAAAACTAAACGAATTCATAATTAACTCTAACACGGATCTAACCCTAAGTCAAGACGTAACGATAAACAAAACCAAAAATTAACTCCATTTCAGCAACAACCGTAACGGTAGCTCTAATGCTAATAAAAAATAAATCCTAAACCCCCGTCACTGTCCTGACTCTAGAGGCAACTGTCACGTATGAGACCAAATTATGTCACGGCCTAAGTCTCAGACAAAAATTAAATTTATATTTAATCCGGAATGTGAGATTTGATTCAGGATATGATCTGGATTCCTATAAGCAAGGGATGTCTGCAGGATGGGAACAGGGCACGCAAAATACAATAATCAGTGAAAGAATGACAATGAACACATGAAGTCAATTTAATATATACAATTTAATAACGTGAAAACAGAAAGGGTACGAGAGGGTAAAGAGAAATAATCTGTTTGAATGACATGCGGTGAATGTGGGATATAATACAGAGACTTCAATATCGTCACTAGAATTCACGTATTACTTACCTGTGTGTTAAAGTCAGCGTATTGAATGTTCCTATAAAGACTGGATCTTTGTGATGAGTTCATAACAACAGTTTGTCCGGATTCATGGATAATCTCAAGCATCATCATCCGTTAAGCAACTGCTACAGCCATCAAAGTTGGTGCTCGAGATATATCCCATAATTCATGGATACGGTAAAACTTGTTAAATCGAAACTTGGTTACTGCCCCATCTGTTCCTCTGGACAGATACAACACAGGAGTTGACATCTGTCCCGTTCGGGCGCTGTTTTTTAACTACCAATTCTTGAATTTTGGCGTCTCGGCGTTTCTTAGGTCACCGATCAACAGCGTTGCTTTTAGCCAGCGATATAACCATTAGCAGCAGCAGAGAAAAAAACTCTCAACTACTACAATAATTAGTGGAATCTACCTCATTTGACAACATATACGTGTCGATTTTCTCCGCGTGTTAATCTGGGCATACCGTGTTTTACCCTGAAAAACTCCCAATCTCCTACGACTGATATACGATATCCCGGAATGAGCAAGAGATCAAACCTTGTAGGGAAATAAAAAAAATCTTTCACTTATCTCACCAACGTCTTATATCAATTTGTTTTGTCACTTGCACGTTTTCTTGTTAACAGTAAGGCCGACATTGTAATTTCTTCAACTCCTAAATAATCTATGAATCGTTTCTACCTTTGAGAGTTATTCTACTTTCCCTAATACCTAACTTGTGTGAATAGATTTTTCAACTGTAGAATACTGAATTGTTAATATCGGTATTCCTATACGACAAGGGACGTTTGATTGTCTCATCACAGATGTAAATGAGGCGGGGGGGGGGCAGAAATGTGATACTACAGAAGGATACTGAGAATACCATGGATTGAACACGTGAACAGCGACGAAGTTTTACAGAAAATGAAAACAATAAAGACATTAGAAAGAGACAGTTGAAAGTTTTAGGGCACATAATGAGGAAAGAGGGTTTGGAAAACGTGGCACTCATGGGACATACTGAAGGCAAGTGGGGCAAAGGAGAACAGCAGATAATGAGTTTATGTAAATGGTTAGCATAACAGGGATTAGGAAGAATAGCAAAAAGACAAAATTTAATAAGGGCTAAAAAGGACAGGAAGATGTGGAGAGGACACGGCACATAGAAGAAGAATATTGAACAACTTTTCTTTCATTTTGCCATTTCTCACTTTTTGTGTTATTTTACTTATTCAAGATATGTATCTGTTCATTTCTTACGGTTCTATAAAAGGCAAAAGTCATATTTCGTGTGAAACGAAAGAATTTCATAATATTTTCCACATTTTGCAAAAATTCCTGTAATTTTTAAAAATCCTCCATATTTTGTACAAATCATATATATTCAACAGAAAATACCTATTATTTGCTCATTTGGTCTGATTTTGGGAAGTGAATGTGATCTTTTAAGTATATATATATATATATAATCTGGAGAAACACAACTGAAAAGTTGCAAATTAAAAAAAAATTGAATGTTTTTTTGTGAAAGTATTTATTTATATTTTTATATATATATATAATATCTCTATATATATTATATATATATATATTTTTAATTTGCAACTTTTCAGTTGTTTTCTCCAGATTATATTCATATCAAGAAAGTATACGTGGCTTCTCATTATGCTATATATATATATATATATATATATATATACGCTGTGTGTCTGCGTGTGTGTATTCACAGGAATTAGTTTTCAAATACAAGAAAGCCTCCACCAATGTATTTCCTATAAACACACGCAACCAGAATTTGTCGACGAATTTGTCTCTACCATCGCGCGCGTACGGAGGTAGTAATTTTAGCTAATTTACTGATCGAACAGAAAAGCTTCAGGTCCTAATTTGCTGATACGAAACGAATTTGTGTCTATCCGCTGTGCCAACATCAAAAACACAGGCAACGGCATAATAATTACACTTGTCTTTAACTGATGCATTGCAATATTTTTTCGCAGATTTTTAGCAACACGCTGTTTGTCTTTAACAAATTATTATTTCTCTTCGTTAGAGTCCAATAAGATATCCTTTTTTCCCAAATCTTTCACACAGGCGTTGTACCCACCCATTTTCACCTTCGAAGAATAAATCTATGCACTTGTGTGCTTAGTACAGAGATAGATCATTGTACTGAGAGACGAGGTTCCGTTACAAAGTCATGGTTTAGCATTAAATTTTTGTGTGCGAAATTTCTTTATTAAAACCAATAATGTTCTCCTATTTCACGTAGTTGTTTTCGTCTATGAAATCTGCACAATATAATTAATTACTTCTTTTCATGTTTGTTGAATGAGGAGATATTTTATACTAAATATCTTCGAATACAAGGCTTGAGAGCCCCTCAAGTTAAAGTCAAAATGGTATTGATGTGTGTGATATGAATGAAGGAGAAAGTGATAGGTAGCTAAAATTATCAGGATAAAGAGACAAGAAGAAAAACTATACTTAGCCGACGCGTTTCGTCTTCTGAGGGACTTTATGAAACCAATGTAGGATTTATGCACGTGTTTATATACAAAAAGTGGATGTCATTGGTTTATGAAGGCTTTTGAATATGAGAACGTTCCTGAATGTTCATTAGGTGGTTGAAAGGTCAGTCAAAACAAGTGGGGAACACACAGTGTCATAATTTAAAGTTTGGCAAGAAAAAAAAGTTAATATTCAAGAATTTTTTCTAAATGAATATTGTTTAAATTGTGATTAGATTGTTATGGGATGAGATGGACGTATGTGTTGTACATCTTCAAAAACATGAGGTGGTGATTTAACCGTTTTCTTTTCACTTTTTAGCATATTTGTTGTGTATGTTGATTTAGGAAAGTAATAATTCTTTCAGGAAAGTTGAGATTGGTAAAAAAAAAAAAAGAAAACCCGGGCGTAGATTTATATTTTGATAAGATTAGATGACGGCACTCTCAAGAATTTTCTTTCTGAATGAATAACTTTCTTTTGAATTTTTAGATAAAAATTATGGTCGAATTTATTTCTGCGTATGACTAGTGCATTCGACAAAGAATAATTTTTCTCCTGTCTCTTATTCATTTTGTTCCTCTACATATACAATCTATCTAAAAATAATTTAAACACACACACACTAGTATATATATATATATATATGTGTGTGTGTGTGTGTGTGTGTGTGTGTGTGTGTGTGTGTGTGTGTGTGTGTGTGAGTTGATACTTTTAATGCACACTGCAGATGTATAACTGCACTACAAGTTCTTATGCCAAGTAAAACATAGACTTATTTAAAGATATCTGCTTATTACACATTACATTCAATAAATGAAACTGAATCCCATCGATAAGACATCTCTTGCAAGGACTGAGTGGAGTTCATTGTATGATTTGCAATTGAAGAAAATCTTACCTCCCCAATAATACTCCCAAAATGCATGGCAAATTCAGTAGGAAATACGATAATGCTAACATTAACCGTTTCCTTATAAGGAAACATTCGGTATTCATTGGCCGAGAAGCTAATATTACTGTTGGTTGAAATTTATAAAATCTTTCTCTTAAATAATTTTTCAGGAAAATAGGTTTTACAAGTTCTCCGTTTTCGCTTTTTCCAATATTTATGGGGAGTTAATTCCTAACGTTCTATTTGGACTAGTGTGAAATGTCTTGATTATGTTAGTATTTTATCTTCGTGTTACATGTTTTAACTGTTATTGCTGCTGAAAGGCCTCAAGTGATTTTTTTTACTGTTATTTGGTACAATTCTTTGTCATTCTGCAGCGCCAGTCCACAAGGTCCGCGGAAGTATGGTTTTCCCTCATTCTAGGCCATTTTTAATCATTGATCTTAAAAAAATGGTTGATTACAGCTGACAGTTTAGATATTTTTGAATGGGTTTGGATCCATACATGTTATCCATATGAAAATTTCGACCTGACGAGGTTATCTAAGAACATTACACAACTTTTCAGGATAATGTTTGGCTTAGTATTGATTTGCGGTGTTGACCGAAACAATCCCTAGCGCAATTTATGCTCAATTTCCGTATTTTCTATAGTAAATTTATTGTAACCGATCCATACGCCATTGAAGTTAATAGCATTTCTGATCAAATATGATTTATTTTAACTCGATAGTATGTAGTAAAAAGCATTAAGACGGCCGACTGTTTTTTTCAATGATTTGAAATTTAATCTCTCCGTTTCAGTCCAATATTCTATATGAATTCTGTGGTTGCATAGATGTATATTTTTTAAAACATAGAGATGATGTAATATGAAAGCTACTACAAGTATGAAGCCAGAAAACTTTAATATTTAATAAAGTGTTCAATCCGAATTGCATCCGATTCACTTTCCTGTGATATTCTGTTTTAAATCACACCTTTTCAGAAGACCCGGGAGAAATGAAAAAAAATAATCTGCGGAATGTAATAAATACATTCCCGGAGATTCCATTTAGAATATGAGATGGACATAAAAATCTTTTTAATTTGTCTCTGTATGAATGAAGTGCTAGGTACATCTGGTGACACTTTTCTCGAGGACACTTTTGATATTACATCAGCCAAGCACTGGGGCTGATGACAAGTTTATCCTTCTGAAGCTGCCAAGAGAGGAAGACTGCATTTCTGCCAATTCAAGAAGCAAACTAATAAACTAATGCAGCTTACATTTATTCTAAACCATATCTATCTATCTATCTATCTATCTATCTATCTATCTATCTATCTATCTATCTATCTATCTATCTATCTATCTATCTATCTATCTATCATAGGCGGTTTCTATCTATCTATCTATCTATCTATCTATCTATCTATCTATCTATCTATCTATCTATCTATCATAGTAGGTTTCTATCTATCTATCTATCTATCTATCTATCTATCTATCTATCTATCTATCTTAGACACTTCTCAACATAGAACTGACTCCAATTTATCCGCACTAACGTAATGCCAGGAATTGATATATCTTTGAACAATAGATGTTCCGATGTGCCACTATTTTGAAATTATTTTGTAGTTCTTATGTCTCTATTTCTTATATTACACATGGATACGCCCGTGGTGTAACGATTATTGGCGCGGAAAATAAAATCGGTAAGCTTGAGGAAAGCATGAACCCATTTATCCCCTGCTAAAAAGTGAATATCAGGCTAAACTAGGCTTGGCAACAGTCGGAAAAAGAAACGGGACATCACTCAACAATATTTGCCAAGAAATTAAGGAAAGTAACAGATAAAAGAAATTTGCTGAGAGCTATGACCGACAAACATTCTGAAGGGATATAGCATTAAAAGGGCCGAAAGTTGGAAGCACCCAGTGAGGATCGAACTCACTGCTCAGTCGTAATTGATCTAGCAAGGTATGTTTGCTAACCATTACACCGCGTCGAAGTATCTGTTTTACTAAGCGTAGCTTAGATGTGGCACAAGGCCGAAAGTATGGGGCACTCAGTAAGGATCACTATTCAGTCGTAATTTGTCTAGTAAGACTAGCTTTCTAACCATTATAGCCATTCGAAGTGCCAAATCATTTATTTTTTATATCCGATGAAAACATTATTTTTTTAAAAAGTGCTTTCATTCTTTGCCTAGTGATATTCGATGTGCACTCCGCTGCACACACCTATAAGCATGCACAAAAAGATAACATCCATTGACAGTTTTCTATTGGTGTAATACCGCAGAGTCCAGTCTATATTCCCAGCCTAGAGTATACTCGGGCTTATTCTAGGTGAGACAATTTTTATATCCCGAGTATAAGTTAGGCTAGGTCAGTTTATATACCCGGATCTAAAAATGATCTATGATAGAATATACTCACCACTAGGTTTGAGTATATCCTTCATTTTCTCACGTAATAAGATTATTATAATTACTATTGCATCATATTTGCATATGGGAGCCTGGCCGAGTGGTTAGCACGTTTGATTTCTGGCCATGAAACCCGGGTTTGAATCTCACCAGCGCGGCATCGTTTGAAAGATGTATGAAAATCGTCGCATGGATTAACCCAAGATTTGTAACCGAGGGTTTGAGTTGCTTCCTAAATTATTGCCTGATTATGCGTTCTCTGCTCCGTAACTAAGTTTCGCCCAGCATAGATGTGGGCGTCTGTAATAGATATTTGCGAGCCGCTCTGGTAGACGGATGTGCTTGGAAACGAGTAGCTGGGCATTATTATTGTATTCACAGATAATAATCAGGGAGACTATGGATCAGTGTCATACGCCCGCAGTGATTTGTTGTGTGCATTCTACAGTCCACAATTTTAGCTCAAGGCTAGCTTATGCATGTCTACTGATATTGGTCAAATAAGTGAAGAAAGATTTTTTGTGGTAGACCAATGTTGTTTTGTATGTGCAGTCTACAGGTCCCAATTTAATTTATAATGAATAGGTTTGTATACTGTAGATTACTCTGTCTACTTTTATCCAGTAGCAGTATTAATTGAATGAGATTAGTTCCTTTCTAGAAGTATCGATGCCTGGTTACTTTTGAGTGAGTTCATAGCAGTCATTATCCCTAGTTTGTATACTGGAGACATCATGTAACAGTCTCTTAAAAAAAGTTGTCGATACTAACCTGGCCTAGATAGTGTAGACAAGGTTATTTCATACAGTGAATTTTTTATGAAGTAGATTAGCACTGCTCATAGCTGGAAGATTATTCTGGAATATGCTATATGTTTGATTATGTTGAAAAATTAATCGGTGAATTTTTTTCTTCATTAGGCTACGAACTTCTTGATGCACCTAAATACGTGCGTGGTTAGCATGAGTTGCAGTATGACTATATTAGGCTGGAAATACAGTCCTGTCATATTTTTACATGATCACTTTGTGGTTATGTTTTCAAACTAGTCTAGATTTTACGCTCTAATGTTTTTTGCAATCTACTTAGACTGAGTAAATTTTGTACCCATTTTAAAATCAGTTTAGATCAAACTCATACCAGACACTCATATCAGACACTCATATCAGACACTCATATCAGACACTCTATACTGTTTTAATTAAAAAAGGACTTTTCCGCAACAGAAGTGAAAATAAATATTCGTTCTATGGAAATGACGCTTGATACACTGGATATGCTAACGATGATTTGTAGTTTCGATCGGGAAATTTTTCTCTCGAAGATTTCCCTCAATATGGACAACCAAATTCTATCAATATTGAGTTCTGCAAAGCGCAGTTGAGAAAAATCCTAAGCAAACTGAATGAGAATTTTCAAAACAGTTGAATACAAGTTAAAATTCGAATATAAAACACGATTAGCCAATGGATTCTTCATCATCAGAGCTTTTCTTAGTTTTAGCATGTAATCTGCTCGTTATGAAAGATTAGAACTACTACCAAATCTTTTCCCGGGTAGAATCATCACTGGCTATGAAAAATATGCTATCGATAATGCTATCGAAAACAAAAATGTTTAGCACCCACTGAAAATTGAGACTCCATATATTAAATCAGGACAACACCTCCAAAAGTGTTTTGCTCTTTTTTGGCAGATATGAAGTTTGTCGTTTATCGTAAAGGACTAAACCAAAACAAAACATTTAATACGAAGAAGTACTAATGTTAATTGGAAGCATTGCACAGAAAGGAAAAGCGCCATTTGATTAATCGTAAAGTCGTGTTCCTCGTACACGATAATGCAAGGCGACATATTGCCCGAGTCATCAAGAAACGATTATTGCATTACATAAGGGAAAACATTGTTTTTAATTGTGACTTGGTTAATAACGATATTCAATGTTTTTTTTTTAACGAAACCTGAAGAACTTTACGTCTGAGGTAACAACACTTTGTCAAATAGATGGGATTATGCAAGTGATATTGAAAGGAAATATTATCTTGATTAAATATATTAATTAAGACTAAATAAACATCCGTTCCTTTTTCATCTTTAAATGAGACCAGGACAAATCATGTAATGAATTCGACTTTTAAAAAGATGTATATCCCTTATCGTTCATTAAGGCAACACTCTCAACGTTCATCAACAAAATGTTCGTCTCACTTATACTCCGTAGAAAGCATCAAGGAAATGTCCAATACAAGAAAAAAGAGTAGTTTACTCTGAGGCTGGTTAAGATCTCGACCAGTTCATCAGAGGGTATAATTTGGTTTGATTTGGCATTTTAATTTATTTGCTTTATCTTTTGGAGGATATATACTTGAAAACAGTTTTGTGGCAAACGCACAGTGACGTAAATATGCCTCGAGAAGGAAAAAGGAATTGCGTCGAAAACTACTGAAATACTTTTGGTGAATTTTCCAGTGGAAGCTCATGCAATTGAAAGGCGTCCAGAAATTTGATACCCGCAAATTCGAGCAAATAAACACACCTACTTTCAAATTGATCAATACGGAAGAAATACATTAAACTGATTTTAAACCAAATAAAGCAACTTACACGGACGCGCAAAAAATGCACAGGCAGGTTATGGAATATTCACCTATTTGTCTTTACACACATACACGTGCATAAACACGTATATAGTTGCGCGTGAGCCTCTACAAGGTACTGAATGAATATACTGACACGATGTACGTGAATATCATAATGTAATCGTATAAAAGCACAGGATGTAGATATCAGTAATAAGAATGATTTATTTCGGGCTTTGGGTATTAGCTTTCGTAGGAAGTGTTCTTGGTCATATGGAGATTGGCTGTGCGTTGTCTTCTCTCCGTTTATTCCCCGCTTTCGTAATTCGTTTCATTCACAAGGACAGGAAATGAAGAAGCCGATTTGGAAATTACAAATATAAATCTGTAACTATTTCTGCTTATTTATTGATGATCTATGCACCGCATGTAAACGGTTCTGAGATTTAAATGGCTCCCTTCTGAGCTCCACCTGTTGGAGAGGCTATAGAGATCAGATTATTTTCAAGATGTAAAAATTAATTTTAGACCACGAAAAATGCGAAATAAAAACCAAATAGGCAAAGATGTAACAGTCATGTTTAATAAAATGAAGAAGAAAATCAAGGGAGCAAAGATAAAAAGGAAGGAAGGAATGACGGTAGGGAGGAAGGAAGGATGGAAGGAGTAAGGAAAGAATTAAGGAGGAAATGGAGGAAGAAAGAAAGGGAAGAATGAAGAAAAGAAGAGGTAAAAGAAGAAATGAACGATGAAAAGGAAAAAGAAAAGTAGGAGTAAAGTAAGGAAGGTAGGGGAAATAAAGCAAGGGGGTAAGAAGAAAACAAAGGAGGGAAGAAAGAAAAAAGGTAAAAAACCAGTAAGCATGAAAAGAAAAGAGGAAGAAAGAAAAGAAAAAAGAAAAGTACGAAGGAAGGAAGGAAGGAAGGAAGGAAGGAAGGAAGGAAGGAAGAGATGAACGAAGAAAGCAAGAAAGAAAAGAATCAGTGAAGGGAGGAAGGAATAAATGAAGGAAGGAAGAAAGGAAGGAAGGAAGGAAAGAAAGAAAGAAAGAAAGAAAGAAGGAAGCAAGAAAGAAAGACAGAAAGAAGTTCATGCTTGAAAGAAGAATGGAAGGAGAAAAGTTAAAAGAGAAGAAGAAAAAAGAAGAAAAGAAGAACGAAAAGAAGGAAGGAATGGAGAAAAAAGATAGATAGAAAAGAATCAGTAAAGAATTAGGAAGAAGAACATTGACCAGTTAAAAGAAAAGAAACAGAGAAAACAAATACAAGAACAGAAGAAAATGTATTACAAAGAAGCAAACGAAGAAATGAAAGAAAGAAAAATAATGTTACAAAGTAAAGAAATAATGATAGCAAAAGAAAGAAATAAAGAAATAACGGATGATAATAATAGTAAAAAAAAAAGGCAAATGAAGAAGAATTAAAGAAAGAAGAATTTTGCATACTAACTTATAATTTCTAGTTTCGATTAAAATGTTTCTTTTGTAGAATTTCGACCAGATAATTTTTTCTCTGATATGCTTTTTTCTGGGATAAAATTTGCAACGAGTCATTTAAAACCAAGCTCTATATATGTCATTTCTTTAAGAGAGTTTTAAAGAATATCAAATTAACTGATGTACATGAATTTTAGATGAAGCAGTAGAAGAATAAGGTTAAAAATTAGAGGCACTTGTTAGAGAAGAAGAAACTTTACATTCCTTAATGTGACACATAAAATCTGAATGCGCATTGGAATAAGGAAAGATGCCTTCCAAAAACTAACCAAAGTATTAAGAAATAGGAAAACTTCGTCTGAAATAAAGAAAATAGCGCTGAACTGTTATGTAATATCACCTTTCCTCTATAGTAGTGAATGCAGGACAATTTCTATCTCAGATAAAAAGGAGTCTTGAGGTATCAGATGTAGTTCTACAGAAGGATACTGAGAATACCAAGGACTGAGCATATGAGAAGCAAGGAAGTTTTAATGAAAATGAAAGCAAAAAAGGATACGTGCATTTAGAATCAGAAAGAAACACCTGAACGCATTCTGGGATGCATAATGATGAAAGGAAGTTTGGAGAAGGATATAGGATATATAGAATACAAGAAGGACAATTATATAACGAATTTTAATAAAAACATCTTGGACCCACTTAGAAATAACCAAGTCCACTCAGAGTGTTTCCGGGTAACAAGATGTAACTCCCAAGTCTCCTTGGCTGACTTACTTTTCAAACTTAAAATATAACATTCTTAACATCAGATCATGATGTTTTCACACTACTGAAGATTATGAACAAAGATGGACGGTGTATCAGTTCAACTGTTTTAATGCCAGGCACCTGATAAGCAGATCTGTGACACTGAAATTTACTTTAAAACATTTTAATTCCCCAAGACAAAACATGTATGATCAGAATCCAAGTGAGCAATATCTTTTAGCATCAGGGTATTATTATTATTATTATTATTATTATTATTATTAGTAGTAGTAGTAGTAATAGTATACACATTGAGGCAACCACTTACATCCTTTGGATGCTCTGGTTTCATAGCGAGTAACCTACTTTGCTATTTCTTACGATAACATCCGTACGTATTTGGGTCACCATAAATAATCTCCTTTTAGAACAAAAGTTCCTTATTGATATTAAATTCAATTCAGCGGTATTTCCTGGCTTGAATCTAATAGGACATAAATCCTGTTTTAAAATATTAATGATTCTTTGTTTGACTATTTTTAAAGCAAAGAAGAATGAACATTTTCCTCAATAAGATGAAACAAACGATATGAGCTAGTAAAACAGAACTGGAAATCATCCGTAAATGAATCTGAATATTTTTCCTTACATTAATGTGTTTGACAGTTAGTGAACATATATTAATGAAATAAGCTTATCCTTATAGTTTCAGCCGATATAAAAAAAAGGAGATGTTATAAAGCATATGATTAAGTAGAGAATGAAACGGTTCAGTTATCGATAAAGTTAGATAGACAAGTTCGGCTAATTTTCAAAGCAACAAATGAAGACTAATTTGATAATCAAGTCGACACAGAAGAGCAGTTGAAGCAACGGAAGGAAAACAGAGAAACGTCTGAGTTGCAACGGCGGGAATTGCGCACGGAGATTAATTGCCCAGTTTTTTTTATTGGCCGAAGATCAAGGAAACATTCAGAACTGATGCCTTCTCCAACTCCACCTGTTTTGACATTAAACGCCGGATATTAAATGTTCTGTAAACCGATCCATTACAATTATTATTGTAAAGCTGTAAGAGACAAACATTGCTCTTTACATAACTAGACAAATTGTACAATTAATATCAATTACAAGTCGGGACGCTATTAAGCAATGCAAAAAGGATCTATAAGTGGATTTATCGACTTTTTCTTAGGTTCATTTCGATGGCTTCTTATTCTTGTAATCACGATTTCCAGTTTCGTTGAATATCGCGGATGCTTTTTTAATCTCACTGTAACAGTCATTTCCTTAAACCTAATACAATATGGTTCTCATTTTGTTTATATTATTAACTTAACACAACATTTGCAAGCAGAAAATCTTACCCAATTCGAAAAGACACACACAGACTGTCTATAAAAAATAAAATGACTTTCTATAAACTTTGAATTACATCCTTCGTTATTTGCTTGTTTGTTGACGAGAGAAGTATTTTTATACTGTTCGTGTCAGTTTTACAAGCACATAGTTGTATTGCTAAAAGACAAGGAAGGTTGTTTAACTCAAATTTCGTTAGGGCGTTTAGCTGATTGCATGAAAACTAATATAGAATCTTGATAGAGGAGTTAATCTCACTACAGTTGCAACCACTGGATTGGGTATCATAAACTGACCACAACTTTTGGAATAACACATAGCACCGATTTAGCTACTACGAAATGTTTATTTCAAACTCATCAACGGCAGTCGACTAAACTTTACCATTGAAATCTCCCGTAAGACACGCTGGTTTGTCTGCAACAAAGAAATAAACGTTTATAAGTGCATTTCCATTAATCACCACACAGGATGTAAATTATGGACTAAATTTACTAAAAGACTTTTGACATGAACTTTAGATTAAAAAACCTTATATAAACAGCGAGTAGTGAAGACGGATGTAATGGACAAAGATAATAAAAGAAAGAAAAAGTGAAATTGGAAGAAAAATGTTTCCCGCTACAAAATATCAAGTAATCCGATTTACAGTCAATTACAGTTTTGCTTGGAAGATGGGAAATTCCAAATTGTTATGGGCATATGGGTCAGAAACTCTGCTTTTGTTTGTTAACAGGTGAGTAACTCTAGAGGCGATGCTCTGGAAATTCAATCGTTTGCCGCTGTTCGAAATCCTTACACAAACAAAGAACTGTACCAAATACCAGAAACCGTGGACTTCCAACAGCAGAAACAGCTAAAATGGATATCACATGTAACTTGAAGAGAAAATAATACATAATCAAGAGTTCAACATTGCACACTACTTCAAATAAAATGTTAGGAATGAAACCCTCATTAACAATGAAAAGGGCGATAATAGCTACTGGACTTGAGAAAGCTTTTTACCTAAAACATCTTTAAGAGAATGAATTTATAAATTTCAACCGACAGTAGGACAAGCTGATGGTCAATGAATTCCGAATGTTTCCTTATAAGGAAGCAGTTAATATTACTAATACTATTAAACTGTTCTGGTGAAACAGATCAGAGTATTCACTCGGCCAAAATTATACCTGAGATTATTATTGGTTAGGTTGTTTTTTTACCCGGGGTATAAGTTCGGCTAGGCTATTTATACCCCACCCCAACATGTGAAAGTAGCTAGATTCTTCTTTTATATCCCGTTTCCCTTCAGAACGAGGGCAAACTTGGATCCTGACTAATAATGACATTATCAAGAGGCTGACTACTGCAGATAAAATCTTGGGAAGTAAGCCCCGATCAATATTGGAAAAAGCGATAACAGCTAATGAAAAATTGTTTTAAGAGAAAGATTTTATAAATTTTAACTAACAGTAGTAGTGGATGATCGATCACTGAATGCTGAATCTTTCCTTATAAGGAAACTTTGGAATTATCACTTTCACTTTGGCTTAACTGGAAAATAAATTTAGAAATTCATGAAAAACTTGATTTTAAAAAATTCTAAGAATATTAGAAAAACCTTGGAGTTAACTTTCCTCTCATCCACATGTGTAGAAAATTCGTGTTAACGAAAAAATATTTAAAAAAAATGATTTCGTAATACATGATCGTCACTGATCGGAAAGAAACTCATATTTATTCATTCGCGAAATACGCTTTATAAAAAGAGGAATGATAAGATTTGTATAAAATATTCACAGTAACAGTTTTTTTCCTTCATATTTCAAGCTTGATAATTTATCTTGGACGGAATTTGAACTCAATCCAGGTGCTACTGTGCACCTTTCCTCTACTAAATGAGAATCTTATACTCGGACAAAACAATCATGAATATTTAATGATCCGATAGATTACACAACAGTGCAGGCATTTGAGATTCAATATTGAAACCAATGCAGCAGTGTCTGCAACAACCAAGCAAGAACACATAATATTAAATTAGAAAGAAAGTCCTGACGCATTTTTCGCATGATTAATGAGAGTACATTTTCGATATTTCGCATCGATTTTACCCTTTTAAAATTAGTTTAGACAAGGTTAATATATGTTGAATGAATTCAAAAAGAGCTCATCCGCAAAGGAAGCATCAAAAATCTTTGTTCTGTCAATAAAAATTCAAGGTTTAAGTATCTGAACATGCTAATGGTGTTTTGGCCAATTTTGATCGGGATATTTTTCCCTGAAAGATTTTCTTCGATTTGGATAATAAAAGTCTGGGCTTCTGCAAAAAAGTAGTTGAAGAAAGTTCGAATCTAGCGGCATAAGAATTAACAAAACAGTTTAATACAAGTAATGAAATCCCTTCAGCTAGAAAATCATAAACCCCTTTCATCAACTTAAAAATCACAAAAACTCCTTCATCAACTAGAAAATGTGTCTAAACTTAGTCAATATTTTTCTATCTTCTGACTTGACTTCTGCTTGTCACTGAAGAGTATTAGTGACTATTTTGGACACAATATTATGACTTCAACTATATATATATATATATATATATATATATATATATATATATATATATATATATATATATATATATATATATAGTTATCAAACCTTGAAGAGGAAGTATCATCACAATTGATGAAAAGTGGGATTTCTATAATATATGTTAATAATGATAATATATGAAATGAAAAGCAACAATAGTTAGCCCACGCCGAAAATGGAGAATCCATCTCCAAACAGGTTTATATCTGAAAAAGTTATGTCCTTCCTTTGGATATAAAGAGTGTCGTCTGTGATGAAGTGCTAGACCAAAACGAAACAGTTAATTGTCGTCAATAGGAAGCATTGCACAAAATTATGCGGAAATGGCGCTCATCATTGGTTAATCATGAAGGCGACAGATTGCTTGAGTCACTCAGGAAAAGTTTATGGTACTTAACATTAGAGTTTTACCTCATCCTCCCTACTCTCTTGATCTTACGCCATCTGATTATCATAATTTCAGATCTTTTGAAAATCTACAAAGTGTTACGTCTAGGGGATGAGCAATTTTCAAGATTGGTGGAATTATTTTATCGATAATGAGAGAAAATATTATCTTGATTAAATATATTAATTACAGCCAAAGGCATTTGTTTCTTTTTCATCTTCAATTCCGACAGGTTTCCTTATATTATTCAATGATATTTTTTAATTCAACACTTTAATTCCAGCATTATTTAGTAACTAAAGATAAAAACTTAGAAAACACCTCATGAAAATTTTAAAAATTTGACTGTTATCTCTTGTAAACATGAAAACAAAAGAAGGAAGCCAATATTTGTGGAATATTTACATCGTTAAAAACAACGTTGAAATTAGAAATAGGAATTGCTGACGGTTTATGCTACTAGATAAAATAATGTCAATGTTTCTTCGCTCTGTGAATGCCGTCATAATAAAATTACATACGGCAGTAAAAAGCAAAACCTGCAGCTTTACAAAGATCATAACAAAGTAGATTTGTTTAAATTTATTTACGATGAATAATAACTTTTAAAGGCAGTAAAATCTTCCCAGGTGTTACTTTTGATTTAACCAAAATGAAACGTCATAAAATAAAATTATATCTGAAAGAATACACTCCATCTACAAATATCAGGCCGTGAACGATCAACTATCTCCACTAAACCATATCTTTTGTAAATCTAAGCAATTTTTGTTCCATTACTACACTTCCCAGTCCATGTTCCATCATCCATTCTTGTTACATATATTGCTCGCTTTCCTCTTTGTCATTCTGCTCTTCAGTGTGTCTTGCAAGTTTCAAATTTCCCTAACCTTCTTTTCTTATTATTTATCCAAAAATTTCATCTGTCTCTTTCTGATTCTAAATAAGCGTTTTGTTTGCATTTTCCTTAAAACATCTTATGTCCGCGGTATATTTTCATAATTCTTCTGTAAAACGACGACTGTTGCCTCAAGTTTTCTCTTCATCTGTGAAGAGATTGTCTAGCATTCCCTACCTTATACAAAGGTTGATATTATATAGCAGTTCAGCAGTTTCTTAATACTTTGCTTAACTTTTGGAAGGCTTTTTCTCACTATTTCAGTCTTCCTTTACATTTCTGTGTGACATTTTCCGTCGTATGTTAAAAAATGTCAGAGAGAGTTAAATTTCAGTATTTGGTTAATTTTAATATATTCTATTTGTAGCTCGCCCTTTAACTGTTCCTCTTACTGATAACCATAGATTTTGTCTTCTTGCAGTTGACCTTTAGTCCTTTCTTCCTACTTTTCTTCTCTATCTCTAGGTCAAATTTATTTCCTGCAGTTTTCTTAGTGTCTGCCATCAATGCGGTATGATCTTCGTATCTTATGTTGTTAAGATTGTGCCGACGAATAAACGACATTAATGGTTCCGAAATTTTGAAAGTTTTGAGTCTGAGTATCAGGTTGGTTGGTTGATTTTGTTTAGCGACATATCAACACCTCTATGGATTGTTTAATACCTAAATATTTTGGACACAATTATATGACTTCAACCATATATATATATAGACAATATTAGTGGTAAATATACACATACATATGCAATTATATATACACATACATATATATAAAAATAATTCCAAGAGGATATGATCCAGGTAGAACTCTCTCTCTCTCTCTCTCTCTCTCTCTATATATATATATATATATATATATATATTGTTATCAACTTGTAGCCTATAGGTGAACCACGGGTTTAAAAAAAGAAATCGTGGGATCTTTTCTCGGTCTTCACTCAGGAATGGAAGCGACACAAGGGAGTCAACGAAGAACAGACGCAAAACGATGGATTTTAAAATAAAACATTTATTTATAAATACATAAACAGGTAAGGAAAGAAAAAAGAAAATTCATGTAATAAAGGGGAAGGGAACCATGAAAGAACAGAAAGGGCGAGCGAATACATCCATATACATAAACAAAAAAGATCAAGCCAAGAAAATCAACTTGCCTGTCAGTCGAGTTGATATTTCCACACACAATTCTGATTCGCCGAAGCGAGAGTTCTTATGTTAAAACAATATTTTGGTCGGCCGGCATTTTTCCTGGGTTCCTTTTCTTTCGGAAGTGTTCGGGGTCCCCAGCACCTCGTACCGGCGTTTCGTTGGCCGATTCAGTTTTGTAGCAATCCTTTCATCTCTAGTCGACAAACTTTGCTGTCTTCTTCATTTCAGTGGGCAGTCCACTTTGGAATTGGGACGATCTTGCCCAGCGATGTTCGTCTGCCACTGATCGGACGGAAACTGAAAATCCTTTTTTCGATTCTTGCTGTCCCCAAAGACAGTCACGTGGGTTTTCTTCGTCCTTGACCGGGCACACGGGAGGATGGAGCACAGATCACGCATCGTTTGCGTGATGGCCTGATCACGTGAATGGCTGGAATTCACTTATGGTCGACCGCCTGATAGCTGTGGGATCTCGGAACAAGGTCGTTTTCGCGTCGGGTCGCTTCAAAGTCATGGACCCGTGGTGTGTGGGTGGAAGAGTAGGCAAAGAGGGAAAGAAGTTGTGAAAAGAGGAGGGTATGAACATATTCGCTCGCAAGTTGAAAGCATTAGTAGATTCTTATCTATTTTGATTTATTTATTTATCTCTCTCTTTTTATACCTAACTAATTTCCGTCTAGAATTTGGGATTTCTCTTCCTCACGCCTATGTGGTTAGTGGAAATCGAGGCTACGTCACAATATATATATAATGGTCAGTTTGCTATAAAATGTATTGCTGGTAAATTTACTATAAATATGTATTGTAGGTAATTTTTCCATAAGTAAATATTGCTGGTAGATTTTATATAAAAATGTATTGCTGGTATTTCTAGTATAAAAATTGATTTTTATACTTTCATAATTTTGGGGTGTTTGGGGTGGGTTATTATTTTCCTATAGCTGGGACCTTAACAGGTGATACTATTCAGGGTCAAGGTAGAATTGGGAAGAACAGCAATTGAGAGGTGGTTCCACACTACTCAAACCTCCAATCTCGCAATCAGAGGCGTTTCTGTGGAATTGTAGATTATCCCCATACCCAGGACTCTCAGTATCAGGTAAAATTATTCGAAGCACCATGAAAACTTTAGGACGATAAAAATGAAAGTTAACGAAAGTTATTGTAAATGGTACAAGTCTTGGCATTTATCGATATTTTTAGCAGAAATCTTATGCGAATGCCACACCTATGAACAAGAAGAAAAGCAAAATAACACTACGATGTTTTCTATCTTACATAACCTAATAAACTACTCTTAATTAATCCTATTAAATCGATAGCACCTCAATCAGTAACCCTCTACTTTGAGTGTCTATTGGGCCTTGTATTGAGTGAAAAATGAGTAAAATGTCCGTTATAAAATATCCAAAAATGCAAGTTTATCGTAATAGGCATGAGAGAAGACGGAACATACATTACTTAAAAAAGCATATCGTAAGTATCCATTTGTAGTTATGATAACGTTCCAAATGTTATAAATTCCAAATGTCCATTGTGTGGTTGCAGCTCATTCGACGCTGAATGAAGTTATTTTCGTCATGTGAGTTACTTTGTTCGCTGTATATTTTAAGTATGCATTAATACTTTATCCAACATCGACCTTAAGACATGGGCAACCTTTGCTGCAAATCGGCCTCCTTGGCCTAGGAGCATCCGAGAGGGGACCGATACTTCCCAGTCCAACCGTCAACATGAAGAGGATCTGCGATATGCTGTCAGGAGGCCCAGCCGTGTCCACCACCCACATTCCTCTGCGACTCGTGCCCACGACTCTTCAGGAGTAGGCTGGATCTTCACAGCCATCTCTGTCACCGCCATCAGGGAATAAGGAGAGTGGATGACGAGCTGATGCCGACGAATGCTTTATCAGCATTTATTAAACTAGAATTTGGTATAAGGTCACATGTACAGAGCGCTGAATAAGGATAAAACACATTACAATAGTTAGCTATTCAGCGAAAATATTAAGCACGGCAAGGTCCAAGAAATGATGTTTTATCGAAAGCATCAAATGATAGTTCGTAACTTCAATCTCAATTAAACTATATTTATTTTTTAATAAAACATCATAAAATCTAATAAAACGATATCATAATCAATGAATTGAACGTGTGCCTAAATAGATTGTATATTGTGAATTCTGCGTTAGGAGGACTTATTTTATTAACACTCCTTCGAATGTACATAAATGCTCACGGGCATCACAGATACACCAATATGACATCAATACAAGCACTGTAAAATGGAAGTATCGAAGTCGATTATGTAATAGTTGATACCGATTGATTTATGACGAAAAAATAAACAAATATGGTTAGGAGATAGTTTTAGTTTTAGTTTTAGTAATCAATATTGTTCCAAGTTATGGACTATTTAAGTTTCTTATATATATATTATTCCTGATGTACACCAAACAGGATTTTTGAGGCGCAAAACAGGAGAAACCTCACGTGATTTGCTTTTAGAAATCAATGAAAAAAAATACCAACTTGAAGATCAGTGCTCATATTAACCAATTTAATGCCATCGTATAATTTGGTATTAATTATAAGATTTATTAAAACAAAAATTCAGAATTATTTAAAGTTTCTAAGAATAACTGTAGCTTTCTAAAAATGTGTTATATGTTACTATCAATAAATCAAGGTCGCCTCGAGGCGGTGTAATGGTTAACAAGCTTGTCTCGCTAGAACAATTACGATTGAGTAGTGAGTTCGATCTTCACTAGATGCCCCCCTACTTTCGGCCTTGTGCCACATCTAAGCTACGCTTGGAAAATCTCTTCTATCAATAAACCATTAATGTCCGCCGGGTATATATTCACAATAAGTATAAAAGCATGCCAATTTATAATTCAATTTTTACCAAATCAAAGTTTTCGATTAATCTATGGGAAGACCTCGTGTGTCATTTCAACCCAAGCATTCATTTTTTAAAAAACTTATTAAAACATTCTAAAGCATTTGCTTAAGCATTTCAGGATTGGCGACGGTCAAGGCTACTCTCGACTGCTGTTGTTTGGGCATGTAGTTCTAGAAAGATCGGATTGTCTGTCTACACAACCCGCTTCCTTTACGCTCGACTATTGTGAAGAATCAATATTCATGTTGATTCTGCGCAAAGCCAGTGCATAAAATAATATCAGTTTTCTAAAAACAGAGTGTACTTAGCGCCACCAGCAGTGCGTGTGAGTTCCTTATGATCAGCTCTGTTTTTCAGAAATGATGCCACTCTTTTCTTTGTAGGATTACTGTCCTTGAAACCTTTTTTTTTCTGACGATTCTTGGCTCACACACATATTTATCGGTGTTTTTCTTACGAACATTCAGATATACGTGCGATTATATGTAGGAGTGGAGTATTTTAGATAAACAGATAAAAAAGACGAGAGAAATAATAAACAATAAGGAATAGACGCACAGATATGAACAAGCCTACGTTTATAAAGATAAACAGACTGTACATGAGAGAAAGAGAGAGAGAGAGAGAGAGAGGGGGAGGGGAGAGGTGAGCTGTGTAAATTAAAACAGCACATTCAATGTTGCTATGAGTAATGTCAGAGCACTTTAGATCCAAACCTTATATAGAACGTTACATTTACAAACGTAGCTAATGAAAGAACACTCACATATATAAGTTAGACGATTTTCTCCATCTTTTGACGGCAAACCTTGGCATCGTTTATAAGGAATAGTGACAGCACCCTTTTTGCACGATCCATATCTTTTATATATTTACTTGCGTGAGCATCTGGAAAAATCAAAAAAAAAAAAAGACTAAATTATATCCGAATGTTAGAGAAAGCGCTATTTCTATGCTCGCTTCAGCAGAATCCGTACAAAACTCATCTACAATGCAGCGGGATGTTTGGAAAGAAGCCATTGCTAATATAGTCCGCTATGCTGCCAACATTCACCAGGTAGATTTCTTCCTCTTTCTCTTCCGATCTTTCTGTCTTTCGCTTTTCTTTGTGTTCTGCCAGAAATGGAAACATTTAGCGAACATTTTTTTCACTCTTTGTTCCATTTTTTTTTAAAGAAAATTCATAGTAAATTGTATTCTTTCATTTTGTTTAAAATGGATTCTTCGTATGAACCACTGAACTGGAATCGTTATGTTGAGGAGAAAATTTGACAAATCAACATCCTCTGACCTTTGAACGTCTCTCATTTGAAAATCATTACTCATATCATATAATAATATATAGTATTATATATCATACTAATTGCTATTGTATTCAGGTATTGGCATTCAGGTGTTCTCTTCCGTCAATATATTTTTATACTTTTAATTTGGCACTTAAGTATTTACTTTTAATAAGGCTTATTCCATACGTATAGTTTGCATTTTTTCTGTATGCTACCCTCATTATATATACGCGCCCAAAGGCAGAACACTCACACATACGCACACACACACACAAGCACACAGACACACACACAAACACACACACACACACACACACACACACACACACGCGCACACACACACATGTATATATGTAGGTCGAAAGAGAAACACACACACACATATATATATAGGTGGAAATAGAAAGAGTCAAAGAGAGAGAGAGAGATGTAAAAAATGCGGACATAGTAATCAACAGTGCATCGTGACTGTCAGTTTCACACCCTAATGCACTATCCTGAGTAAGGCCAGAGCCGTGTTTTAGAGATCGCATTGGGTGGTAAAAGTGACAGTCGTCATATATTGTTGCTCCCTATGTCAACGTCTACAAACTCACTCGCTGATGCCGGAAATCTTCATATATATATATATATATATATATATATATATATATATATATATATATATATATATATATATTAGTGCAGGTGGCTGTTGTTTATAGAATTAGCTTATCACTCAACAGTGCCCAATTGAAATGTATTTTCAAAAGTTAAATTATGTCATTCACAGACAGTACTGTTTCGCTGTATCACAGCTCCTCAGTGAGACTAGACTTCCGAATGCCTCAAGCCAGGATTGAAACACAACTAATTTGGTGTCAGCCAGAGCTATCTTCACTCGGTAGAGTTACACAACTAAATCTAGCGTATTGTTATTACAAATGTAAACAAATGCCAATCAGCCAAAATGCTCCATTCATTTTACTGAAGAGCTTTGCATTTTCTGGTTGACACAAATTTGTTGTGTTTCAATCCTGGCTTGAGGCATTCGGAAGTCTATTCGCACTGAGGAGCTGTGATACAGCGAAACAGTACTGTCTGTGAATGACATATATATATATATATATATATATATGTGTGTGTGTGTGTGTGTGTGTGTGTGTGTGTGTATCTGAGGTGAATTCGAGAAGTTTTAAAACTTTTCAGAAGAGACATTTCTTAAATTCATTTATAAAATCTCCTAATCCACTTCCTGAAGGCTCGATGGATGGCATCCAAAGTGTAGGTGTCCAGAACACTTCTTCTTCTCAATTTCAAAACCACTGCCCTTGTGGTTCTTCCTCAGAATGGCGAACAACCAGAAGTCACATGGAGAAGGCTTTGTACTGTAGAGAAGGCGAGTGGCAGTTTTGAATCCCTCTCTGCTAATACAAAACCTGTATAGCGAATTTATAAGTTGTCTTCACAATTTGCAAACTACTCAGCTGTGACAAGCAGTGTTTAGAAGGGTATGTTTACAGAGATGTTAGAGCTATCTTCTTTAATCTTGAATAACAAAAGTTGGCAGGTGAGCTTATTGGATTATAGTAATGACACTAAAATTACAATAAGCTAGGACAGTTAAAACTGCGTTTCTTAAAAAGTCTCAAGACCTCTGGAATGGACATCGTATATATATATATATATATATATATATGTGTGTGTGTGTGTGTATATATATAAAAAATATATATATATATGTGTGTGTGTGTGTCTGTATCTGTGTCTGTGTGTATGTATGTATATATATATGTATATATATATATATATATATATATGCATGAAGCATGCACATCTATCTATCTATCTATCTATCTATCTTATATGTCCAATTTTACATTTACATAAGCTCTATCACAGATATTGAGCACTTTTACCAATAAATATGGCATAAGCTCTATCACTGAAATTGAGCACTTTTACCTATAAATATAGCATACCTTAAAACTATATTCTTTTCATATATATATATATATATATATATATATATATATATATATATATATATATATATATATATATATATATGTATGAGTGGGTACTGAAAGTTTCTTGGCCTGAGTTCAAGAGACATTTAAAACATCTGTTTGGTCAGATTAGGTCAGATTAGGAAAATAGGCCCACTGGAGAATTTTCAGCGCCGATGTGCACCCACACAACTATACACACACAAACACAGGGAGGGAGCGATACTGACATAGAGAAATATATATATATATATATAAATATATATCGGTAATAAATAATTTGGTAATCTGTCGGGATAATCCCAAGGAGGATGTAATCCAGAGAGCTCAATATCAAACCAGAGCAATATTAATTTAATTTAATTAGAAAACAAACCTTAAGAGTCCATTGATTACATTTTATTTCCCTAGTTGTTTTTTAATGTGATCTGAGGAACCAGGAAAAATCCACCTTCCTGGGGAAATAAAATATAATCAATGGACCCTTAAGGGTGTCTGTTTTCTAATTAAATTATATATATATATATATATATATATATATATATATATGAAAAGAATATAGTTTTTAAGGTATGCTATATTTATAGGTAAAAGTGCTAAATTTCAGTGATAGAGCTTATGCCATATTATTGGTAAAAGTGCTCAATATCTGTGATAGAGCTTATGTAAATGTAACAGTGGACATATAATATATATATATATATATATATATATATATATATATATATATATATATATATATATATATAGCACAATGACATGTTCGATTTTGTATCTACATATTTTTTCCTTTTATCTATGTTGGCAATTTTGAGTTGAGGAATTATCATTATTATATAATTTTCTATTAAAACGACTATTCTCAGCTTGACTGTTATCTTCTTAACGTTTCGGCAGTTGTGCATGTAGATCTTCTTCAGGTCTTTCTCGTTATCGATAACATTCTTGGTAGTTTCAACGGAACCTTTTATTCAATTCACGCGAGTATATTTTTCTCTTTTCATTTTCATTGATTAGGGATATCTCGTATCATTCTAGCTTATTCGTTTTTGTTTCATTTGACGTCTGTTAGTTAGTTAGGAAATAGTAAATTATGAAGTTACGTAAATTATGAAGTTACGTAAATTATGAAGTTACGTATTATTCCGAGAAAGAGATAAACTCCTCCTGAGAACTTCTAATTAAGAAACGACACTGAAAAATTCCATTGTCCGAGTGCAACCTAAATTAGCTTAAGGCTTCACTGGTGCTGCACAGCCTAAGGTATTAAATCGTTGATTAAAACATATTGTTTCTTAGCAGTCTGAGATAAATCTCCGATCTGAGTAATGCGTAAAATACACTCTTGTTTAGTTGAAGAAACGGGCAAGTCGTATTAGTGATTACGAACTACAAATAACAGCAAGAAAATGGAGGAATGAGATAAAATGTAAATTGGCCTCCTTTTTGAAGAGTTCTTTGCTGACCGAAGATGCTGTATACCTTTAAGGGAACCTACAGTGATTTAGAAATCTCCGATGTTAAATGTTTTTGTAAGTTCTTCTCATCTTTTCGTTAATTTAAACTATAAACATATTGATTTGTCAGCTGGACATTTCGGCAATCTTAGCTAAAACTTGATTAGTTGCGCTTTTGTTTGAAGTGTATAAAAAGGTTTTAAATGAAAATTGCTAAAGGGAAACATTTTTCTCACATTTGATCCTACCTCAAAACTTCATTAGGCCTGTTAGTCGTCATAAGTTGTATTATAACTGATCTTCAAAAGTATCGTGAATTTTGCAAGAGTCAAAATCTTTGAAATAGTCACAAGTTCGTAAGTCGAAATCTAGTATATGCTACTTATTTGATTATTTGACATTAAGTGTACGTTGGATTACAGAAAATGTATCAGTCTGAATAAAAAGCCGTTTGATATTTGATTAGATTTTGGGATATAATACATTTCGAAAACTTTTCAGATCCCCTTTTATTGCATGCAAGATTGTTCACATGATACGCCTTCTGTATGTAAGCAGCAAAAAAGGAAAAAATGGCCGTTGAAGAACTAGATTTCAAATAACATTTAAATGAATAAATAAATAAATAAATAAAAGAAGAAATGTTTGCATAATTGATTAATAATTCTAAAATGCAGCAAAAGCTTTAATTGAAACTGATTGTTGCTCCAAACTCTCAAAATACGAAACACTTCCTATTTTGGGTAGTTGAATAACAAAATGAAAAAAGGACTACTCCGTCATACGTTTTAGTCCGAGAAGTAACTTCAGACAAATAACGATTTTATTGATGGTATCTATCTTATACATAAGGGAGGGGCGTATCTGTATTTTCAATATTTCCAATGTAAACATTTCTCCACTCTATCGATTCCTAGAAATATAAATATGTCGTTGGGAAAGAAATGCAACAATCGTCAATGACAACTTCACGTAGGGAAAGAAATGTAACAATCGTCAATGACAACTTCACGTCGGGAAAGAAATGCAACAATCGTCAATGACAACTTCACGTAGGGAAAGAAATGCAACAATCGTCAATGACAACTTCACGTAGGGAAAGAAATGCAACAATCTTCAATGACAACTTCACGTAGGGAAAGAAATGCAACAATCGTCAATGACAACTTCACGTAGGGAAAGAAATGCAACAATCGTCAATGACAACTTCACGTAGGGAAAGAAATGCAACAATCGTCAATGACAACTTCACGTAGGGAAAGAAATGCAACAATCGTCAATGACAACTTCACGTAGGGAAGGAAATGCAACAATCGTCAATGACAACTTCACGTAGGGAAAGAAATGCAACAATCTTCAATGACCACTTCACGTAGGGAAAGGAATGCAACAATCGTCAATGACAACTTCACGTAGGGAAAGAAATGCAGCAATCGTTAATGACAACTTCACGTAGGGAAAGAAATGCAACAATCGTCAATGACAACTTCACGTAGGGAAAGAAATGCCACAATCGTCAATGACAACTTCACGTAGGGAAACAACTGCAACAATCGTCAATGAAAACTTCACGTAGGGAAAGAAATGCAACAATCGTCAATGACAACTTCACGTAGGGAAAGAAATGCAACAATCGTCAATGACAACTTCACGTAGGGAAAGAAATGCAACAATCTTCAATGACAACTTCACGTAGGGAAAGAAATGCAACAATCGTCAATGACAACTTCACGTAGGGAAAGAAATGCAACAATCGTCAATGACAACTTCACGTAGGGAAAGAAATGCAACAATCGTCAATGACAACTTCACGTAGGGAAGGAAATGCAACAATCGTCAATGACAACTTCACGTAGGGAAAGAAATGCAACAATCTTCAATGACCACTTCACGTAGGGAAAGGAATGCAACAATCGTCAATGACAACTTCACGTAGGGAAAGAAATGCAGCAATCGTTAATGACAACTTCACGTAGGGAAAGAAATGCAACAATCGTCAATGACAACTTCACGTAGGGAAAGAAATGCCACAATCGTCAATGACAACTTCACGTAGGGAAACAACTGCAACAATCGTCAATGAAAACTTCACGTAGGGAAAGAAATGCAACAATCGTCAATGACAACTTCACGTAGGGAAACAACTGCAACAAACGTCAATGAAAACTTCACGTAGGGAAAGAAATGCAACAATCGTCAATGACAACTTCACGTAGGGAAAGAAATGCAACAATCTTCAATGACAACTTCACGTAGGGAAAGAAATGTAACAATCGTCAATAACAACTTCACGTAGGGAAAGAAATGCAACAATCGTCAATGACAACTTCACGTAGGGAAAGAAATGCAACAATCGTCAATGACAACCTCACGTAGGGAAAGAAATGCAACAATCGTCAATGACAACTTCACGTAGGGAAAGAAATGCAACAATCGTCAATGACAACTTCACGTAAGGAAAGAAATGCAACAATCGTCAATGACAACTTTACGTAGGGAAAGAAATGCCACAATCGTCAATGACAACCTCACGTAGGGAAAACGTCGAAGAAACAGGGATGGTTAATTTCAATTTAAACTTTTAAGATATCGGCGTTTTTAATTTTATCCATATTCTTTTTAAATATTCCGCATAGTAATAACAGTAATTTTGCTATAAACACAAAAGGGATCTTCTAAAAAAATACAGTCAATTTTAGTTCATAGTATTAGGTCCGGGTATAATTTTTACTTAAAGAATGTAACTTTAAATAAAACCAAAAGTAATTTATTGCACCTAAAATATATTGCAAGTGTACTAATTTCAGGGTCTTCCAATGACAACATATGACCTTTCTTAACGAATTATTAGAATATGGAATACCTAAAAACAATAGAGATAAAAAAATGGACGCGTCACATTAGTGTTCTTTTCTGTTTTGTAATTCAAAAGCTAAGAAAACTATTAAAAATATCATTAGAAATAAAGAAGAGAGTACTGATTTGTTAGGCAGTCTTAATCCTCCTATATGGCGGTGAATGCTAGACAATCTCCTCCCTGCAGATGAAGAGGGGGCATGAAGCAACAAAAACGTGCATGATGAGAACAAGATACGACCGAACATGTGAGCAACGATGAACTTCTAGAGAGACTTGTACTTAACATCAGGAAGAGACATTTGAAATTTCTAGGGTACATAACGAGGAAAGAGGGTTTGGAAAATATGATACTCAAAACAGATTGAAATTAAGCCGGGCATAGAAAAACAACGCATAACCTCGGTGGCGAGTTTGATGACAGAAAGGGTTTCAGAGAGATAGCAAAAGCACAAAATTTATCGAGAGCAGAAGAAGAAGAATTCCACTAGCGACTAATTCGTAGTACACTACTTCAATTAACTGCAGTCTAGGTCATAGAGTTTACAAATCCACACTGCAGTTAATTGTGAACTTTATACTATTTTACATGGTTGTATATTACATTATGGCTGTATATATTTTCGCCAGGCATACATACAGTTTTGAATTTAGAATAGCCCCAAATTATTTTTCTGTGGAGCCCATTCTGCCCTGCTATTAACCAGCAAGTGAAGAGAGAATAGATGAATTCATAAAGGGGTTTCTGCGAAAGGAAATCTAACGAACTCGATTGGAATTCGATCTCAGATCGCCGATTTCTTGTCCAGAGCTGTTAACCGCTATTCCTTAATACGCTGACAGATATATTTGTATATCATACTTTCTATATTCACATATATTAATGGAGAGATAAACGCAAAAAAAGAAGTCAATTTCATGTGGAACAGTTCACGATTAACAGCCAGATCAGGCAACAAATCATTTGAAAGACTCAAAGGGTTAACTTATTAGTATACTATATATATATATATATATATATATATATATATATATATATATATATATATATATATATATATATATATATGTGTGTGTGTGTGTGTGTGTGTAATTTCCTATTGATCGAAATAGATAGAAAGGGAAATATGAGTTTTAAGAGAAGGCCTCTGTACCCAAAATGGCTGATGCGAATTCCGAGGCAATCTATTTTTTTTGTCTCAGTTATTTTCAGTTGGTTATTGATAAGTTGTCAGCCGACCGTCGATCGGCTTTGATGTTTCGACTCTATTGAACTTCTGTTGCTGTTGATGTTTCCTCTTGTAAGACTTTGATGTGCTGATAACATCACTGCTGACATTTCGAGTGATTTGCTCAGCAAGTGATTTTGTCGTGATTACATCAGGGTTGTAAGAACTGAAGACAGAGAGATTGAGAAATTCACCCCCATGTGCGCACGCGCATAGGCATCATCATCGTCATCATCATTATCGGCTTCATCGTCTACACATGCAGGTTAAGTGAAATGCAGAAACAAGAAATAACTTTTCCTCTAAAAACGGAAACGTACAGAAACATATTAGCAAATAATCACAAATGCATCTATCTATCTATCTATCTATCTATCTATCTCTCTCTCTCTCTCTCTCTCTATATATATATATATATATATCAGACGTTCGTATCTATCTACCTTATCTATCTATCTATCTATCTATCTATCTATCTATCTATATATATATATATATATATATATATCAGACGTTCGTATCTATCTACCTTATCTATCGATCCATATCTATCGACGTTCATACCATTCTCAGATGATTCATCTGTATCTTTTATTTCATTATAGTTCTATCTCTCTCTTTCTCTCTCTCTCTATATCTATCTATCTCTCTCTTTATCTATCTATCTATCTATCTATCTATCTATCTATCTATCTATCTATCTATCTATAACAGTTTTCTTCATGTCTACCTATGATACATATGTGTGAGCTATGGAACGCTGAAGAACCTTACAGAAAAGTGCTTCTCATTGAGGTAGTACGCATACTCCTTGACTATTGAAGCATTGAACTTGCTCTCAACAAGGAGACTGGATAGACATCCTTTTTTATTCTATTCGACGTTAAGTCGGCGTAAAGAGAAACCGCTGATTGGCAGCATAAAAGACTAACCAGACACAAGTGAACTCCGTAAGAGAAAAATAATAAAAAATAGAGCAATACACAAAAGATCCCATTATTAGAAAGAAATCAAAATTCTCTTGCAGACATAACTAAACACATCAATAGTACGTCTTTTTCATCAGTGAGATAAATGGAATCATTGGATCGAGTCCAGCGTTAGTCTATTGAGCTTATTTTCGCACAAATGCTCTTGGGAAAGTATTGTATCTCATTTCCCGCCATGACTAGATAAAATAGAAGGGTATACTGGACCTTGAATGTCAATTTCAAAACACGGAGAAAGCGAAGGGAAACCACTCCATTGCGAAGAATACGTAACAATTCAGAGATAATAAAGAAAACGAATCTTTGGAAAGTCATAATCATATACATACTGAGCGGACATGGCACTTGACAAACACTCAATGGTTAACATGTCGACGCCGAAAGCCATTAGAACTGATTCGATCCTCAGTGAATGCTTCAAATATATGCTTCTATATGCTTCTGTCACAAACATGCTTTTTGAAACGCATGCACACACTTATATGCATGTAGAGTAGGCCTCCTTGGGATATCGACGGAGAATTTGCTTCGAGCGACAGTTTAAGGAAAGTTTACATCAGTGATTTTCATGTCTGTTCTTTGACAGAAGTATCTACGTGGCATAATCTTCCAAGAACAAATATATGAATTCTGAAAGTAAACGTCCATCAACATACGAATTCACTTTTCATCTCGTCCTATCACTCAAATGAGAGGACATGAGGATGTTGTTTGGATTTAGTGTTCATGCTTCAAACAAATTTTAATTCTGTCTGAATTTCTGGGACAATGCGTTATCATTTACATTACTTACAGTCTGACTAATATCTTTATCTTCGACATTATTATCACAAAGTTTCGACCGTTGTGATCTTCGGTCTTCTTTAGGTTTCTGTCGATCTAGATAAGAATTTCAACTGTGATGTTTATTTAATATACAAGATATATTTTTATTGACCTACTGCCTATGTCTAGAGATATATCATCTTGTTCTTTGTTTCTAAAAGGAACAAGACGATATGTCCATAGACACAGACAGCGGTATTAGAGCAATTTACTCCTGTAGATTAAATAAAGTGTTCAGTTTCCTTGAAGGTTACCTGGATCGACAATCACTAGAAGAAGGTTGGTGGGCACAACGGCTGAAATGTTGGGATAATAACAAAGATGTAGATACCAATCTGACTGTATGATGTGGACCCGAAGTAGGGGCCACGGAAGGAAAACACGGAACATGGGTTAGAGGTAAGAAAGATATATTAAACAGAAAAGTTACAAAGAATAGTGTAAGTGTAAGCAGAGCTTACTATCCAGTGGTGTCCGGTATTGGTATCGTACGCGGCTGCGCATTACTGGCGATACTCCCATGATACTACCATTCACATAATAATATAGTACTGGGAGAGTCCATGATGTAGGGAAGTATCGGTCTCACAACAAAATTATAAATTGCAGATACAAAAATCTGTCAAGTACAACAGTTTAAATATCGGGGAAGTCCTTTAGCGGAGGACGGAAAGTGCGACATTGCAATCTGAAGGCGCATTGAGAAAGTAAAAGATACCTTCCAAAAGCTAAGCAAAGGATTAAGAAACAAAATTTCGTTAGAAACAAAGCAAAGAGTGGTGAACTGTTATGTAATATCAGTCTTAAATAGAACTGAATACTGGACAATCTCCTCAGCTGAAGAAGAGACTTGAAGCAACAGAAATGTGGTTCTACAGAAGGATGCTGAAGAGAACACCATGGCCCGAACACGTGAGAAACGACGCAATTTTAGAGAAGGTTACCTGGATCGACAGTCACTAGAAGAAGGTTGGTGGGAACAACGGCTGAAACGTTGGGATAATAACAAAGATGTAGATACCAATCTGACTGTAAATAATGTAGCATTTAATTACTTTAGCTTTTCTCATTTAATTTTTATTCATAAACTATGTTTACTTTCTTAATCTTTCAAGAGGTCATTGGTTTTCTGTAGTGGGTATTAATATAAACCTGAATCTTAATAAAATGCTTAGTTCGAAGTTAAAAGAAAGCTACTGTATGTTTATTTAAACGTCTGATTATAAATGGAGAATTCAGTGGTTTTACGTCCATCATCATTCAATTTATCCTAATGAACCAAATTTTGACATTGTGCAGAAGTTATTGTACAAGTTACAAAGCGTCAAATTTCATTAGATATTTGTATTATATTTCGTACTTTAATATGGAGCATTCTTTTAATGTACTCATAAAAGAATCCCTATTCTATGCGATTCATAAATACGTTAATCTTTCTTTTGAAAAAGTGTATTGTGGGTAATTTATATACATTATTTAAATTATTCGGACTATTGTCCTCATCTTTGTCGCCATATTTATTACAATGTTCCGGCCTTCTTCAGGTGGTTGGAATGTCGAACTGCACCCTTTATTTCGCTCACTGAGTTCACATGGTCCAGTAGAACCTGAACATCTTCCTGGTGTGGCCAGAGTATGAAGGCGTCATCTACGTACCTTAACCATATAGTTGGCTTTAGAGATGTAGATTCTAATGCCACTTCCTCAAAGTATTCCATGTATATATTCGCCATTGCTGGTGATAATGGCGAGCCCATTGCTAAGTCCTCATCCTGCCGATATATGTGTGATCCTATTCCGAAGTGTGTTGTTTGTGTACAGAAAGTCAACATCTCAATCAGATTATCTATTGAAATACTGGTCCGTTCTTCTAGGGATGAGTTAGAGGCCAATCTGTCTCTGACTACTGAGAGTGCCTCCTCCGTGGGTACCTTGGTGAACAAACTCACCACGCCCAGGCTCACCATCTGGTTGGATAGGATGGGAGCATCTTTGATTATTTCCACGAAGTGGGCTGAGTTTCGGACATATGAAGGAGACTTTCCGATCAATGGGTCAATTATATCTACAAGGAAGCGACTCAGAGGGTGACACACAGAGCCTTGGCAACTAACAATCGGCCTGAGCGGAATACTGTCTTTGTGAATCTTAGGGAGACCGTATATGTGAGGTAGCTTGATGTAACGCTGTGATAACTGCCTATATGTCTTAGGTGCGAAATGAAAATTCGTAAACTTAAGCAATATGAGCACTAAAAAAATAGTTGCTGAAGACATTAGGTTTATAATACCCAGAAATTTATACACAGATGTCTTCAAGGACACATGGCACAGTGGATAAAGGCATTGGTTAGATCCAGCGACAGGACCCAAAGAGTGTGAGTTCAATACCCGGTTAAGGCAGTGGAGAACTTTCAGAGGGAAAAATTAACAGGAGATAACTGATAACATCCATTAAACATGGCACGTGGAACTAGAACGTGAGCGAAATAAAGGGTTCAGTTCGACATTCCAACCACCTGAAGAAACGTTGTAATAAATATGGCGACAAAGATGAGGACAATAGTCCGAATAATGTAAATAATGTACATAATACCTCATCTCAGAAATATAATATTCAACTTTCTAATGTATGATACATTTAAACAATAAAATTGGCGCTGGGATGCAACCGGTCCTTCTGAAGCAATCTGCCTTTTAATCTATTATTCACAATAGAAAGAACTCATAACAATAATTATCCAACAGGGGTCTGTATTAATAGGAATGATTAAATTAATGGAAATAACATATCGGCTGAATCAGAGAATTTAGGTCATAAATTATCCCTGAAAAAATTAGAGAATTCATTATTTTGTAGCGGGATCCGAGACGAACGAAGGGTCAGCAATATGAATGTGAAGGATGACCAATCAGATGTAATGGACTCCACCACAATTATTTAACTTTGACTAGGAAAGACGTGGAAAAGAACATGCAAAGACGCTGGAGGTCGCTATCCAATGTGGCGGTCACAATGTAATTTATATTTGACGTAAAATAGCACATAGTATAAAACACAAGACAGAACATAATGGTTGAAAACATAGCAATTGATTTTATTTGTTTTGATGTACATGAAAATAAGCTAAAGGGTTGATAGAGTTACATCTCTTAGATTTGGGAAATATTTGTACCTGAGCTCATAAAGTGGGATTAATTATTAAACTGTAGTTTAGAAGAATAAAGTTCCTGTTGCATGTTAGAAATTGTGTATGGGAAAAGTTGGTAAGACTTCAGAAGAGTTAAGAGTTTGTACTTGCGTGAATGTTGATAATGTTCTTTAACGTCTGACCGCATGGTCAAGACGGGTGTTCTTGAAGGTTGAGACGCAAGAGTGACGAAAAAGAGACGGAGGAAGTGAGAAAAAAAGAGAAACGGCACACTCGTGTTTTGTTTATATAAGATGGTGTAATACGTGACAGGCTCAAAACTTACTGCGTGGGAAATTTCATTCCTCGCGTGCAGGCGATTTGATTGGTCGGAATTGACCAATCAGCGAGCTAGTTTTGAGGAGATTAGCCAATGAATGCTTGTCGTACGTATGTGTATGTGATGGTGGTGATAATTACCACAATTTAATGGTTTTCAAAGAGGCTCATATTTTCGTTTTTAGGATGAACGTTTTTTTTTCATTTTATAAAGCCATCATTATACTCTTTCTGGTAACCCAGGAGAATGTCACCATATGTATTAGAATAGAGGAACGAGGGGGATTAAAGTGTCTTGCCTCTACTAATAAAATACGAATTATTAATAATACACAACCGGAAGATTTTCAACGGTGGATACATCGCAAACGAGAATGTTTCCATCGGGCAGCAATTACTGTTGAAACAGAAAATTCAAAGCTTGGGATTTTCAATTTGCTAGACTGTTCGGCTAAGAATGAGAGAACGCGATCGTTTCACTGGCTTCCACAGTAACCTCGAAGCGCCCTACATGAACTTGCAACATTGTAGTATGAATTACCTAGTCATATTTCATAAAATTCCTACATTATTTTTTCTTTCCGTGCTTCATTTTATGTTTCTGTTAAAATCTATTTTGTGTAATTGACTGGTTGCATATAAACCGGGACACTCGAAGGCTTAAAATCTTTTAATTCAAATAGTTCCAGGATAATGTTTAGCATTAGAAAACGTCAGAACATTGAAATCTTTTCTGTGACAACTTCCCGATGCCATGAATAAAAATTCGATTCGTGATTGGACACTATGAATGTTGGTTTGAATTATATATAAAAAAAAAAAAATGAAATCACTGATTCGTCAAAAATTGATTGTATCTTCTTTGAAGAATGAAACGTTTACACCTGATTGAAATATTAGTTTAGAAAAACGTTTCCATTTTCGGTCAGTTTTAAGTGACTATGAATTGTTTCAATAAGTTTAAGAAATGGGATTCTCAATCTAGGATGACCAAATCACTCAAGAGGATAGATAGGGGGTGACAGAATCATCTCTCAACAAGCTGTTAATATGTTTTGAAAACTTAAGGAATAGTTCGTTGTCACCTTTTTGGAACAACTCGATGATTTTTATTATATACCGACTTTATATAATTAATAAAAATATTATACAATAACCAATTATTTTCTGGATTCATTGTGTTTTGTCACACAAGACAAAATCTAGAAATCATGTCTTATGTTGTGTATATCTTATGGTGATTTTCTAAGCGTTGCTTAGATGTAGCAGCAGGCCGAAAGTATGGGGCGTCCAGTGAGGATCGAACTCACTATTCAGTCGTAATTAACCAAGGAAGACATGTTTGCTGGACATTACACAACTTCAAAATGCTCCATCTGTTTATCTTACGCTGTATCATTAAATAATAAATATTGGTAAGACTTTTATCAGCTCCCTTAGGCTAGATGTATTGGTATAAAATCAGGAGAATACTTGATCATAAACTTGATCACTGAAGGAATAAAAACGGAAATTTAAATCGGCGTAAGTGAAATATTTTTGTTATTTTTTTCTCTACAGACCAACGAGTCTATTATTCCAAAATGGAAACATCTGGAAAGTGTACTCTGTGACATCGCCGTCCATAATACAACAGACACGAGGGATCAACTATGTGAAGTTTGCTCATCTTTTGATAATTACTAAAACATTATGTTCGTCAATATTATAAAGCTGTAGTGCACATAAATCTAATAGCATGTCATATTCTAGAAAGGTTTTATTTTAATAAACTTGAAAAACTTTACCTGCCATCGATTAAAACTTTACCGGATTTCGATTGAAATGTAATTCTTAATAATTAGCTAACTCTAATCCGTGACATACATTACAAGCTTAAAGTAAAAAAGAAACGCAATAACTCTTTAATATAAAAGAATATAATGTGATAAGAAATGATTATTTTTCCCTAACAGTTTGGAAGCAGTGTTTGCAAACATGTAATTTACGAGAAATAAATTTCAGTAAATTTCAATGTAAAAAAGCTAATAACAAATAATCGCAGTGTTTTCTCACCTCTCATTAGATCAGCCGATTGTTGCAATGAGGCGGCATTACAGGTAACTGGAAATAATGATTTCTAATAATAGCCTATTAGCGTCTTGATTACGGAAGCGAAATAACGGAAAGTAGAAAGGAATTAAGAATGTATTAAAAGTGCAGTCCAGAGTTTGGCTCCGAATAGAATTCAATATTTTTCTAGGAATAAGTCTCATTAGGTGAAGGGAACAAAATATTTTTCTTTTTTTTTTTGTAATCGCAGATACAACTATAATACGTCATTGAACAATACTGGTGTCAGACGCCTTCGAATAGCACACGCACTAATAGTACTTACACGATAATACTAGTTCGAACAGTAATCCGTATAGTGATCCGAATAGAGAAAGTATAGTGAATAGAGTAGAGAATAGCGGTCCGTATAGTAATAGAGGATAGACTAGAAATGCGGTTCCGAATAGTAATAGAGGATAATATAGAAATGCGACCAATCAGACATCACGCGACTTCCTACATATATGCGTTTCATTTATGGTCACGTGGTCTACTTAATTCAATAATGGGATCGCCTGTGTTTTCTCACTGACGATCTATGTTCAAACTCAAGTGTCTGCAACGACACTTTATTCCTATATAACATTTTCAAATGAAAATTAGACTGGTAAACTTATGATATTGGACGTACAAGCAAATAAGAAAATAAAAGAGTAAAATAAACAATTATCGAAGTGTATATCAAGTTGTATACGAAGTGCAATCTACAAGATAGGTGGCTGTGAGCAAGAGAAACATGCTTTTTTCTTTTTCTTTTTAATCGGTATTACTCATACAAGGCAGTAAAGCCACTAAGACACAAGGGATTAGAGTGTGTGAAAGAATTAGAAACAGAAATATTAATAATGAGAGGGAAGAGAAAAGCGTAATCAGGAGACAGTAGATAGCGATTGGCATTGCATTTATACATTTGCATATTAAAATTGGCTGGAAAGCACGGGGCCGCAAGGGAGTTCCATAGGCGAGAAGTACGAGAGAAGAAAGTGTTAGCATAGAATTTACGGTTACATCTATCTAGCTCACCTGTAAATTGATGAGATCTCGACTCCAGTCTAGTACTGCGCTTAAATTAAAAAAACATGTCTAGGTACCATAGCGAAGAGCTCATCAAAAGAATTACCATGAAAGTATTTATAGGAAAGACACAGAGAGACAGTCTTACGGCGGAGGGAAAGTGACTGAAGCCGAGCGGCCAGATAATCTCCAATAATGTTGCTGATCAAGGAGCCCAAGGTAAATAACAAGGGAACTGAACCGTGTGTGGCAGCAATATTCTAAGCATGGACTTATAGATATGTAAGATAGATTCTGGAAAGAAAAAGTGTCTCGCACAGTGAACCAAGTTTCTTAGCAGCTGACCCAGCAATGGATTCAATATAGTCTTTCCACTTCATGTCAGCTGAAAGCGTTAGCATGGGAAGGCGCAATGAGTCACTTTCCTGGAGGTTAGCATCAGCCATGTTTAGCTTTAGTTTTCAACTTCTCTTTCAATGTAGTCCCTTTCAATTTGAATATAACACTCTCCTCACAAAATATACTTACTAAACCCAACAGCACGTAAGTTTCTGGAGGTTAATAAGATCAAGGCGAGCAGATTCTTGCAAATACAGTGAACAATATTAAAGAATCTGAGTAATAATATTAATAAATAAATAAAAAAGTTCCAATCACATATCTCCAGACTTGAAGTTTCATGTAAACTTCGTCCCGCTCGTCAGGGTAAGGTAAATACATTGAATTCATCAGATAAATACATTGAATTCGTTGTCAACGAATTCAACAGATTTATTTGAACGGGACGATGTTTCTAGGAAACTTCAAGTCGGAATATCCACATTTGAAAATTTATCTATCTACTTGTCTATCGATGAAAAAATGATATATATTTTTATATATCAAGAACAATTTTAGGAAAAACTATGACAAAATGGAAAATGTTTTTGTGTGACGCGTTCTTGAAGTCCGAAGACATCCTAAGGGGTGAAACACGCCATACGAAAACTTTCACTCTCTCTCTCTCTGCCTACTCTCTCTCGATTTCTTTATATGTAAATATAAATGTGCATACTGAGGTCAATACCTAGTGGTTACAGTCTGTTTCATTCGTGAACGCAATCTTAAGGCCATGTGTGTTGTGTTTTGGCTCGACTATTTACTGCTGAATTGTGCATTATGCGTAGTAAGGCCAGTTTATTTATCATAACGGTCAATGCGATAACGGTTATATTTCAAATTGTAAGGTGAATATCATGATCAATGTTGTCAAATGACGCGCTATCGCATTAAAACAATATAAATGCACTTCTCAAACTTGAAATGATCTTTAGAAAACAGAGATGGCGGAACAGCGATTGATCTAAAATTACAGCTGGCCTGGATTTTTACTTTGGTTTGGTTTACGGCATATTAAACTCAATGGGTTATTTAATGCCGAAAATGTTTTTATTTCTGGTAATATTTTTCTTCAAGAATGTATTGCTGGTAACATCTTTTCCCCTCAAAAACGTATAGCTGGTATTATTATTTTTTCCAAAAACGTATAGTTGGTAATACTATTTTTCCAAAACATACAGCTGGTAATATTATTTTTTCAAAATGTATAGCTGGTAATATATTTTTTTACAAAAACGTATAGCTGGTAAAATTATTTTTTTCAAAAATGTATAGCTGGTAATATTATTTTTTTCAAAAATGTATAGCTGGTAATATTATAAAAAAAAAAACGTATAGCTGGTAATATTATTTTTCCCAAAACATATAGCTGGTAATATTATTCTTTCAAAAAAAAATATAGCCGGTAATATTTTTTCAAAATTGTACAGCTGGTAACATTATTTTTCCAAAAACGTATTATCAGAGGCCTTGCTGTTGGACGTAGTTTATCGTCATATCCAGGACGTGGATGTAGTTTATCGTCATACCCAGGACGCGGATGTAGTTTATTTTCATACCCACGACGCGGATGTAGTTTATCGTCATACCCAGGATGCGGATGTAGTTTATCGTCATACCCAGGAAGTTTTTTACTTTGGAATTTCTGTTTAGTATCATTATTTGGTAATCTATTTCTCGTGAACAAATTGAGTCAATTGTTCCAATCCTCCGAAATACAATCGACATTATGATTGCTGAAATTTATGCAATACAGTTTTCTTTAAGACTATCGAGAAAGTAGCAGTGCTGATGCTATGTTTGCAGCGCATGCAATTGCAGAAGAAAATGTCATTGCGAAAAGGTTTGAGATACAAGCGCATCTCAAAAAAAGTTTATTTGATTACGTGTCCTATAATGAAATTCCAATACCTGAAGAAGGTTTTCGTCAGGACTTCATTATTTCTCTTGTTGACCAATGTTATTCTTTAATTACTAATCAGTTTTCACAGCTATCTCAGTGGAATAGAATTTACGGTTTTATACAAAATTCAGAATCTCGATATGAAAGAATGGATGACGTTGAACTAGAAGAATTGTTTATTGCCTCACGAGAGAAAGAGATTTGTCTCAATTCTTTAATGAAAATTGGAGATCAGGACCAGAAAGAAGGAGATGAATTCTCATGATTTTTTGGATTACATTTGTTTGAATTTTTTGTTACACTTACCCGAGCACGTGCATTGAATTGCGACTATTGCTCAAGACATTAGTGACAGTTAAAAGTGACGAAAGAAGTTTCAGAAAACTAAAATCAAATCAGGTATTCTGAGTTGGCAATAATTTCTAGTGAAATTCAAAAGCTCAATCCAATCATCTTTGATGAAGTAGTGAATGTATTTGCTCTTGCTGAGCAGCGAATAAAACTATATAAAGATATTTTATATCTTTTAACCATACGAACGCCGTAACAATCTGCAGATAAGAAGTCTATATTTGATCAGTTCTATACTTATGTCTTTTTCTCTGTACTTTGTTTTAAAAATCATTTCACCTAAGTAAAGCAACAAATGCCGCTAAGCCGCAAGGGGTTACTGATTCTTAGAGAATAGGAGAAAAGTATACTAGAGGATAATAAAATAACAAGAATTAAGAAGAACATATAACGATTGGCATCGCATTTAACATTTTTGAAGATCCAAACTTACTTGGAAACAAGAAGCCGGAAGTTGATTGTACTAATGTTTTCTGGTGACATTCATTAGTTTATCTGCTGACACTGAAGGCAGCCACGTGAAATTCAGTTATCTTTCTGGTCATATAGAAATTATTTTCGAAGGAAGAATTGAGTTCTATGATCCAACTTGCTATTTCTTTTTTATAATAGTGTTATGGCCCAGGTTCCTTGTACCACGGTGATGGTCCATGGTAGGACCAATGAAGAATAACTCGAACACAGGTATGGAATAACACAGATATATTACAAACAGAAATATGTACAAAGAAGTAGAAGTGTTAGTAATGACTATCAGGTTAGGTTAGAGAGAACTATATTGTCTCGACAAGTATCACTATTCCGATGTCTTACAGTAATCGTCTGACTTTGCTCTGTCTCTGCTCTGTCTCTGCTCTGTCTCTGCTCTGTCTCTGACTGACAGAACTCTCTGTCACTGCCCTTCCTCTTGAGGAGCAGTATTTATGATGTCCGGAATAGTCCATTATTATTATGGGTAAATTCCGATAACAAATAGAAAATTAATTTGATGTTTTCAGATTGGTGAACAGGAGTGAGGTAGGTTTATGTTTCTTATAGCGGATTCATCCAATTTGTAATTTATGTGTAACTGGTTACGATAGACTATATTGATATTACTGCTATTTATGTTATTATGGGTTAGTTTTGAAAGAAACACTTTTATTCGACTGTCTGTAATATAGTTTAAAAAACCATTGTTAACTAATACTTGGATAAAACCACGTGTCCTCTCGTTAGGAACTGTTTTTTATTCACGTTAATTTATAACTAAGTGGTCCTTCGCTATCATAATTGAGATGGTAGAAAATTTTACCTGCTAGATTTCGTCTAGTGGTGAATGCATTGTTACTGCATATTATAATAAAGATTTTTTTCTTCTTCCTAAGTTCGTAAGTAAACTTTAAAACAGAACTTTTTTTCAAATGTAGTTTTAAGCTCGACTTCTTTTTGCTGTTAGCTAAAATAATAATATCGTCTACATACCCGACATAAATATTATGCTTCGCGTGCTTCTTGAAAACATTGTTTTCAATATGAGACACATAATAATAGATGAAGATTGCTCCAAGGAACTATCCATACTGACTCCGTTTGTTAGAGTATCTATATTACAGTTGTGGCCTTTCGTTGAACATACATGTGGTAATTTATTTTATGAAAAACAAAGCGATAAATAATTATGACACATCTTAACACGAACATCAACAGGACTGCCTCTACATCTCTCTGACCAGAGCTCAATACGGATAAATTGGAAATCAGTATGGATTAATACCAAACTGAGTACGCAACTTACCTCTCGATAACTTGCAGATGCTATTTGCCTCAGGGTTCTTGATAAGATCCAGAGACGGATATGCAATGTGATTGGCCCTGATCTGTCATCTCGTCTGCAGTCGCTCTCTCATGTTGCCTCGCTCTGTCTTTTTTACAAATACTTTCACGGTAATTGCTCCGAGGAGCTGCTTTCGCTTGTCCCTAGGCCTCGTGAATTTAAACGTCCTACGAGGCTGGCATCCCGTTCCTACCCCTACACCATTGAAACTGTTAGATGTAGACGTCTCTTCTACTCCAATAGCTTCATGTCTCGCACATCTCGCCTATGGAACTCCCTTCCCTATTACTGTTTCCCTGACAAATACAATCTCCAACTATTTAAGTGTAGCGTCAATCGACATCACCAGTTGCCTTGATCTATCCACTTCCCTTCTCCACATCCTTTCACCTTTCATTCCTATCTGCTCTCGCCCCAAATCTTCTGTAACCCCCTTGCCTTGATCGACCCACTGTCTTTCTCTTTCTCCACATCCTCTCCTTTACCACTCCTATCTGCTCTTCCTCCAACCCTTCTATAACCCCTTGCGTGATAGTGGCCTCCAGCCTTGCTTGGGGTGATACGCTTAAAAAAAAAAAAAATTACAACAGCAAAAAGCTTTTAGAGTGATTAAGTTCTTACATAAAAAAAGCCACATTATAATAGCAGTATTCAGAATAATAGGATATGTAGACTTTTAACAACTTTTATACCGTCTATAATAGTACACACCATTTAGTATAGTAGTATAAGAAATAAATACTTTAAAATAGCTAAGAATTTACCAGAAACTAGCTGGAATCAAGAAACATTTCCACAATTTTACGTTCATTCAATCCAGAAGTGAAAAAGATTGTACTCATACCAGAAAATCATAATAAAAAATTAAATAAAAACGACCTTGAGCAAAACATGTAATAAAGAGGAACTGTAGGCGTAATACGCGACAAAGGCAAATTAATATATCTATATATCTATATATATATAAAGAGAGGGATAGAGAAAGAGAGAGAGAGAAATAGAAAAAGACAGAGGCATACCAGAGGTATTATGGTATTTGAAACATATTCAATATATGTAACGCGCACAAATATTTATAACGCAATTTGGTTACAATTTCACGCCCGCCTAGATCACGCATGCTCAATCAAACCAATGACGATTGGAAGAATAGCGGACGAAATCTAAATGCACGTCGCCAACTGATATTTTGAGCCAGTTTTGATAAATCTATAAATAAATTCACCTTAAACTACATATACAGAGTGCGATTGGTAAATTGTCATAATTTTATATATTTTATTTCGCGCATGCGCGTTGCTTGTTATACATACATACATATATATATATATATATATATAATTATTTATTTGAATATTACAACATAAATATGTTATATATATATATATATATATATATATATATATATATATATATATATAATCTATTGACACAATTCACTCCGTCAGAAATTTAGAAACGGCATACTGTTCTGCTTGTCATTCGCGCCGAAAGCTCCAATACGAATATTTCAAAATGTTTGGGTGTCAATCTGAGGATTCGGAAAGACTTGGATGAGTTTAATGGAGAGTACGAAGGTACTGTAGCTCGGAAAACTCACTCTGATTTTTCTGAAAAATAACTCCCAAATTTGTTGCTGAGGGCCTCAGACACGGTGGCCTATATCAAGCGTCATAAGAAGGTACTGGTGACCTAGGTCAAGAGGGTGGCTGCTGGAAGACTCTATGTCTGGCAACAGGACTCTGCACCATGCCCCACTAGCAAGATGACACAGTCATGGCTATCAGACAATTTCTGCGACCACATCACTCCTTACATCCAGTCACCTAACTCCCCAGACTGCCATCCTCTTGATTATTGTGTGGAGCGCAATTCTGTGAGAGACCAACAAAACTTCTTGTAACACCAAAGATGAACTAAAAGCATGGATTATGTTAGCATTCACCAACTGAAAAAAAGGAAAGCGTCCAGAAGAGATTTCGAAGTCGTCTGGAGGCGGTGGTTGATGCCAATGTCGATTAAATTGAATAAATTTACTCTTTAGTATTTCAAGACATTTTTGTGTAATTTTGGTAAATATATCTGTTAAAATGAGATTTCAGTGTTATGTTAGTTTTTTTTTTTTTTTTGCGTAACTTTGACGACAATTCATCCATCGCACCCTGTATATTGTATAAATGCATCTGTATATAGTTGTGAATAATAATAATAATGATAATAATAATAATAATAATAATAATAATAATAATAATGGCAAAGCTTATGTAATGTCAGAAAAAGGTTGATCAGTGTCTTTCTGGAGGCTAACGTTTTAAGGCAAGTTGTGGATGTGCAGGTGATGTAACGGAAAGCGAATCGAAATGAGAAATCCAAGAACCGTGTTCGAATTCCATTCGGTTTTATCAGATTCACTTATAAGCAAATACACTTGAGAAAGGTGTTAATCCATCTCCTCTCCCAACTATCGATTAAATAGTACGCCTTGTATGCGGAAGGGACATTTTCACAAAATTCTTAATGCAATTTTCTCTCGCCAAAAATAATTATTCTTACAGTCCAAAATGGGCTTCGGTTTTAAATAACCCTGAAAGGGTTGATAAATCTTTAAAAAATAGTTTAATGCAAATATTTCTAAATAACCAATATTAAAAATACACAATGAATGGTAAATGAATTAAATAATAATATTAATAATAATGTTAAAAACTTATCTTTCTGATTCCGAGTTTGTCAGATGCTTTCTGCTCACCACGGGGTTTGATAATTAAATTATTAGCAAAATCATATATTGCTTAAAGACTGATGAACAGATACCATCTGTAAAATTCGGAGTCGGGAGGATAATTTCTAACATTTTATTTAATTTATTTACTCCATTTCTGTATAAATTTCTCTTGATGTGTTCCCCTTTCACTGTTATACTATCTTTTACCAGATTATGGAAAGATAAAGTAAACATTCGTTATACCAGCAACGTCGGTGGTAATGTGTCATTCTGCTTGGTTTTCTAAGAAACGTTCCTCACACAACCAATCCCTACAGTCACCAGTCAAAATTAGATAATAATATATTCAGAGATGTTTTGGAACATATCGTAAATTTTAGTGATTTTACATTATAATTGACTTGCTTGAAGGCATTGTGTTATTCTTTGCCATTAATCCTGAAGTCAATGAATTACATTTTAAGTTTTCGATATCATTTAATGAATACATTCTACCCAATATAACAAGAAATCGGAAACTAGGAAAATAAGATTCTTTTCGATGTGAAACCCACTTAATGCGTATCATCGGCTTGATAATTTGCGTATTAGAATTTTGTACTGTACAAATAAAATTACGCCAGGCCGTAGGAAATGAAAACAGATATAAAGATCTTGTATTATGGTCGTTGTATTTTATTTATCGTCAGCTCTAAATATGAAGAAGTAATTTCTTAATAGAGGTAGTTATAACTGGTCTATATAATTGTAATTTTATTATATCATTACTATACATCTAATAAGCTAACATACCAACTTTTGTTATTCCCGATTGAAGGAGACGGCTGTGAGAACTCTTTAAACACACCCTACTAAAAACAGCTTGTCACAGCTGACTAATTTGCAGACTTGCAGTCGAGACGAGAAGACAATTTGGAAGCTCGCTATTTCATAAAGTTTTGATTTAATCTGAAAAAAAAACACACCACGGAAACTTATTAAATGCTCCAGGTTACTTATAGATTGAGTTGTATGAATCGAGGATTCTTTTACGCTGGTACAAGAGATCCAAGAACGATAGAGAGGAGGTGAGAGACGACGCGAGATGGGGGGAGGGGAGAGAGGAACGTCAGAACTGGTAGAGAAAAATCGCAATTTTCTGGATGATGATTGTCGTGTGTCGATAAGGACAACCATGGAGTTTGGAGTTGGAGTTGGTAACTGTATACATAATTATTCACGAAGATCTGAACATGCGCCAAATTTGTGCGATGTTTGTTCCCAGGGTACTCAGTGACGAACGACGCGTTGGTAACAGAAATGGACATCAAAACTGTTCCTCGCCTCCCTTCAGTCCAGACCATTCTCCCTGTGACTTTCGGCTGTTCTCTAGGTTGAATGAGAGCCTCAGAAGCAGTTATTTTGAAAACATTGAATAGATGAAAGAGGCCGTGACAAGGGTTTTGGACATCTGTTTGGATGACATTCATAGTGAGCTACAAGTATATTGAAATCAAAGGACCTACTTTGAATAAGATTAGAGTTTTGTACCTTTTGAATTTAATAAATGTCACTCCTGGAAATGTTTAAAAATGTCTGGAATGCTCCTCGTAAATCTTCCAAAGCAAAATGTCATACTGTACCTACAAAAATAAGATGAACAATGCATATTAAAAGATATATACCCAATTTTATAGCTACTTCCTGAGTTTGTTTTTTACGACAACACGTACATGGCAGAGAGAGACAATATTTAAAATGTTTTCTTTATGTACAGCTGACACTTAGTCAAGTTGCCAATCGGTCAAATTGACAGTTTTGGAATGAACTACTTAAAATGGCTCGGATTTAGAATTTTCTTTCTTTCCTTGAACTAAAATATTTGTCGTAAAGGGCGACAAAATATACACACAAACGAAGCTATAAAACAAATGATTACCTTTTGATAACAAGAAGCAAATTTAAGTATCATATATATGTTTAGTCTTTTGGGATATTCACCAAGCTTGCGTAATATTATCGTTGGACATTTTTCTATATGCCATATCCCTTCAGGGCGTCGGCGATCATGAGTCTCCATAATTTCACTTTGTTCATTACTAACCAACATTTCCTGCTAGAATCTATTTTGCACATTTATATTTCTACCATTCGTCTTTGCATCGAATATTGCTGCCATATATGGTCGGTGCGACTGTTTTATATATTGAGATTCTTGGAAAAATCCATAGAAGAATCTGTAACATTATCGGTCTTGGCTGCAATCAATTTAACCATCATTGAAATGTAGCTTCCCTTTGCATTTTCTGTAAATGTTTTCACAGTAATTGTTCTGAAGAGTTATCCTCGATGGTACGTGGACGTCTCGGCTTTAAGGACAAGACTAGATTAGCAGTTTGGTCTCGCAATTTCATTTTTGAAATTGTTAATACGTACCGTACGTTCTATGATAATAGTTTCTTTTTCCACACCCCCAGCTTCTTGTTTTCCTACAATTTTTAACAATTTAGATGCAATGTCAATCGTTCTTTTATTGTCTTCTTTGTTGTTTTAACTCTCAGTAACTTCTTACATCCTAGTAGCTTTTATTTCTTTTCTCGGAGTGAAATGATTAAAAACACAAGAGAAATGCGAGATTTAATCTATAATACATAAAATTACATTTTATTAATCTCGGGAAATGTCACTTACCATCGGCCGGCGGGGAGTTTTAGACACACAGCATTTTCCAAACGTTTACATTCTTATGAGATCGTCTTCTCTCTTGGCTAATTATTTATATATCAACTTGTCATATTTTTTCTCACGTCCGCACATCCGAGGTGCTGCTGAACCGATCAAATGTTGACATCTTGGAACAGACAGTGATATCTAGTGAACCGCGGATCTCTACTCACTCAGGTTGGGCAGTTCTCCTTCAGGTCAAACCTGAACCTGAAATGTCTGAATGCAAAGTCTATTCTGGTATCGTCTGAGGTGAGATTCCATACTACACTTAGATGACTACGGGTCAAAGTCGAATAATGGGGAAATTAACCGTTTCCATACAGGAAATATATGACATTAACTGAACAGTTAACGTTACTGTTTATAAAATACTTTTCTTAAAAAACAGTTTCCTCAAGTCTACTACTATTGTTCCTTCTAGTACTGAAGGGAATTTTCATCCAATCTTTTTGTTTTTCGTTATCTGGGAAGTTAACGTCTTTATTATATAATTATTTCCCCTGATAATTGCATGTGTTACACATTTTAGATACTGTTGCTGTTGGAAATAATGCATTTTTTGTTATATGCTAACGCTTTTTGTGCTTTTGTAGCTCTTGTCTATATGAAAGATGGTCTTCCTTAAGACTTAAAGGATTCATTCGCTTGAAGCCATTTTTCATCATTGATCTGAGAAAACGGGTATTTATAGACGATAGTATAGATATTTCTGAACGTGTTGGATTGGATTGCTAAACTTGACATTTATATGAAAGTCTAGATGTAATGATGTTATTTAAGAACATGACTATTTAGCAGGTTAATGTTTTGCTTTTGTAGTAACTTAGGACAAAAGAGAAAATAGCACGGGGAAGAGTATATTGTGTAGAAAACGTGCCTATTTGATTTGAAAATCAATTATCGATAAGAGGCTCTTAAATGGCTTTGGTGGTAAATAATCTATGTACTTCTATGTACGGCGACCTGTCAGGACATAGGCGATCATAGGTCTTAACTTCTATCTTTTGTGGCTCTTACTAGGTTTCCACCCCTGGCGAAGGCCGTTACTCCATCGATTCACACAAGCTCGGCAGGTAAGTAATCCACTGCCTTCCTCTATCTCTCTTGTTCTTATCTATCTGGCTCTTAAGTTTTCTTTTCTAAACTCTTCTTCCTCATTATGCGCCCAAGGAATTTCAGCTGTTTTGCCTGATACTGAATACAAGCGTTCTTTCTGTTGCCATTTCAGACTTTTAAGGCTTCCTTATTGCTTACTTGCTCCTTTCCCCGAATTTCCAATATTTTTATCACATTTCTGCTGGCTCTCGATTTCTCATCCGTGGGGAGATTGTCCAGCATTCTTTACCATATAAGGGGATAGATAACACCTAGCAATACAGCAATAATTTCTTTGTTTCTAATGCGTTTCCTGTTCCTCAGTACTTTTCGTAGCTTTTGGAATACTGTCGCCAGTCCCATGATTATTCGGACCTCGGTGTCTGTTAAAAAACTTCCAATATATTTGAACTTCTACGCATGATTGATATTTATATCCCCACTTCGTAACTCGCATCTTGGGCTTTTTCTTTTACTAATTCCCATAACGTCTGCTTTCTTGTAGTTGATGATTAGTCCCTTTTTCTTGCTTTCCCCTACAAACCCTATCTAAGACATCCCTTAGTTTACTTTCCGAGGCGGCTATCCATACAGTGTCATCTGAGTATCTTATATTGTTAAGATTACGCCCCGCGATACTAAATCCTGGTAGGGTCTCTAGTTTCCTTAGAATAGCCTCGATGTGGATGTTGAATAAATTGCGGAGAAGGCACATTCCTGTTTCACGCTCCTTTCTATTGCTACTCAATTCATTTTTTATCTGTATACAGGCAGTTTGCTCCCAGTAAACTTTCTGGATTATTCTAACATTTTTTCCAAAATAGATCTAGTTTTCCTCGCCGCTCCAAGAGACCCTTATCCCATATCTGGTCAAATGCTTTTGCGTAATCTATAAGAATTAAGTGAACGTCCTTTTGCATTTGCATTGATCTCTCTGATATTATTATAATCTTGAATATCTTGTTCCAGTGTCCTTGACAAAGCCGCACTGCTCTATTTCCTGTATAATTCTGCTTCACGCTCTATTCAGCATTTATTGTCATCATTCGTGTGGTTCATTATACTGATTGTTTGAAGCAGCTCGAATACATTTGCATCTGGTCTTTTATGTAATGTTATGAAGAAGGATTTCCCACAGGTTGTTTTTCCTCTTCTCACATATCTGAATGCAGATTTGACACCGAACCTCCAGTTGCTGCGATTTGTTGAGTCGGGTTTCCCGGACTGCTTGTTAAGAAGGACTGCGTGTGGCTAGTTCTGTGTACGGCATATTAATAGGTATACATTTATCATGTATCAGGTTGACAACCAGCCTAACCAGAGCAAAAGTTTTTGGGAAATCTATAATTAATCATGTATTTTTTTATTTTATTTTTACATAAATACTGGATATTTCAGTGAGTATGAATGGGTTGAATATATTAAGCTAGCTACCTCCACATTTTCGCTTAAAGGACAACATAGCATGATAAAAAAACTCCCCCAAATTAATAAAAACAAATAATAAAAATAAAGTTTTATCATCAAAATGTTTGTACACTATTTACATTGCTCAGTCTATCAAAATATTTGTATTATTATTAAGAGGAAAGACCAAAGTATTTTTTATTATTTTATTAAATTTTTAATCATGTCTAGCACGTTCGAAATTTTGGTTAGAAATCTTGTTCTTTTTTAAGTCAGTGGTCTACTTAATATTTACGATTAATGTTTTAGTGGCTTTTTTCAGGTGAAAAACACATTGATTTGGAAATTCTTGCAAAAATCAAATAATTGTCGGATTTTAATAAAACTTTCAGGACTTTATTCTCAAATGAATGAAATTATTTTAAAAAGATTTTTAGAAAAAAAAGTTTTTTTATTTTTTACATATGTTACCCATCTCACACTTACTTAATTTCATGAAATTTCTAGAAATTAAATTTCAATCTCAAATTTTTTTTTAGTTAAAAGCAGGACTCATTGGAGAATGTAAATCATCGATATTTTCAAATTACTTCTCATTTCCCGAAAATCTGCTTCGAATCATGAAATAAAAATGCAATAAAACTATGATATTATTCAATTAGCAAAGCTTCTAATTACTTTTATAAATAAAATTTATTAAGATCTATTGTCTTAAAAAAAGGTTTTCGATGAATAATGAAATTTTTACAAGAATTGTTTTCATTTTTCTTTTTTAAATTTTAATTATAATAATTTATAATATATAAATCTTTATAATTCTGCATTACTTTAATCCGGTTAGGTGATATTGTTATTAAGTGAAAACTATATTTACTAATAAAAAATTAAAAACTTAATAGAAAGTATTTTGCACCAATATTTTAAAAATAATTTTAATGCTTTTTATGTATATAAAATATTACGAAACGTGTCTCTGTTTAAAAGTATGATCGACCATACACGACAATATCAGAATATAAGAGCGATTACTATATTAATGTCAACATTCTTTAAATATTTTTAACATTTTTAAGACTACTGAGAACTTAAAAATTATATAAAACGTGTGCTCACCCGTCATTTTCTTAAATTATTTTTTAACAGATAAATCCTCCGTAAAACAACGATAAAGGTTCTGACACATTTTATCAGCACTTATTACATGATTAACGATAGGCACGTGCATAATCACTGCTACAGTTTGTTTAAAAATCCATTTCTCTGTTATTTTAAAATAAATAATATTTTTTCAAACCAGATAAATTATACTTTAAATAAGCTAATATTTCTCAAATAAAGTTTCAGTAAAGTATGTTTTATTTTTTGATGATTTTAAAAATTGAGAATTAACTTTTGTTTACAAATGTGTCAAAAATGGATCATTTTAAAGGATTTTCTGAAAGTGACCAAAGTTTTGAGATTCCAATCAATATAATTTCTACTTGAAATGCACCAGAGTATTTTGTTTCCTGGAAATAGTAAATTTAATCATTTAGTTTTCAATTAAATCTAAAAAGAAAACTTCAAGAATGCTTTGTCAATTTAAAAAAATAATTTTAACCCTAGGTATCGAAAAAATATATATTAAGCCGTTCGCATATTTGTTCGTTTGTGTGCTTTTTACACAGACCCACATTAAGCACGAGTTCATAGCCACGTATTCAAGTCACCAGCAGATGAAGAATGAAAAGCTCTTCGAATAACGTACTGGCCTCAAATTGTTAGCCACTCTAAATATTTCAGTATCGATTGCGATTTCCTTTATAGGTGACAACACAGTTGGGCGTGGTCTTGGGTCGCGCACGTGCGTGTGCGTCCTTGCAGATCGTTATCCGCACGAAACGGAATCTACCTGTCAATCAGATCGATACATGTCAGGTCTACGACCTGCGAGTTTCTCTTGCATTAAATTATAGGAATACGGCCAAAGAAGAAAAACGCAGGAGTCTGTTGGCCAGATAGGTTAATGCGAAAAGATATATTCCCTAATATAAACCCACAAAGGCAGACAGGCTGACACATGTTAATATCCACGCTCAGGATATTCCGAAGATTGGTGCATGAAAATGTATTTGCTGCTATAATTCTTGCATATTTATTTTCAAAATCATTTCGCTACAAGCAAGGCGATATTATCATTAAGGTGTAAGGGGTTACTGGCACTGAAAACGAATGAGAAATAGAATGGACAATAACAGGAGGGTTTCAGGAAGACAAAAGCTGGTGATTGAATTTATATTATTCTTTTTTAGGATTTTAAGTGGCAGGGAAGCAAGAAATCGAAAGAGATTCACAGGTGAAAATGCGATAAAAGAAGCCATTAGAATAGAACTTAGCCAATTTAATAAGACGCTTAAATTACTTTCTTGCCGCCGTGACGTGTTTATATATATATATATATATATATATATATATATATATATATATATACAGTCAACGACGAAATTATTTGTACACCCACCAATTTTGAATATATATTTCATTTTCTCACAAACTAATATTACTTACAATCTGGCCATTAAGAAGATCTGTAATGTTACCATTCCTGACCTTACATGAGGATTTCAGTTACTTTCTCACAGCCATAACGTGTTTATATCTATCTATCTATCTATCTATCTATCTATCTATCTATCTATCTATATATATATATATATATATATATATATATATATGTATATATATAGTCATGTACACCCATCAGTTTTGAATATTTTTATCCATTTCTCAGAATGTTGTATGTTGTCAGGTATTTTATATGTTAATAAGCACACAAAATAAAAAAAAGAATATAAAACTCAATTTTCAGAACAATAGGTGTAATAAAGCAAATTTTATCGGCGAACTGTGCAAAATAGGAAAAGACAAAATTATTTGTACAGTAGAAAATATCGTTTTAAATTGATTGATTCGTGTAAGTATAAGTATTTTGCATAATTATTTTATCGGTGAAGCCTTCTAGACTATTTATTCAATAAAATATTTGTGATAATTCCTGCAAAGAACATCACGTGGTGCATCGATTGTCACCCTTGTTATTGTTAACAACACGATAGGGAAGACAAAAGAAGATTAGCGCTAACTTGAGACAGAGAATTATTAACTTCCACAAGTCGGGAAATAGTTACAGCGCTATTTCAAACCGGTTAGCTATCCCAAGATCTACGGTACAGTTCGTTATAAAGAAGTTAAAACAGTTTGGCACGACAAAGAATTTGCCTGGGCGTGGAAGAAAACCCAAAATGTCACCGAGAACTTCACAAAAACTGTGTCGCGAGGCTGATATAAACTCAAGACTTTTTATGAAAGACTCTATTCAAAAACCATGTAACATTCTTGTTCGGTTTAATTTTGCCAAAAAGTTCTTGGACAAAGGAAATTGCATTTGGGAACAAGTTCTATGGTGTGATGAAACAAAAATTAAGCTTCTTAGACAGAATGATGTACAAAAGATTTGGAGCAAGAAAGGTGAGGCTTTCCTCTCAAAGAACACAGTGGCAACATTAAAACATAGAGGCGGCTAGATGATATTTTGGGGTTGTTTTAGCTCCAGAGGAACTGGAAAATTAATTGCAATAAGAGGAATAATGAAATCTGCAGACTATATCAAAATTCTGAATGAAAATCTACAACTATCACCGTAAAATCTTCATTTAGGTCGGCGATTTACCTTCAGGCAAAATAAGGATCCCAAATATACGTATAAATAAGTGACTGCGTGGCTTCAAAAAAGAAGATTACAGTTTTGCTATGGCCTTCAATGAATCCTGACTTGAATCCTATTGAAAATCTATGGCAAGAATTGAAAGTTCGAATAAATCGTCGGTCACCAAAGTTCAAAGTTCACCGGGAAATTACTGATTGTACTTATTCAAGCAATGAAACTTTCTCTTTTGCCCACAGCTATGATGCACGTATTTATTCCCATTTTTCTATTTGGCGCCCTTGAGAGTTGGGTGCGTTGATGTTTACCACTGATATAATGTCAATTCCGTTTCAATATTTTTAATACACACATCTGTCTTCAATACTTTCGAAACGGATAACTTTCGGTAAAACTGGTTAAAATTCAATATAAACTATTTATTTTTTCATATTACGCTAAAATTTCAATTTAAATACTGGAATTATGTCGTCTATTTATTACGCGGCACATCTGCGTTGCAATCTGACAGTTTGGATATCACGATTATTTTTATATTCAGTGGAGTTGCATAGCGAGAGGGACAGAGAAATAGAAAGAGAGAGAGAGAGAGAGAGAGAGAGAGAGAAAGACAGACAGAGAGAGAGAAATAGAAAGCGAGAAATAGAAAGAAAGAGTGAAATATATAAAGAGAGATAGAGAAAGACAGAGAAATAGAAAGATAGAGAGAAATAGGAAGAGAGAGATAGAAAGTGAGTGAAACAGAAACAGTAAGAGAAAACTGAAAGTGAAAGAAAAGAAGGAATAAAAATGAACAGTAGAAAACTATATATATATATATATATATATATATATATATATATATATATATATACAGTGTAACCCGGATATAAGAGACCCGGATATAAGATAAAACCGGATATAAGAGAGTTTTTTCTCTGGCCCCAAATTAGATCCTGTGTTAATGTATTATAATAGACCAAACCCTGATATAAAAGAAACCCCGATATAAGAGACCTAGTCTCCGGTCCCGACAACTCCCTTATATCCGGGTTACACTGTGTATATATATATATATATATATATATATATATATATATATATATATATATATAATGTATATTATCTACAGGATATATATATATAATAATAAAAATATAGTTTTAATTTGTGGTATATTTATGAGTTAAAGTGTTCGATATATATAGTTTTGTGCTATTCCAATCTTATTTTTTCCTATATATATATATATATATATATATATATATATATGCACATTTCATATATATACACAAATATATATATATATATATATATATATATATATATATATATATATAGTTATGTATTTGAACACAAATTCCTATCTAATACATATTTTATTAAGGTGTATTGACATTGTACTGCTGTTAGCTTTTATTCTTGAGTTTTTGTTGCGTGTGTTTTGGAGATTTTCTTTCTTACTGTGGGTGGACTATGACCAAATAATTGTTCGTTCTGAGCGCCTTCAGTTAATCTATTAGCCGTTTTCAAGCTTTTTATTTGTTCTATTCCAAACGGCGTGTAAGTTATTAGGGGGCAGACATATTTTTAATCACCGAATATGGTCAGTAATACACACACACATACACACACACACACACACACACACACACACACATATATATATATATATATATATATAGACAGAAGGCGAGAGAGAGAGAGAGAGAGAGAGAGGGAGAGAGGGAGAGAGAGAAGGATGGGAGAGAGAAAAAAGAGAGAGGGAAAAACGGAGAGAGAGGAGAAATCTTTCTTTCCCGGGGTAGGTATAGTACTTGATACTTGTTTGCATTATTTTTCGAATTCTCGATTTCAAAAAAAAAAAAGGAAATTAACATTTTCTTTGTTATCTTTTCAAAAAGCAAAGATGAAGCTGAAAATTGAAATCGCAAAATAAAAAGCACCAGAGAATAATTTTGTGTTTTCACCGAAAAGCAAAAAGAAAATTCTGTTTGACAGAAAATGTAAATTATGGGTTAAAAAAAAAAAGAATGAATTAATTTGCACATTCACAAACTTTCACTGTAAGTATTGTAACGCGTGTGGATAAAAAAAGAATTAAATCGTTGCCACGAAAAAAAAAAAAACGTATGCAAGAATTGCCTTCATTTTAGCAAAGAAAAAGAAGAATAAATTTTAATTTTGGTAAAACTTCTTTGTAAGTTTTTAAATCTATTTTGGTTAATGTTTCTCGATTTCTTGAAGCAAGTTTATACTCAGCACAACAAAATTAGATAACACAGATAATTTCCTCTGAATGAAGAGTGGGGAGTACGACGAACAGATTACCAATAGTTCTGCATTCAGTTTCATTATTATAGATTGAAAAGATAATTCTTCGTACTGTTTCGGAATCGGATCTAACTTAGAATCTTTTAAAATAATTATCTCTAGCAGTACGTCTCAGAAAGAAGGAGTGTAGTATTTCTCGTCTCTATGGCAGTTGCGTAGTTACAGAACTAGGATTAGGACTACATACGTTATACTAGCTGTATTTAGCAAATAAATAAATAAATAAATAAAAAAATTCATATTTGTATTATTTAGGCTAAATAAGGTAATCGCCGTAATTGTCTATTATCCTATGTTCCTGAGTTGTTGGCTATATCAAAGTTCAACTCAATAGTGCTCTCTAAGCGTAAGGTTAAATCTATTATATGATATTATTTTATATAATTTTATTCATTATATTCGTCGTCATCATCGTCATCATTATCAGTACCATGAACCAGGGTAATGGTAGCATCTGAGCCCCTGAGATCCTGACCACTTCCCTCAATATATCTGTGTTGAAAGCCGTATTGGTATTCATTTATATTTAGCGTATCTATTGCAAGTTGTCCCGGCTTTGCCCTTCTTTCTCTAGTTCAAAACACAGTCGATATCCTTCAAATTGAAAACTCGTTTTAGTCACGGACACGTTTTCCATCGGTAGGGGGTGAACACTGTACTGGCTGTTGACTTCAGTTCTAGGACAATTGCGTTCCTGGACATTTGCATCCCTAGACAAATGCGTTCCTGGACATTTGCATCCCTAGACAAATGCGTTCCTGGATAATTGCGTACCTCTGATAATTTTTAGAAGCTTATAATGGCAATTACCATAAATTTTGAAAAAAGCGTTAGTAGTAATCATAAATTTTTAAAAAAGGAATAAAATATATTTTCATTTAAAATGCAATGTCAAATAACAGTGTTTACTGTATGAATTCTTCCTTTGCACGATCGCTCTACACACCACCAGTATGTTTTTGCTTCATCGGCGTTTTTCTTCTGATATAGGTAGCTGTAATTTTTCTCGTCAACAAACATTTTTTAACCAGTGTTTGATTTTTGGAACTTAGCTATGAGGCCCAAATAAAAATATTATCTATAAAATCCAGAATCTATTAGATGTTTGTGGTACGCACTGCTGGAGTGAACTGAAACTGCGAGCTTAATTTTCTCTTGCTTTAAAAAGAAATTTGTCTCTCTTTTTTATTTATTCATGGTAACTACCTTTCTGCACGTTTAAAGTAATTAAAGGTATTTAGACAACTCATTAAAAATACTTTTTCTTTCAAAATTTATGTTCACTACCATTTTGCTTGTTTAGAATTATTAAAAGTTAGTTTGCAATTAGCAACACTTAAGAAAAGAAAGTATGGTAACTTAAAAAATTATGAGACCTACGAAATTATCCAGGGACACATTTGCCTAGGGACGCAAGTGTCCAGGGACGCATTTGACTGCTATGCAACTGTCCGCCCACCCGTTGACTTAAATCTTGGAAAGCCTTCGCTCGGCGATGCTATGTCATTACCGCACTGGCTGCATCCATAGCGATGGAGTACAGTCTACACCACTGTACTAGAAGGTCGTTGACCTTACAAGAAGGTTCATCTACCCCTTGACATGTCTTGTAGCTTCTTCTTCCTCATGTGCCGTGTACTCTCAGGACGTAGACGATCATGGCTCCCCACAGTTTCCTGTCCTTTCTAGCTCTTAATAAATTTTGTCTTTTTGTTATTTCTCCGAAACCCTGTTCCTCCACCCATTTAATCAAGCTCACTAAGTAGGTTATGCACAATTTTCCTCTGTCCCTCCTACCTTCAATCTGTCCTGTGAGTATCAGATTTTTCAAGCCCTCTTTCCTCATGTGTCCAAGAAATTTCAGCTGTCTCTTCCTGATGTTAAGTATAAGTTTCCTTTTTGTTTTCATTTTCTCTAGAACTTCGTCGTTGTTCGCATATTCATTCAATGGTATCCTCAGGTGGAGCCGGTTTAGTCGTCGATGACCCGACTATGTGACAGGTAGTATTGGGTTACATGGTACATGACATGATTTATTATATTACTCAGATTGAATCTATTTGTATGTTCTTCGTTATGTTTCAAGTGGTGTTTTTAAAATCTTTCTAAGATGGAAGATTCAGTAAATAACTATGACACTTCACTGGTTTGTGGTGAATTAAGATTACCAAGTGCGTTGATCGCAACACTGCCTCCAGTTGTTCCATTTCCGATCATAATTGTACGTTGTGTTCAGAACCGGGACTGGTCACTGGTCACTGATAACAGCGATTAGTAGACTTTTTGCACTACCACTACTTAAAGTTTATTTTTAGAATATTTATATATCCCAAACGAAAGAGAAATATGTGAAAACATTTTATAGGTAAAAATTAGATCAACTAAAGTGAACAGTTCCTACAGAACCTAATAAAGGAAAGCCAGAAGAAAGGAATAAACGTCATTTGCAAGAAGACCGAATGCATGGTTAGTAGTAAAAGGAACAGTCCGACATGAAAATTACAAATTGGAGATATCTAAAATCAAGCAAATACAACAATTCAAATATCTATGAAATTTTTTAACATTGGGGGGAAAGTGTTTTTTTACAATGATGTTCACCTGTACGAGGCTAGGGAGCCACATAGTTTAAGATTGTAGTGATTGGGAAAACACTCTATTGGGAGTCGGTTCCACAAAGCAGTTGGTCGCATAGGAGCTGCTCACCGATAGACTACGGAGGAAATAAGTGTGGTTCGCAACAATTTACATAGCATGGCGGGTCTTAGCCATGAAGATTCAAACTGGTAGAACACAGGATTGTAGTTCGTTTGGGAACTTTCCACGGAAATAGCAATAGATCAGTGAGAGATTTTCGATTTTTCGTCTGTGGGAATGGGGCTGTACGGTGGAAAATAATTTACCACCCACAAAGATGCGGAGACGCTTTTGGACTATTCAGACTGGAATATATGGACATCTCCTGTACATATATGACAGCAGTACTCCGGCCTGATTTGGATAGAGGATGTCTTGCAGAGTCAGGTACTTACTAGGGCGGTACATTTTCCCTGTATCTTCAGCAATGGATCGTATGTACGCGTTACACTTGAGGTCTGGGTTGCGTTTAAGACTCCATAGTTGCTCGAGCAACCTTTGAGAACATCCATTCATCGGGATTAGTGACAGCTCGGGCTTCGAACGGCAATAATGGAATGTCACTAGTTTGGTTTTCGAGGCATTGAATGTAACAATTCAGTTTGTCCCCCTCACCCACTGAGACGTTCGAGTTAGGTCAGAGGTCATCTAGAGTTTTAGAGATGCACCCATATACCGTTCTATCATCAGCATAGATATTCACAAATGATCGGACTATAGGTTTAGGCAGATCATTTATGTAAACTAAAAAGACAGTTGGTCTGAATAGCGATCACTGGTAGACACGTACGTTGATGTCTAGGGCCGCGGAGAACGGGCTGTTAGCAATCACCTTTAGGGACATACCCTTTTGGAAGGAGATTATAATTGAGAAAACACTTTCATTGATTCCATATCTAGAGAGCTTGTGCAGCAGTCCCTTATGCTACACATCTTGTCAAAGGCCTTTGAAATATCTAATGCTATAGTTCTTGGGGGGCTATGTGTTGTCTAGCGCCTCACTGATTCTCACTGAGTAATGGTAGTTAGAAGATCAGCTGTGAATCGGGCTGTGACTGAAATTCGTATTGCTTGTTGCTCAAGAGTTTGTTCCTATTTAACCGTTTCGTTGATTATAGCCGCGAAAAGCTTGCTAATTGCACTTAGGACGATGATGGATCTACACTGAGAGGGTGATGAGCGCTCACCCGCGTTCTTCAAACACCTTCCTGACACTTTTTCATTCAAGGAGCCTTTAAATAATTTCATTAAGATCTGGGATGATTCAGGGTTGATATTAAGGAAAATCAATGTGATTTTGTCTTGTCCAGTAGCATTCTTAGGGATATGATTTTTTATAAGTTTTCAATCTTCCCGAGCTGTAATAAAAATACTACTGAGCACAGCGACAAGGTGTAAATTAGGAAAGGGATGTCCCATGTCACCTAACGTTGAATTGGAGGCAAAGATTGACGCAAAGGGGGTCGCTTTATCCGAAGAGGAAGAGATGAACCCAGGACCATTTATAATAGTAGACACAGACTCTCTACCTCTATTCAGAATTTGGTTGGAGATCTTTCGGGATACAATTTGCTTGTTTTCGACCTTCCCTTGGATAGCTTGCGCATAGCTACATTTTGCATTTTCCAGGACTTCCTTACAGCGATTGCAGGTAGTTCTGAATGCAGCAAGTGTCCAGTTTCACCGCTCCCTGTGATAGATATTGAAGTAGTAGATACGGTGAGCTATGACTGCAGCTCATTTGTAGATGACTGTTCCGCTGATGCTGGAATTTATTTTTGGCTATAAAACTCTCCATTCCAGAAAGATTCCACTGTGTCATGGTTACAGTAAAGTTCTAAAGAAAACGGAGAAAAACGGAATGGCGTAATTAATCAACATAATGAAGGTTTACACTATAGAACAATTGTGAAGATGTTAGATATTCTTGTCAGTATTATTGGATTGATTATTTGGAAATGAAAGATGTTTGGCACCAGCAAAAACTTTCCTCGAACAGCCACTCGGAAAATTTAATCACGAGTAACTAGAAAAAAATGAAAGTGAATACAATATTTATATGGTTTAGGGTAGTCTGAATGTCGGTTTTTGTAAATGTTATCAGTAATGAAGAGTAAAATTAGTTTAAATTACATGACCCTTTAGTAAATTTAAAATTTTAGTTTATCATAAGTGAGTGTCCAATTTTTGTTTTTTTCTATCTATCTATCTATCTATCTATCTATCTATCTATCTATCTATCTATGTTCTTATCTAATATTTTTTGTCGCTTTTTGTTTGTCCTCGAAAATATTTCTCTCTTTCTCTGTCTCCTTTCGTCTCTCTCTCTTTCTCTCTCTCTCTCTCTCTCTATATATATATATATATATTCTTATCTATTTTCGTTTCTTTCTTTCATTCCTCTCCAGTCTCTTCCTCTCTCTCTCTCTCTCTATGTTCTTATCTAATTTTTACTCACTTTTCTCTCTCTCTATCGTCTCATTTAAGTTTATTCTTTCCATTCCCTCTCTCTTTATATCTCACTCTAAGTCTTTCCTTCTTTCTTTTGTATAGATGTGTATGTGTCTATGCTTATATTTCTGTATGTGTATGTTATGTGTATGTTTATGTTCGTGAATCTCTACACTGACTCAATAGCAGACTATGCACAATGCCAGAATCTAACCAAACTTGACATTAATTTACACGCTATAATATTTCAATATAATTAAATGTTTGTAATGTTAACTTGCTCCGTTTTTAAAATTCTATGCTTGCATTTCCACTCAAACAGTGAAATATATAAAGTTTGTGCAGAGCTAATAGCACGATTATTCATACATATATACAAATCTACTCCCACGTCCATACGAGCCTATCTGTATTCATTTTGTATGGAACAAGCCATTGTAAAGTTTATGCTAGGTTCGCAGTGACAGCGAAAGATAATTCTCCACAATTGATTGATATTTTCTTCCTAAGGGACTGAACCAAGCGGGCGCAACCGGAACTACTGCACATAGTATATCAAAAGCATATTCGGTAGCTATAGAATGTATAACGTTCTATAAAGAATGAATGTGCAGAACAGAATATATAAAATGTAATAGAAATGAATATTCATTGAATGACGGTGATATACTATATATATCATGTCATAGTCTTTGTTTTAAATCTGGGTTGTCTGCGTGCTTTGAAGCTACCAAACTAATCCATTAAGTATAAATTATCTCCTGTATTTACATTAAGTGCTCTTATTTAATTGTTTAATCTCGGTATTCACTGACGATAGGTTAAGCTGGTTCTGGCCACTGGCTGTGTAGTCATTGTGAATTCTTAAGGATAGTTTTATGTCCTATCAAGGGAAATATAATACAGTAGTTTTCTGTTGTCTTCTCACTAGCTCTGAATTCAGAGTTGTTCTTCTTCGAGACTCGTTACACTTCTAAGCCTAAAGACCTCAGTGTTCTCTACTATTACATATATATTCGTATGGAAATGATCAAAACTGATTGGAAAACTCTGAAATCTGTACAAAGATCAAGTAGAAGATAGAGTGATAAAACAGAATTTTCTAGGAAACACATGACAGACAATAATATAGTCGTCATGAAAGGCGCTTGTCCTAGTGAGAAATATTGTGAAATGTGCGGGTAATCTTGCTGCTTGGTTCTAAGAACTCAGATGGTGGATCCTCATGTTGAAAAACGACGGGAGAGCCCACCTTATATATATATATATATATATATATATATATATATATATATATATATATATATATATATATATATATAAGTGTGCGTGTGTCTGGTGCGTATGCGTGTGTGTATACTGTGTGTGTATTTAGGCAGCAAGAACTCATGTAAACAAGTTCTATTAAATTCAACCAACATAGTCTGTTTAATGTTTCTTGACTGTTTCATTTTCTTTTGTATTTTTCAATTTTTGAATGTTACACATCCGTTTTTAAATTGTGAATAAACTGCCCATTGTTTTTAATTTTGTTCGAGTACTTTTACATTCTAGGTCATTATCAGGAAATTTGTCAGCACGGTTTTTTTTCATTTTTGGTAACTATATTATATAATTTAAATATTTGCATAGCGTGTAAGTAACGTAAAATGTGGAATGGTTCAACAGAGTTTGACAATACCGGAAATGACTATATATATTATATCTATTAAAAGAAAACTTTGCGTTTCGTCCTCTGAGGGACTTAATGAAGGCAAAAGCCCCTCCCCCAGAAGACGAAACGGGTCGGCTAAGATTCCCATTGTCTTTATTCATATTGTTCTTTCACAGATATACTCTATCTGAAATTATTCATATTACATTATATCTATTATAATTATTTGAAACGCATTTTAAATATTTATACATGTATTTAAATGATTTTTTGACTATTATTCACGCAATGAATGTCCAGAGAGATACTCAAGATAGATTTAAATGGGATTGTTGTAACAGGTACTCCCTGTTGCAATAAGAAAAGCATATTATGAGAATATCTAGGACAGATAATTGTTGATTCGACTTGAAGAGGTTAATATTGTAGTTATTGAGGAGGCCTCCTTTCACAGTGTAACAGTCTAAGAAGTTGTTTAAGTGGGACTATCTTCTTACCAGTGAAATATTAAAGAAATGAGGATGAGTGTACATGATATGGTGGTTCCTGAAGGTCTGGACTGGTGCAACCAAGAAATGTAGTTCTCCCGAACATCTTCCATAAAATAACGATAGAGTAGTAAGTAGCTAGTAAGGTTTCATCTGAGGTATAAAGTTTGCAGGACGAAAAACAATTAATCACCCACAAAGACAGCTAAACGGTCTCCTGTGATCATATATATTTGATTTGATTTTCCTTAATAATAGATTCGAGTATATTGAGTTTTTCTTAAAAATGCGTGCTGTATAAATTTTTGGTATTAATTACTAATATTTGATTCATGTTAATCGTTGTTTTTTCGTTGTTTGTGATGCAATCATCGATATGCACATGAGTTGCCTTAGATTTCAATAAGTGACAAGTTAACTTACGAGAGAGTGGTGCATGTATGTCCAATATAATAATTTAATATTATTTTGTGATTATTAGTATTGAAGATTCAATCGCCCAACTGACACAAAAATTTATAAACAATGATTTAACACGCGTGCGGCCATTCTGGAATCCTAAGATGTTTGTAATGATCATGTCAAATATCTTAAACATTTTATAACAAAGGATAAATGTAACGTATTAGAATCATTAAGTGAGATATATTTTTTCACCCCAAGCAAGGCTATAAAACCACTTAGACACAAAGGGTTAGTGAGTGTGAGAAAATATGAGATAAAATATCATTAAGGATTTAGAACAAGAATCTAGAAGATAACGATTGACATTGCACTTAAATGTTTGAAGATCAAACTCAATATAAAAGCAAGAAAGTAGAAAAGATTTCCACAAGTGAGAAGTGTGTCAGAGAAGAAACTATTAGCATAGAACTTACGGTTACATCTCGCCATTTCAAGTGTAAAATTGACGAGAACTTGCTGACAATCTAGTGTGCTTAAATTTATAAAATCTAGGTGCCATGGATTTAATTAGATTTAATTTAAATAATATACCGGCGAATTATATTTTTTATTGACATTTTGTATCTTGTTAGATCGCATCTAGTTACGAAAGAATAAATGTAGTTTTTATTTTGCTAATATTAGTTTGGCTGTTCGTCTTGAGTTTTCTAAAATTCTTTGACGTTAATTATATTTGCTGGAGCTGTCATGCTCTGTGAAAGCGTTCTACACATGGTGTCACTTGTGTAATACACGTATGCATAAATTTGAAATGTAGGTTCCTAAAAATACCAGGATGTAGCCAACGAAATGTATATATGTATTTTCATTTTGTATTTATTTAAAAAAAAATGAAATCTAATTCTTAAGTTATTATTGTGTGTGTGTTTTATGTGTATCTCTGCGTGTATGTGCATGCATGTCTGTGTAAGTGTGTTTGGTTGTACATGTGTATGTCTGTGTAGTTATGTTTACTTGCCTCTATGTATGTTTGTATGTCTGTTTGGGTGTGTGTATGTGTTTGTGTTTGCTTGGGTTGTAACATTGTGTTTGTAAAAGAGAGGAGAATAAGTTAAGCATTGACAAAATTCTAATTAAAAAAAGACAAGTAATTTTGGAAATTTATCGTATTTCTGAAATATACATTTCCAACAATCTGTACACATTGTTTTAGAGGGTCAATGGGACTAATATATCTGAAAGTTTTCGTTGACCGTCGCGATGCCTTCATTGGACCGTGAATTGACGAATCAGCAGCAAGCGAGAAGACGAGATTTCTTAGTGCAAAAAAAAACAAACACCCCCCCACTCCAAAATTCTTCAGTGATGTTTTTGCTTGGTAGCGGGTCTGGAAAAACGGCTGAGGTACGGAAGTTTTCCCACCGTCTGCAACGTCTCCATAATTGTTGAGAAGTACTCAGCAACATTTCCCTGTTAGAGGAATTCAAAATGAACAATAGAAACGCCATTGTATTGTACGATTTATTATCTGAATCTCATCTAAAACCTTTCGCCTGGTGAAAAGACGGCTTTTGACTTTCATTGATACATCGAGAGATAGTGTGATATTGGAGTATTCACTAAAGATAGATACGGAACAATGACCGTACCGTGCCAAACATCAGATTGATTCACATGTCATTTCGTGACAATGGCACAGTCACTGAGCCTCTACATGCATGTATATTTGTGTGTTTACGTATATATGCATGCATGTCTGTGTAAGTGTGTTTGGTTGTACATGTGTATGTCTGTGTAGTTATGTTTACTTGCCTCTATGTATGTTTGTATGTCTCTTTGGGTGTGTGTATTTGTTTGTGTTTGCTTGGGTTGTAACATTGTGTTTGTAAAAGAGAGGAGAATAAGTTAAGCATTGACAAAATTCTAATTAAAAAAAGCGTGTGCTTGCATGCGTTTCTGTGTCTACGTGCGTATGTGTTTGCATGTGCGTATAAATGTGCGTATGTGGTTTAGTTATCTGCTAAATAAATATTTATATCTCAGTTCATAAATATGTATAAATAAACGAATACACATACATATATAATTACCTACTCATACATGTCCCAGTCAAACAAGAGAAAGGATTTGCTGTAAACATCCTTGCCTCAAGGGTTTTGCCTTTGAAACATATTTGATGAAAATCAATGACGAGAGCTTGAACTTCGAATACAAGGAGTTGAGAAAATAGTGTGATATATTTTCATATACTTGGCCCAACGTTCGATGTCATACTGAAAAAAAAGATATATTTGCCATCTTACATTAGAATAACGACAACCAGCATTGAGAACAGGGTTAAAATATTAATTAATTTCACATATCTATCTATCTATCTATCTATCTATCTATCTATCTATCTATCTATCGATCTCTCTCTCTCTCTCTCTCTCTCTCTCTCTCTCTATATATATATATATATATATATATATATATATATATATATATATATATACTTCAAGTCTAGGATTGGTGTATACGGAATAAATTCCAATAACCAACAATTACTATTCTTAAAAGAGTGCTCAATACAGAGTAAAGCATATTTAATTGTTTATTTAAAAATTATAACATAAATATGTTATAAAATCACTACAAAAATAGCCATTTTGTTTCAACACCTCCGGTGTCTTATCAAGTGATGATGTTGAATGTAGAATAAAGGGTTTTAAAAGTTTCAAATTAATTAACGATCCTTCGCAAGGGGAAACGCTGTTACATAAGCAGGAAGACCAATCAAAATACAAGTACACGAGAATTCAAAAAACTTGACAACGAAGTAAGGTTATAATAGCTATTAATGTTCGTGGTGGGAATGTTCTTAAGTGATAATCCGAAATAGCTATTATAACCATGGAGGTGTTGAAACAAAATGGCTATTTTTGTAGTGGTTTTATAACATATTTATGTTATAATTTTTAAATAAACAATTATATATATATATATATATATATATATATATATATATATATATATACATATATATATATATATATATATATGTACAGGTTGTCTATTTCAGTGAAACCGGACAATTGCTTTTAAAAACTCACTTTTATTTCTGTTCGTGTTGTGTAGGTTCCACCTAATCTGCATAGGTGACTACCAACTATATAAATAGTGGTTGGTACCGGAGGACGAGAGGAGGAATCACGAGATCTCGGTCTCTACGCGGCCCCAAGGCTAAGATCAAAGTGTAGAATCTGTTCGCAGATTACTCACTGAATGATCGCCTATGGGGCCGGGATTCCTTCTCCGATACAGGCCGGTGGCAGGGATTCGTCCCTGCGCTGGTAGTATCGTGGCTACGTCTGACTAGCTATGACCAGCTTGGACAAGCTATGACCAGCTAAGACCAGCCAAGACCAGCTCTGACTAGCTAAAGCCAAAGCACTGCGACCCGTGTGAAAACTCGGGTCCATTCCCCTTCCCCTTCCCACGTTAAACTCCGACCTTGTGTCACAACCTGGCCCTGTGGGAGGTCAAGTGAATCTCGAGGAATCACGAGATCTCGGTCTCTACGCGGCTCCAAGGCTAAGATCAAAGTGTAATATCAGATTACTCACTGAATGATCGCCTATGGGGCCGGGATTCTTCCTCCGATACAGGCCGGCGGCAGGGATTCGTCCCTGCGCTGGTAATCGAATAACGGTAATTTTAAATTAAAAAATTATCTACAACGAGACACCCGCTAAAAAGAAAAATTGGCCGACTACAAAAACATGCATGGATTTAAAAGGAGCACAAATACACCGTGTCGACTTTGAAAGGTAACAAACTTTAAAAAATTATTTTTTTAAAATTATTTGTTCAACAATATAGTGACGAATTACCTCTGATAAGAAAATCAGACGTGTCATTGAAATACGCGAACAGAAGTCGAAAACGAAAAAAAAAAAGTCCGACGCTCTCTGTTCACGAAAAAAAAAATACCAAAGTTGATTAGTACGGGCGTGAATGTAAAAGCAAGACATAAAATATAAAAGTCGTATGTTGTTTCGATTTTTTTGGTCAGCTTATATGATATTCGTGGATACACAAATTAAAAGTATATTTCTTGTTGCATGAACACTATCAGCTAAAAATGGAGGAACTATCCAAAGTCATATCGGAATTATTAAAATCCCAGCAGTTGAGTCAACAACGTCAGCAAGAACAACAGATAGCACAGCAAAAATATCAAGAACAACAGATAGCACAGCAAAAATATCAAGAAAAAATATGGCAAGAACAACTGATAGCAATGTAAAAATATCAAGAACGCCAAGAGAAAAGACTTTTGGAAATTCAAAAGTTAACACTGGAGAAATTAAACAACTATCAGGCAAATGAGGGAAATTCTTCATACTCTAATAACACCATATTTAATTCGCTGGAAACTTTCAACTATGTGCCAGACGAAGAAAAAACGTTTGTGGCGTACTTTAAACGATATGAAGATATTTTCTACACAGACTGTGAAAACTGGTCGAATTCAAGAAAAGTCAGTCTATTACTAAGAAAGCTAGGTACAGCAGAACATAGCAAATTTGTAGATTTTATTCTACCGAGAAAAACAACTGAATTGGAATTCTCGGAAACAGTGAAATTGCTAAAAGAGCTGTTTGGAGCAAATATGTCGCTTTGGCATAAGCGATGGTTATGCATGAATGTCTCTAAATCCGACGATCAGGATTACTTAACATATGCATCTATAGTGAATAGACATTGTGACAATTTCAGATTGGCAGAGATTACGGTTGAAGAATTCAAGTGCTTAATTTTTGCTCAAGGACTGGTATCCAGTAAGAGTGCCGAAATAAGACGTAGAGTTTTGTCTAAACTCGAATCTGAACAAGGCCTTACCCTGCAAAAGTTAGCAGAGGAGTGTCAACGGGCCGTAAGTTTAAAAAAAGAGTCGCAAAAATCGAAAAAGCTAGTATTGCTTATATTAAAAAAATAAAAAAGCAGTCAAAGTACCCATTAGAGAAAAATTGGAGAAAAAATTCAGCGTATTTTAATAATAGACAAGAAAATAAAAAGAACGAAAATAAAAAGGTCCCACCATATAATTGCAGACGTTGTAACAAAAGACATTGGGAGATAAATTGCCCATATAGAAATAAGAAATGTTTCGTGTGCCAAAAGAATGGTCACAAAGGATCGTGTTGTAAAACGAAAAAATTCAAGAGCCGAATTAGACAAACAAATTCGAATATCAAATCAGATAGAGATTTGAGGAAATATGTGACGACTGAAATATTCAAAAAGAATATCAAATTTCAACTCGATTCGGGGTCAGATTTAACAATAATGAACGATAAAACATGGAAAATTTTAAAAAGGCCTACAATAATGAAGTCAACGAAACTCGCTCGAACGGTAACTGGAAAGCAAATTAACTTCGAAGGCGAGGTTGTACTTCCAATGAAATTGAATGGGATCGTTAAAAAAATAAAAGTTTTCATTCTGAGAAATGGAGAAAACTTGTTGGGTACAGATTTTATTGAAACATTCGAATTGTGGGATAAACCGTTAAACTCATTCTGCAGAAAAGTAGAAAGTAATACGCAATCAAGACAGGACATTAAAGATGAATTAAAGAAAAAGTTTCCGGAAACCTTTACACCTGGTCTTGGAAGATGTAACAAGTTTGAAGCTAAATTTGAATTAAAAGAAAATACTATGCCTATATTTAAAAAGAAACGTAACGTGCCTTTCGCAAGTGTAGAGAAAGTAGTAGTACCAAAAAAGTTGCAGAAAAGAATCCTACGGGACTTTCATATGGGTCACCCGGGGATTAATAGAACAAAAAGCTTAATGCGAAGCTTTGTATATTGGAAAGGAATGGATGTGGATATCGAAAACATGGTTCATCGATGTAAAGGGTGTGCGTTAGCAGCTAAGGCACCACCTATAGTACACAAACCATGGCCAAAGACGGATCATCCGTGGGAAAGATTACACATTGATTTCGCTGGTCCAGTAGAAGATTATTACTACTTAATAGTGGTAGATAGCTTTACAAAATGGCCGGAAGTACTACGCTGCAAAAAGCCTACGTCCAATACCACAACAACTTTTTTGCATGAACTATTTGCACGGTTCGGTGTGCCAGAGTGTATTGTGAGTGACAATGGTACACAATTCACTTCTGACGATTTTAAGGAATTTTGTGAGTTATATCAAATTAACCACATAACGACGCCGCGGTATCATCCGAGATCCAATGGACTCGCAGAAAGATTTGTAGATACGTTAAAGCGCGCTCTGAAGAAAGCCTCAGGAGTTCCAACAGAAAAGGCGCTTCAGCAATTCCTACAAGTATACAGAATCACGCCTAACCAGAGAACACCATCAAACATGGCACCAGCTGAACTAATGTTCGCTAGGAAAGTTAAATCAGTGTTTGACAAGCTTTTGCCAGGAAGAAATAGAATAAAGAACACTATGTATACAGCTAGAAAAAGATACACCCCCGGAGAGAAGGTCTTTTTCAAGTGCTATAGAAACAACATTGAGTTCTGGGAGCGAGGCATAGTGGATAAGAGAATCGGTGACCTGATTTACATAATAAAAGGGCCGAAGAATACTCATAAAAGGCACCAGAACCAACTCAAAAAATGCTACGTGCTAGAGCATGAAGAGAGTATACCGGATGAGGAGGAAGATCCCATTGATGTAATGTATGATACTTTTCAAGTAGAACCTCCGCAGAGTGCTCCTGAACCGAGAAGATCCGGTAGGAAACGAAAGTTCACGGACCCATTGGACGTGAATCCAAAACGAAAAAGATATTGAAAAAAAAAAGATATACATATGAACTATGCAAAGGGGATCTACAAAGAAATAACCATAATCATCATCCCATATAGAAGCCAGTTTGAAATCCAAAAGGATTCCAAGGCTTGGGAGGGGGTGTTGTGTAGGATCCACCTAATCTGCATAGGTGACTACCAACTATATAAATAGTGGTTGGTACCGGAAGACGAGAGGAGGAATCACGAGATCCAACTAGAGACTCTGATCGACTGCGACTAGTCAACACATTCTCCAGGAACGTCTTCCCAGAAATATACAGAAATACTATATGTACTTATTGTGTACACTTTCTTGTTATAATACATTCTTGTTCTAAGCACATTTTGTGTTGCATTATTATTCCATGCAATAGGCGAGATTAAACATTGAGTCAAGACTCAACAGTTCGTCATGGTTAATAGGTGTTAAAATGTATAAATAACTAATTTTATTTATAACTTTAGAATTGTTTTCTGATTTGATTTTCATTCTCCTTTAACTCTTTTAATAATGAATAGACAAGAACGCATCTTTCTTGAGCACCCCCCCAACTAAAGTTTTGAAGAAAGATTTATAAATCCAATTGTTTTTGTATAATAATGAAATATTGTATCATTTTTTTAAAAGATTTCATTGAAATTGGCGAAATGTGTAGGATACAGGTTCGATTCCTGTCGAAGGATATTCAGTCCTGTAAATGTAGTTAATACTATTTATTATGAGCAGATCATTCACTTAAATATTTGTATCTTTAAAAATAAAGTATAATTAGAATATATATATATATATATATATATATATATATATATATATATGCTTTCGCTGGTTCCGAGGCCTCATGAATTTAAACGTCTTACGAGGCTGGCATCCCGTTCCCACCCCTTCACCGTTGAAACTGTTAGATGTAGACGTCTCTTCTACCCCAATAGCTTCATGTCTCGCACATCTCGCCTGTGGGACTCCCTTCCTTATTCCTGTTTCCCTGACAAATACAATCTCCAGCTATTTAAGTGTAACGTCAATCGACATTTCCAGTTGCCTTGATCTATCGACTTCCTTTCTCCACATCCTTTCATCTTTCATTCCTATCTGCTCTCGCTCCAAATCTTCTGTAACTCCCTTGCCTTGATCGATCCACTGTCTTTCTCCACATCCTCTCCTTTACCACTCCTATCTGCTCTTCCTCCAAACCTTCTGTAACCCCTTGCGTGCTAGTGGCTTCCAGCCTTGCTTGGGGTGATAAGCTTAATATATATATATATATATATATATATATGTATATATATATATATATATATATATTTGTGTATTTAGGCAGCAATCCTTCTTTCATGCACATTTCATTAAAAACGACTGACAAGGTGCTTTTATTTAGTTTTTTTATATAATTTCTCGTGCGATCTAATAAAGTTTTTCTTTTCAGAGGATAAATTATATAAAAACTGTCCGAATGTTCTTTTTATCCGAGCGCTTTCGGCTATACATTTAGCCATTTTCAAGGATTATATTTCAATTGTTAGAATTAGAAATAGAAATAGTTTGTTATATGTATGTTTTATAAAGTGATTCATTTTTTTTTGTTTCAAAACACGGTCAAGATATTATGTCCATGTTCAAAGTTAATATTATTAAGTGTTGGTTTGTTTGTTTTTATTAGTAAGGCTTCCATTATTTTTAGCCTTTTTTTGCAAGTGGATGATGCTATTATATTAATGTTGCCGACAAGTATATTCCGAATATATATATATATATATATATATATATATATATATATATATATATATATATATATATATATATATATATATATATATATATATTCAATATATATATATATTCAAGCATGTTCCATTGAATAATATAGACATATTATGTCTATTTATTTTTATAATAATCCTTTCTCGTTCACCGAGATCATCCTCAGGGGTGATTAGCGAAGACAAACTTATTGTAACTGTGATCGTTGTGATGGTGGTTTTTGTAAACACATATGAACACACTTTGTTATAATGTTTTTTAAATTTTAAATTCATCCCTTGTAGCCATGATGTCTTTTTTCGTCCAAATATAAAGGAGATAACAAGAGAAGTTAAAAATGTAAAATGGCATTAAATATTGGTAAAATGCATTTTGAAACATTGCTGCTATACTCGTAATAAATTTTGTTCAGTGTTGGTTGGTTGAAAACTACAAAAGCTCCGACAGAAGTCAGTGAAAGAAAGCAAGAGGGAAGGACTAAACATAAACAGTAAAAAGATAGAATGCATGGTTGTTGACAAAAGGACGAACCTAAAATGCAAATTACAAATCGATGATACCAGAAATCAAACAAGTACAAAAATTTAAATACCTTGGAAGACGGAAAGTGTGACATTGAAAATTCAGAAGGCGCATAAGGTTATTCAAAGACGCCTTCCAAAAGCTAATCATAGTATTAAGAGACAGACAAATTTGTTAGAAACAAATAAGTACTGAACTGTTAAGTAATATCTGTCCTCATATGGAGGTGAATGCTGGACAATCTCCTCAAACATGAAGATGAGACTTGAAGCAACAGAAATGTGGTTCTACAGAAGGATGCTGAGAATACTATGGATCAAGCGATAAGTTTTACAGAAAATGAAAACAAACACTTATAATTAACATCAGGATTAGAGAGTTTAAATTTCTAGGGTAAATAATGAGGATAGAAGCCATTGAAAATCTGATACTCACAGGATCAATTGAGGGCAAGTTAGACAGCGGAAAACAGTGCATGGCATACATGATGAGCTTAAGTAAATGGATAGCGGGACAGGGTTTAGGAGAAATAACAAAAAGACAAGATTTATTAAGATCTACAAAGGACAGGACATTGTGGAGAGCCATGATCGCCTACGTCCCGAAGTGACACAGCACTAAAAAGAAGAACTAAAATATATTCACGACTAATGTTTGCCTATAAACCTCAATATAAACACAACCAATATTTATGTATAGACTCAAGTATACACAAAACCAATATTTATCTGAAGTATATTCATGACAAAGGTTTATTTTAACTGAAGTATACTCATAACCAAGGTTTATTCATAGACTCAAGTATAAATCCAACCAAAGTTTATCTATAGACTCAAGTATAAACTCGTCCAATGTTTATCTATAGACTCAGAAATACACACAAGCAATATTTATCTACAGATTCAAGTGTACAAAAGTCTAATATTTATCTTTAGACTCAGGTATAATTTCAGCTTTAAATAATATATAAAGGCTTGATATATCGTAAAATCCACCAATTCAAACTAACCCTACCAATTCATGAAAAGTATCTTTCATAATGTACGAAAATTATATATCCAGACATATATATGTAAATATTTCATCATAAATCACCTATCTGTCTACTTATTACTGTCTAACTATTCGCCAATCAACCTACCTACCAACCTACCTACATACATAGATACATACATCCTCATTACTTTTCCGGTAGAACAGCGTACTAATTCAATTAAGATGCGAAGTTCGAAATCATCATTTACCTTACGAGATTTTCAGACTATAGATTTATTGTTTTTATTTTATTGTTTTATTAATTAAAAGAAAGGAAGAGAAATTACGTGGTTTCCCCTCCGGAGTAAGAAGCAGCTAAAAACTCATCATAAATACTGGCATATTTTCTAATATAACCTTTTTATCTTGGTGCAAAGTTGCGCGAAAGAACTGTTTATTCCGTCACATGACTCTCGGTTTGTTATTTATTAATAAGATCATGGGGTTTCTACGTGTATTCCTCAATAAACGTCAAAATTCTTATAATATTATTAAAATGTGATTCGCATTCCTGACAATATATTCTTTTGGAATATTTTCCATATGAACACGGGCAAGTTTTTATTTATTAATTGTTGTCGTGGCTGTAGCAGTTCTAATTAATATAATAGCGTATGACGCATTCACAATGTGAAATGAAGACAGTTGGTAATCAAGACATTTCCATAACCTATATAAGATGCTGTTTAGAAAAATACCAGCACCTTTGCCGCTTTGAACATTATATTTCGGAGCAGTTGTCTTTCTGTTATTGTATGCGTTGTGTAGCATTTCAAATTGAAAATGTTGGTCCTTTTAGACAAATACAATCTGTTACGTATAAATATGGATGAACAGACTCGTAACAAAAAAAAAAAAACAAACGCAGAGGTAGTGTTTCTTTTATGAATTCTCAAATTATGACAAAGATTATTAGCTAGATTAAAACACTGGCAAAATTTAAATAAAATCAAATAAAAGCCATTTTTATTACTTTTAGGGGTAGATTTTTCGGCGCTTTGTGTTTTAAAAAAAATTTATACTCACATAATACATGTCTTGAGAGTCTTTCAAGGTAGAGGATTACTGTGAAAATGGTAATGATTGAGGTGTGTGAATTTAAGAAAATGAGTGATAAGTAATGGGAATCATGATGATGAGGAGGATAAGAACGATTGACCCATTGACTCAAGATTAAAATTATTCAAGGAAGATGTGTTAGAAATTACGATTATTTTTATCTTCTATGGAAGCCCTTTATTATTTGTTAAAATTTAATTTAATCAACGTAATCTGTCTGGGCCTATTTTTTAAGTTCTGTACTGTAACAGATCCTACTTGACGCTTTGAATAAAGTTTTAGAGATGTAAAACGAAGAGTCATGATCTTTCTACATTATGAGACAATTACCTTCAAAATGATGAGGCATTTGTCATATTACGTTTCATACCAATTCGATTTCCATCATTGAAAGTACTTGCTGAAATTCTAAAATGAAAACATCTGTTCATTCTGTAACATATTAGCCGACAGTATCGTCCTTGTTTTTGGGCGAGTTTTCAAGACCAAAAAGGGCCCAAATTGTTCACTGTTTCAATTGTTTATTTTCAGATGAAAAACAAAGAACAAATTTCCATTCTATATACCTAACTAGAATGTGTATGAGGGATTTTTTACATGAATGAGCATGTATCATTCCTTTTCATGTGTCATGTCTCTTCAGGGGGTCGTTGATCATGTCTCTCCATAACTTGTTATAACTTATAGCGCTATGCAACTCTTGAGCCATTACCACGCCTCTTTGTCCCTTCTTTCCTATTCATCCCCCCAAACTCACGATTTTCCACTCTACACGGCTTGTTCCAGTCTGTTTTGTATCTATATCTAAATGAACTTTTAAAAATAAATTAATTTCATGTGTGACATATCTTGGGATAGTTTATATAGCCCACTATATATATATATATATATATTATTGTCATCCACAGACAGACTGTTTCACTGTATCACAGCTCATCAGTGTGACTAGACGTCCGGTTGCCTCTAGCTAGGATCGAAACCCGACTGAATTGGCGTCAGTCGGAAATTCTACCACTAAGCCATCGGCGCACGGCAGGGATAAAGGTGAATTTTAGCGTATTTATTTTTAGATTTAGATAAACACACAGTGACTGACAGTGACTCAATTCTGCCGAAGAGTCTTGCTATATTAGCTTTAATAGTCACTGTTTACAAACCCACGCTTCATTCCCACAGAGCTCAACGAAATTATTTTTTTAGGCGCAAATGTGTGTTTATATAACAAATAAAATAAATTATATTTCTTCATTTACCACTGTTTCCACTCTTTTGTGTCGTTGAATTACAACCGCTCTTCAGGAGCGTTGATGATAAAATTTTACCATCCATCCCCTAAAGAGAAATTGAAAGGTGGTCCTTCCCTCAATACCTTTCCCAAAATAGTTAAAATGACTATTTGATTTTAAGAAATAATATATATATATATATATATATATATATATATATATATATATATATATATATATGATAAGATAAAGTTTTAAAGTATGCTATATTTAGTTATATAGCATAGAGCGTATTTAAATATAAAATTGGACATTCAAGTCTACACCTGGAGGCGACAATCTGTTTCATGCTAAACGCAATGGTCTGCTGATTGCGTTTAGCTTAAAACAGACTGTTGTTTAAAAAAAACGTATTTATGAAAACATAAAGTATATTATGCAGAAGAGTTTATCAAATGCATTATTTACACACAGAAATAAGCTCGACTACAACTTCGATCTCAAGAATTTCACACTTATTAAAAGGGAAAATAACTTGGAAGGAAAGTTCTTGAGAGTGCCACTATCGATTTGTTTCCAAAATATTAACTTACGCAATGAATTTTCCCAAATATTTCCATTCTTAAAAAAAATACCACTTTCTCAAGTCAATATACATAACAATAAAAATGTGAACAATTAAAAGAAAACAGTTAAATCCGGATCTTACACCTTTTAATTTTCTCCTTAGGTTTTATTAACACTGCTTTAATAATATTTTAGAGCATTCTGAACGATATTTTTACTTTGGTTTACAAATTCATGTTGCAAAATAAAATACTTACCGTGACAAAGGGGGTCAAAACGCGTTGGTAAAGAAAGTTTTATATATATATATATATATATATATATATATATATATATATATATATATATATATATATATATGTATATGTATATATATATATATAATATATATATATATATAAAACTTATATATATATATATATATAAATATATATATATATATATAAAACTTATATATATATATATAATATATATATATATAATATATATATATATATATGTATATATATATATATATATATATATATATATATATATATATATGTGTGTAAAACTTATATATATGTTATAAAACTTTCTTTACCAAGCGTTTTGACCCCCTTTGTCACGGTAAGTATTTTATTTTGCAACATGAATTTGTAAACCAAAGTGAAAATATCGTTCAGAATATATATATATATATATATATATATATATATATATATATATATATATATATATATATATATATGTATGTATATCACTATCCCTCTATCTATCTACTTATTTTTCTTTCAATAGGAGTGAATGCTGAAATGTTCTTGACCTGATCAATTTCTTAAAATCAAATATTCATTTTAACTATTTTTGGAAAGATTTTCAGGGAAGGACCACCTTTCAATTTCTCTTTAGGGGGTTGATGGTAAAAGTTTATCATCAACGCTCCTGAAGAGCGGTTGTAATTCAAACAGAAAAGAGTGGAGACAGTGGTAAATGAAGAAATATAATTTATTTTATTTGTTATATAAACACGCCTATATATGTGTGTGTATGTGTGTGTTGTTGTTGTCGTTGTTTGTGTGTGCGTTCGTATATAGTCTGCCCTCAAACCCATATATCCATGTATACATCAACTGTGTCATTTTATTTTGGATTTTTAATTCTTTCTGTGATATTTTTCTTAATCCACTATAAAGTAGTAATACTTTTTCGTGTATAACTATATTAAAAAATATATTATTTTTACTTTGCCATCCACTTTTCTCTGCCGTGTTTAAAACTGACTTCCCTGTCTCAAGGCTGAGTGATTTTTCCTCAACCAATTTTTGAGAAGAATTCTTTTTATTCGTCAGAATTTTCAAACTGCAATTCAACAGAAAGAAAATCCACATAAAATAAACTGGAAACAGTAATGTTATAGTTTTCTTCAACGTTATTGATTCGATTAAGCTTATATGAAAGAAAAAATAAATAAAATTGAATATGTAAAACGAATAATTTATAAATACAAAAAATAATAGGTACAGAAGATCTGGAAAAAATATTAACAAAAGTGAAATTTAAAAAAAATTTTTTCCGCACGTAGAACTGAATACCAAGTTCATTTGGTATTTAACTTCGTTGTGATTTTCAAAGAAAAAAACAAATCCAAATCCAGGGCCTTCTCACACCTGGTTCACCTTCACCGCTTTCTCTAGCTATAGTGGGTTATGTGGAGCTGGGTCATCGGACCAAATCGTCTCGACATCTTGCCTTTGTACGCATTCTAGTTCTTTTCCAATAATAATAATAACAACAGAAAACTAAAAGGCGAAATAACAGTAATATCCTGTTCCTTTCCAATGTAATAACTTTAAAAGTGTATGGATATAATTAATTCCTTTCATTTCCTCTTCTATAAATAATTTCATCTTAATTATTCGGATGAGTTCTTCGCATCGTTTTTAAATTGTTGTTTGATTCCCCTCCCCACAAAGACAATGAATTGTACATATGTAGTTTAGTTAGGACTTTCATGGAGACAATGTGGTATTATGGTGGATGTAGTAAGAAAGGTAAGTAAGAAAGTGTTGTTTTGGTGTTAGGAATATTGTGGTATGTTTGGGTCAGTGTTTGTGGCTATCTAAATTTAATGTTAAGACAGATGAAGACTGTCTTTTTCTCCCTTTCCCCATTTTGGCTTTGTGCCACATTTTCTATACATAGCAGAAATAAATATCGCTCTTCGCTATGATTTCTAGACTTTTATGAATTTAATCACAGTGCCAGACTATTGACGTGGTCTCAGCAATTTACATCATTTGAATTCGCTAGATATAATTGTAAGTTTTATTCTGTTTTCTTCAGACTTCTGGCTTGTGGAAATCTCTCCCGGCTGCATGCTTTCCAGCCAATTTTGATTTCCAAAAGTTTTAATGCAATGCCAATGCTATCTACCGTCTTCCTGATTATTCATCTATTCTCGCTCGTTTTCTGTTTTCTAATTCTTAAGTAAGCCCTTGTGCCTTAGTGGCTTTACTGCCTTGTTTGAGGTGAACTAGATTAAAAAATGCATATTACATATAAAATGTGAATCTGCATCCTATCTACCTGCATCTTGTCTACAAGCCTCAGAAAGCGCAAAGTGAGGATTGTGTATACATTTGATTTTCATGTATTAATTTCTCTTTCCAGCACTCATGACAGAGACAGATTAAGAATTATCTAGCCGTGTGCGTATGTATCTGTATAAGGGGGTGGATATATGGATGGGTGAAATTGTTATGAAAGTAATTCTACATGGATTCGAAAACATTCTAATTTTAGTTCTGATATATCGTGCGAGTATATATACGTATATGTGCACGGGTGGTTAGAAAGATGTTCCGATTATATGACCCGGATTCCGAACACACCTGTCAATAAGTCCAGGCGCTGACTACTTGATAATATCGGCCTGGGAGACAATCCCATCTGGCAGTATCGCCTGGAAGCCTATCCCTGGTCTACCTAAGCCTTTTGAGTGAAATTAACTTGAGGGAATTGTGTGGAAGTCGTCGATTGTTGTTATATATAGCGCCAAATATAAATGGAATGTTCAACTTATCGTCCGGCTCTGAGTTTTGTAGATACTTATACGCCTGTTAGTGTTGACTGTTTTTGATTTGTTTGGCTTATATATATATATATATATATATATATATATAAAACGGGTGAAAAAGTGTAAGCGCATTCAAACAACGCGCTTCGCCGAGGTAAGGCATGTGAGTTCAGCTTCTTCAGGATGGAATGAGTGGAATGAAAGGGAAAACTGTGTTTAAGGAAAATATGTTTGAATGTTTCACTTCGGCAGATCGTCCTGGCGATCTGCCGAAGTGAAACCGTGGTAGGTTTGTCTGGCTCATTAGGTTTTGACTAGGTCTGCTCTACGTTTGTATCAAGCTCTTTAGTTAGTTAGTGTTTACTCGTATCGGGGTTTTTTCTTTGGGCCTTGAACCCGTATCTGTGCGATTATTTTCGACAGACTTTCATGTTCCTGGCTCTTTCTTTTTTAAAACCGTTTTTTCCCTTCGAGATTGATTTGGCTATTGTTAAATCAAGAATTCGAATGTTTTTCAACACGAGTATATTCACCTATATATATATATATATATATATATATATATATATATATATATATATATATATATAGAGAGAGAGAGAGAGAGAGAGAGAGAGGGATAGATAGATAGGTATATTTACGTGTGCGTGTCGGAAAAGTTAATTTTCAGTGAAGTACCAGACATGTATGGAACTAATGTTACAAGGCCGTGTTAAATGTTTTCATCTCGAACAAGAACTCCTTAAAAAATTCCGATGTGTCTACAATTTGGATGAATTTAGAAAACGTATCGAAACAAGTAATTATCAGTACCCATATATTCCTTGTGTGGTAAGTCAGTTATCCTTAATATTATGTGTGTTAGTATATGAGGAAGAAGAGGTAAAAATTAAACTGTGATAGGTATGTAAAAAACTACTATTCAGCGGCAGAAATTGATTGAAAGCAGACGAAATCGAAAGATACGAAAAGTTGAGTAAATCGGTGGTTAGAGAAATTCCTGTCGCACGACTTTGAAAGAAAAACAGCCGACTATTGATTATTGAAATTGATTGTGGCTATTTATAAGAATTTAACGGCTCAAACAAAAGCTAAAATTTACTGTGAATAATTTGTTAATTAGAACGCTAATTGGATGAAAAATATCAGTGTAATGTGTTGTGCACATTTTTATTGGATAAAATATCGACGACAGAAATCCGAGTTGGTAGCAGTTTTGATCAATTTTGCTGTTAACTCAGTAACCTTTTCGTTTTGACTGGAAAAGTTATAGTGTTACAATTAGATACAAAATATAACAGGGAATAATCAAATTTAGTTGGGATGTGATCCTCTTTTTGAACAAAAAAGAAATCCACCTTCAATTCTCATCATTCGAGTCACAATATTATGAAAAGATCCAACCAAACATGACTATAGGACATAGCGCCAATTTACGAACCATTTGCCTTATTCTCTGGCCCACCTGCCTTGTTCTATGATTAAGGAGGCGCATTAACAGTTACTTTGGTATCAGTAATGACGTCATTATTGGTAGACAATTACTTTATTCCAAGGTATGCTGTGTACGTTGAGCGTTGACTGATGGGTTGATCGGCACCAAGGTTGAATTGGAATCCCATTTGATGCTGTTCAGTGATTACCATCCTTGTTAGGGTGCTGAAAACAGTTGTTTTCGAGCGAAAACAGGTCAATTTTGACTTCTTTTTAGGTGTTTTCGTAAATCGATTACACAATTCCATGAAAGGCACCGTACGTTGAGCGTTCACTGATGGGCTGAGCGGTGCTAAGATTGAATTGCAATTCGATTTAGTGTGCTTCTTTGTTCGGTGGTTACCAAACTTTTTAGCCGTCGGCGATCCATCACTTCTGAAAGCCTACAATTTAACGTACTGCTGACATCTGCTCCAAAATCGCATATTCCTAATATAGTTTTTCTACTCTTTCCAGATAAAATTTTATAGAAATTGACTTATATATTTGTTTAAATCGATAGAACAAACTTTATCTCGATACATTACTATCTTGGAGATAAAGTTTTGTTTTCTTTCTGGCAAACATTCCTTGGTCAAATCATGCTAAATTATGTATTCCATGATTGCCACGACTACATTGTAACAGTTACTCTACCTATTACATTGCACCTTTGTCTCAGTTCATTTCTATAATCAGAGTAAGGTGAAGCCATCCAGAATCCTGATGTCTTTAAAGGTTATCTCAACAGATAAGTATTATTCATACAAGTACATTCCTGGTTGTGTCTTTTTTGTTGAGGTTTCGATAAAAAATAATGAAACATTAAAATTTGAATACTGACAGTTATGCGTCAGAATGAACTTCAAGTGTAATAACACTGCAGAATTCTTACAAGTAAACGCCGATAAACAGATTGATAAGATTTTTTAATTAGGACAAAATAACAAGGAAAATGTATAGAGTATGAAGAGTTATTTGAGACAAGCACAGCCGACACAGTTTGCAATATTTGTCAAGCATAATCAACAGAGAAGCGTTTTAAAGCATTCATTATTATTCTGTTGGTTCGATAAGTATTACTTGATAACAAAAGAGATAGGAAATTTTTTGAAGTAAAGTGTGCTGAAATACCAATTCTATCTAAAAAAAGACCTACAATGACTTTGCAAGACAATTTTCTAGCCAGAATCTTATCATTAAAAGTTTACATTTTATCCATGCTTTGAATAGAACAGTAACAACGTGTATGGTACTTCTACTATGTAGAAATATTCTTGTCAAAATCCAAAGAATCTGTAATTTTATTGGTCTTGATCTAGCATCTCAGCTTCAGTCACGTTCTAACCGCTGAAACGTAGCATACATGTGCCTTTTCTATGAATATTTTTTATAAATATTTTCATGGTAATTGTTCTTATGAGTTTGGTACCTCGACTTTACGAATTTAAACGCAGTACTATATTGGCAGCTAGGTCTCATCATTTTATAGTTGAAATTGCTAGATGTAGCCATAAGTTCTATGCTAACAGTTTCTTCTCTCACACGATTGTGGAGCTGTATTACTGCCCAATAAACTTTGATATTCAAACATTTAAATGCAGTATAAATCGTCATTTTCTGTCTATTTCAATCCTGTTCTTTTATTAACCACTTTCCTTAATAATGTTTTTTGAAATTATTTCATAATCAGTAACTCATTGTGTCTTAGTAGCTTTATAGCCTTGCTTGGAGTGAAAAAATAAAACGTCTATGTCAGTGAATGCTAGACAATTTCTTCGAAGATAAAGACAAGGCTTGACACCGCAGAGATGGTGAGGATACCGTGGGTAAAATATGTTTAACAAATGGATAAAAAAGAATTTGGTACTTAAAATCAGAAAGCGAAAAACAAGAAAGAAGTGCTTGGAGAATTTAACACTCATAGGACACATATGTGTTGAGGGGTCTCCCCTTTTTACACAAATGGACTCACCCAAGGTATACATATACTACTACCAGTGAATACCCGTGTGGTAGTAGTAGAAGGCTGAGTCAGTAGTAACAGAAGAGTAGAACGTTGAGTGGGTCGGTAGAACGTTTGGACAGTTAGACTGTGCAAGTGTCACAGTAACAAGCACGTAGACTCAGGAAGAAGTCATACAGCGATACGTCGATACCAAAGACTATATATATATATATATATATTTTCCTACTAACCCGCATTCCTGGAACTACTAACCTGTATTGCCAGTTTGTATTATTACGTTAATACATTTATTTTCCTATATTCATTCTTGGCGTTTGTTATTATTTGATACCGGATTTCATTCCGGAATCCACAACAGTATGAATCAATCTCTTCTCAACCAAGCTCAGGTTTAATATCCGAGTATAATGGACACTCTAGTCCTAGTTAGAAAGCAGTCTAGCTAAATTCAAAACAGTAGCACCTCTTGGAATGGTAGGTTGTGATACTTTACTCCCGTAAAAGAGTAAATGGTATTAAAATACATACATATATATGTCGCCATGTGTCCTTTTAATAATTTCACATATACGTATTGGCAAATGGGGAAAAGGCGCAAAAATATTTTCATCAGCTGACTATTTTTATTTTCTTCTTCATTCATATCTTTCTTGGACTTGAGCGATAATGTTTCACCTGTAGCACTGAGTTAGACACATGGGTTATTTTTTTTTTTACCCCCGAACTTTTAAATTACTCGTAATTCCATGAATAAAACATTTCTCTATTATTGTATTGGTGTGTTTCACCTACAATATACGTATGTTTATTATAATTTTCCTTTCAATGAATAATTATATTTTCAGTTCAAGTTTTGATTTATTGTATATTGTAGCAGATATTACTTGTTATGTTATTTGTTACATAATTGTAACACGATAAGCATTTTTGTATTTGGGTTTGGAAACACTTCAGGGGACTAGCCATTTTTGGAAATCCGAGGTGACTAACGCAGAGTTAACATCAGTTTTATATGTTGGTTTGTTGTCTTATTTAACTGCCATTTCATTTGTCTTCTTATTTAATCATCATTTCAAAGATAACCATGTCCTCATTTCTAACACAAGCCTGTATATTTAGCACTCAATAAACAGTTTCCCGTTGCTAGGCATTAAACCAGTTAGCTTAGTTACCAGAATATCTGTTCACAGATGAGCTACGTCACACTGTTCATGCTTTTATACACGGTTTATCTTTTTGTTTCGTCGTCCGCGGTGTTTTGGGGATAGTACAAGGCAGGGAATGTTATTGAGGGCTCTAGCTATTTAGCGTTGCGTGCAAGACTGGGCTTCTTTGGATTTAGCCCAATAGTGAAATAAATGCGGATGAAGGCATCAAGTTAATTGCAGCACACGTATCCTGACTGATCAACGAAGATTTCGATTGCCAAAAGTAATCAGTGCCAAACAGAAGAAGCGTGCATAAAAAATTCAAACGATTACAGACACTATGTCATATCTTATTATGCAAGTGAATGTTCCCACAATAAAATTGGTAATGACCAATGATAATAAAAATGTTTCGGGATATACTTATATAGATATCATCATCATCATCATCATCATCATCATCATCATCATCATCATCATCATCATCATCCCCTTGAATTTTGTAATCGCAGGGGGGAATGCAGAAGCCACACTGAATCTCCTCCATAACGGTTTATCAAAAGCAGCCATCAACAATTCTGGTATTGTCATCGTTGTACAATGTCAAACAATGGACAAGTACATTATATATATATATATATATATATATATATATATATATATATATATATATAATGTACAATATATATGCTCCTGAAAATTTATTTCGGTTGAGCTCTCTGGGGAGGATGTGTGGTTTTGTAAACAGTGACTATTACGGCTAATAATGCAAGACTCTTCGGTAAATCGAATCGAGTTCTCTCAGTCACTGTGTGTTTATCTAAATATAAATACGCTTAAATTCACCTTCTCTGCCGTGCGCCAACGGCTTCAGGGTAAAATTTCCGACTGACGCGAATTCAGCCGGTTTTCGATTCTAGCCAGTGGCAACCGGTCGTCTAGCCACACTGATGAGCTGTGATACAGAGAAACAGTCTGTCTGTGGATGACAATATATATATATATATATATATATATATATATATATATATATATATATATATATATATATATGAATATGAGATGGGATACGTAAAATAGAGTTGGAAGTTTAACTTTAAACGAGTATTATTAAAATAATTTTTAAAAATTCCAAGGAAAAATCCCGCCAATGCCAACCTCGTAGCTTAAAATATGGTTAAATTTAAAAATAATTACTAAAATTAAAAAATATCCGTGAATAATTCGGTGAGACTTGTACATTGAAAATATGTTAATATATAATGTATATATGAAATTAAGTAAATGTAAATATCAAGTATTTATCATATATATTATTTTATTTTAACAGAAAGCAAGGAGGTAAACACTATTAAGACACGGGGCGGGGGTTACTGAGAGTGAAGGAATGAAAGAGGACCAAAAATGAAAAGGATTTAAAGAGATAGAAGATGGCGATTGATGTTGCATTTAATTGTTTGAAGAACGTAGTTCAGATGAAAGCAAGAAAACAGAAGAGAATTCCGCAAGCAAGAAATATTATTCGAAGAGAACTAACGGTTTAATCTAGCAATTTAAATACTGGAATTATAAGACATAGCTGCTAATTGCGCTTAAATTGGTAAAGACGAGTTACGAAAGAGGAAATCTCATCAGAAGAATTAGCGTGAAAATATTTATAGGAAAGCAGAGGAACGCTACGTTACTACGATGGGAAAGAGGCTGAAGACCTGACGTCAGGCCAGGACCAATAACGTTGCAGATTCTTCTTTGAATTTTGCCAAAAACCTTTAGATATATAGCAGAGTCACCAGACAAGTTCTTTTAAAAAATCGGAATCATCCAAAACAAGACAGTAATGCCATTAAAACACAAGGGGTTGCAGGGTGTGGAAGAATTAGGAACAGAAATATGGTTGCAATATTCGATGACGTACGGACGATTGGCAGGCATATAAATGTGTAATATATATATATATATATATATATATATATATATATATATATATATATATATATATATATATATATATATATATATATATGTACGTAACATATGAAACATTTTCATTAAATAATCACTACCTGAAGAGTTGATATAATTCTTTTAGGATAACAAACGTATAATGTCCTTTATTGAATTAAAGTTTGACATCTAAATGTTTCCTGACGAAATTACCTTTAATAAAATATTGTAACACTCATATCTGTTCTTTCTTAAGAAAGAATTTTCAATGAATTATGGCGCGTGCAACAATCAAAATTCAAGTAGGCAGACAAGTACAACTGGCTTTGTGATTGGTACCCATCTACACCTCTCTCCACGGCATCATCGCTAAACGCCATCATCTGTGGTTAACAATATATCATGAATTTTTTTTGCGCGTTCATTGATTAGGCCCATCAGATTTGGACAATCACATATGAATCAAACCAGCCTGGCATGGTTCGTAATCTCACATTAACTGCCAATGTTGCCCACTTTCCCAGAATGAGGTTCAAAGCACTAAACTGATTTCTATTTTCCTTCCTTTTTTTCCTAAGCTCTCTGTTTTTATTTTTATTTTTTGCTCTCTTTTTCTTATGATTCTTATATTTCTGTTTTTTTGTTTCCATTTATTATCTTTCTCACTCCCCTATCAAATCGGCAATTCTTTCTCTCGTTTCCTGTCACTTCGTTTCCTCTTCCGTCTTATTCGTCCCTTGTTACCTTTCTCCATCTTTCTTTTATCTCGGTTTTTAACTGTCTGATCGAGCAGTACAGAGATGACGTTATACAGACGAGATTTAGACGGCATCGATCAGTCTGAATGTCACAGAGAAGCAAACTAAAGCGTGGTCAGTGAAGCGTAAACGGATATTGCCGGTTAAACGTTACTAATAATGATTTGAAACCAATGGACCCCGATAGAATATCTAAAAATATGAGCAAAATACAAAATATTTGCAGCGATAATCAGCTTACAGTAACAAACACGAGTTACTTTTTCAATGTACAAGAAAACAAGAAAAGTACATAACATTTTAAAAATGAGAAACAAAGAGAAAATATATTAGTCGTGCCTTGGAGTGCCATGTCAATTATTATAAAAATGACAGATACAAACATAAAACATGGCGTTGCTTTTGTGAGCATGCGCGCTCGCTTCGTGCTGTTTGCTTCGTAAATTGAACAAAACATTTTGGTACGCTTTGTGCAAACGAAGCTAAAAAACAATGAAAATGTCACTTCAGGTTGTTGATCATAGATTCTGTAAAGAAGAAAGAAAGAGTAAAATAAAATGTCGAGGAATGAAGAGTAAAAACTGAAAGAGAGAAGAGGAGAGAGATGCAGAAGAAGTAGGAGAAGAAGAATAAAATAGAGAAAATACTAAAAAGAAAAAAGAAAAGAAAAGTGAAAGGTCAAAAGAAGGAGAAAGTAGAGAAAGAGGCATTTTGTAAGGAATGAGAAAATTAAAAAAATATTTAAAATGAATGCGATGTGAAGGTGAGAGAAAGAGACGAAGAGAGAGAGAGTTAGAAATTAGACTGATGTATATTAGATCTCCCTTTCTCTTATATATTGTTCGCACTATTTATATCTTTCTTTCTCTGACTGTTAGTGTGTCTCTCTTTCTACACACACAAATATATATATATATATATATATATATATATATATATATATATATATGTAAAGGCAATATGGAGTAGGAAACCAAAACTGCAAGATGACTGAAAAAGAGAGAGAGAGACAGATAGACAGACTGAAAGAAAGAAAGAGAAACAGAGACAGAGAGATAGATTATAAAAGAGATTGTGTTCGCCTGCCTCTCTCTCTCTCTCCACACACACACACACACACACACACACACACACACACACACACACACACACACACACGCGCACACACACACACACAATGTAAAAATAAAACAAAACGACAAAAAACAAAACAAAAAACCCCCAAAAACATTTAAACGAAATCCTCCGGCGAGTGGATGTAACCCCTGAGAAATTATAAGTAAGGTCAATTAGTTTTAATTATTACTATATATACAGTGTGCGATTGATAAATTGTCGACTAAATTGCAGAAAAATGAAAATAACACTGACATCTCATTTTAACAGATACATTTACCAAAATTACACAAAAATGACATGAGATGCTAAAGCGTAAATTTATTCAATAAAATCACCATTTGGCTTCTTACCACAGATTTAACGGGTGATGTTGTCGCAAAAAATTGTACGATTCCGTGTTGAGTCAGGGGTCCTCACCAACAAATTCGGGAATTCTTTTCTTATCAGAACAGAATGAGTTTTCCGAGCTACTTTACTTTCGTAATCATCGTCCAACTCTTTCCGAATCCTCTGCACTGCCCTCATATTGGCACACAAACACGCTGAAATGTTTATATTGGAACTTCCGGTGCGAAGGCTGCTTCCAAATTTATGGCGGACTTAATTGCGCCATGGTGATCTTTTTCCCACAGATGGTGCCCAACTGACCCTACTATAAAGTGGAGTCGACAAAATAAAAAAAACAACGCGAATGCGCGAAATTAAAAATATTGAATGACGAAAATTTACCCATGCCACTCTCTCTCCCTCTCTCTCTCTCCCTATATATATATATATATATATATATATATATATATATATATATATATATATATATATATATATATGCATTTAATTAATTTGTTTGGTTAAACGTTATTTTTAAATAAATACTCATATTTGAGTAGATTTAAAAAATAACGTTTAAACAAATAAATTAAAAGTCTGTCGGATGTCATCCATTTTCTAATATATATGTATGTATGTATGTATGCATATCTACATGTGAGAATTATATTTATATAATGATTATATAATGTAAATAATATATAATAGTAAATATATTATATAAAATGTATAATATTAATAAATAATATTAATATAAAATAACTGATTTAAAATATATAATATTAATATACGTAAAATATAAATTAATATTAATGAATATGATTAATAATAAATATTAAACCCATATATTATATAATTACAGAACATCATAATTAAATAATAATTATAGTCGACGTTTACGCTATTCCCCCCACCAACTCGATATATATAATTCCATCAATAAGAACATTATTTCACTCTAAGTTCTTTTAAAGCTTGTAACAGGGTACATAGCTATTTTACTATTTTTTTCATTGAATTGGCTAATATATATATATATATATATATATATATATATATATATATATATATATATATAGGGAGAGAGAGAGAGCGAGCGAGTGTGAGTAAAAGAGAAAGAATGTGAAAAGAATGAACAAATAATTATTTTTCTTCTCTTTAAGAAAGGTGACCACATTTTTGATAAAACGTTAATAGAAAAATAGTGTGTGATAGAAGATGCTAAAGATTTCTGGTCACAATCAAGATCTTTTAAAGTTCTGGTCCAAGTCTTTTGATCAGAACCTGGGAAAAGGTTTCAGTTGGAAACTTTTAGCATACCCTTGAAAGTGTGACCACGTATATAATTCTCAGATAATATTTTCTAAGAATAAAAAGTTAAATTTTATAATAATTTAGCATAAAATAAGATAAATGTACACGTGAAGCATATTTATTTGAATTTAAATTAAATAATAGGTTTCGTTAGTCATTAAGAAATTGACCAATTGCATTGGGAATAATTCACCTTTCAGCTAATCGGTCTACCTTTGGCTATTTCAACACGAGGCATGTCTCGAAAGTGACGATTCTTCTTTATTAGCACGAAAATACAATAATTACACGTAGCTCTATTATACTGTTGAACAGAGCAAACTTTCATCTACAAAACACTATTGCTCACTTAGTCACTACGATTGGCTATTCGTTTTCGCCATCAATGAACAAGACAATGTAGGCTAGCGACAAAGGAACGATATAGGAGACGATCCGAAAGTAATGTCTCCTATTTATTTCCATGTGATCTAAAAAATATACCAGGAACACAATAATATTGTTAGATAGAGCAAGTTTTCAGCTACAAATCACTATTTATTGTTCATCACTGGCTAAGCATTCTCGCCAACAATGAACAATATCGCGATCAGAATGTAGCCGATTCGGCACATACATTTTGTCACTGTTGAAATGTATTACCTACTGATTTACCATTCTCACATTCACTCTTCGGTCTCTGTAAACAATTGTCGATGTAAATGGTTGCAATTTTGTCCACATGAAAGAATTCAATGATGAACCTCTGCCCCATATTCACTTTCATGACAGATGATATTTTGTCAGATTGCTTCTAAGATACCATCTGTAATAAGGTAAATATTTAAATTTCATTTGTGGGAAAGTTCGTCTTCTAGTGGCATTCTTCTTTCATGGGTTAACATAATAAAATAGGAAGCATTACATTCAGAGCCTAGCTGATTAAGTGGAGAGTTTATTATCTCAACGAACCGTCGGTTTTCGAATGCAGGATTGTCAAAGACTGATATTGGTAGTCGGTAGTCGAGAGCAATAATAATTCATCAGCGAGTATCTTTTATTGCTGGTGTAGTTACAAGATCATACCGCATAACCCAATGACAGGTATTCATCAACATCATCATCATCATCAACATCATCAGTCCCGTGACCTTGTGGAGTCGTAGACTTGACTAGTTCCTTCCACATATCTAGATTCATTCATTCTTATTCATTAATGTGTAGCGTGTCTTGGGCAAGTAGGCGTTGCGCATCTCACGCCTCTCCAACTCAGACCGATGTTCTACAATTTGAAGACTCACCTTTCTCACGAACACCTGATAATTGATTCAATCGAGGGAATGTTCCATCCTGACCATAGACTTCAGCCGTCCACCCAGCAATGCCGTTTCATGACAGCATTGGCTGCATCCATAGCTATGGCACCTCATCTACACAAATGTGATAAATAGCCGTTGATCCTACGTTGACCCAGAGCGGCATTACCTTCACAAGTCACATGATGTAGGCCTCCTTGTTGAGTCTGAGGCCCTCACCAACAAATTCGCGAGTTCTTTTCTTATCAGAATGATCAGAGTGAGTTTTCCGAGCAGACGTACCTTCGTAATTGCCATTAGATTCATCCAACTCTTTCCGAATTCTCTGGACTGTCCTCAGATTGACACACAAACAGCTTGAAATGAGCGTATTGGAGCTTCTGGTACGAATGCAAAGCAGTACAGCATGCTGTTTCCAAATTTATGCAAGATGGACTTTTTCTCACAAACGGTGCCCAACTGATCCTACTAGTGTTCAGTTTGACAAGATAAAAGAACAACGCGCATGCACGAAATTAAAAATATGAAATGGCGCCAATTTACCCATCGCACCTTATTATATGTGTGCGTTTGTGTGTATGTGTGTGCGTGTGTGTGTGTATGTGTGTGTGCATGTTTGTAGGATGTATAATAGTATGCGAAACAATAGGAGATATAATGTGACAAAATTGCAAACTTAAAATCCATCAAACACCAACGCATTATATATATATATATATATATATATATATATATATATATATATATATATATATATATATATATATATATATATATATTAAAAACATATTTTAAATCAATTAATTTATAATATGTGTGTGTATATATATATAGACATATTATAAATTAATTGATTTAAAATATGTTTTTTTCGCTACACAGTGATAACCAGGTTTCAAAAATGGAAGCTAAAACCTTCGAATTTAATTTTGTTATTAAATTAAAGACATTATATATAAACATAAGTTAATTTAATTTATTACCCCTCTTAGCCTAAAAAATCCATATCCTGAAAAAACGCGTTATTTAAAAGTTCTGAAACTTAACACAAACGCACATGCACACACACGCACACGCACGCACACACACACACACACACACACACACACACACACACACACACACACACACACACACACACACATATATATGTTCGGTTTCTTCAGAATTTTTTAAGATGTTAGGACATATATATATAATGTGCATGTATATAAATATATATATATATATATATATATATATATATATATATATATATATGCAATTTTTTATAAATACATTATTTATATATTATATATGCGCGGTACTTATTGGAAAGCGCACAATATCAGTGATAGAGCTAATATATTTAGTTGGATTATATATATATATATATATATATATATATATATATGTATATATATATATATATATATATATATATATATATATATATATATATATATATATATATATATATATCCAGGTAAGATTAGAATGAATAGATTACAATTCCAACTTACGTAACATTTAATTTAAAAGAAGGCACAATACAAAGTAGAGCAATATTCTTTATATGAGGTAATATTCTGAAATAATCCATACATACGTACACACGCACGCACACACACACACACACACACGCACGCACACACACAGACATATATATATATGTTAAAGATTTCTTTATTAAAAATATTTTACATTGAGACACGGACATTTTTGTTTCGAGATTTAAATTTTTTTTAAAAGTTTTTCACTGAAGTTACCGAACACTGATGACGAGATCTCGAAACAGAAATTTCCGTGTCGCAATGTGAAATATTTTTAATAAAAAATCGTTAAAAATATTATGGTCTACGTTGTATTGAGCACTTTAAAAATGCCAGTGTACTGTGAATTCTAAATCTGTTTTTTCTTTCTATTCATTTGTGAATATATATATATATATATATATATATATATATATATATATATATATATATATATATATATATATATATATATATATATATATATATATATATATATACACAAATACAATCACGATACATTTGTCACTGATATATTCTCCGCAATTGTCAATGATGTCTTGTCTGTGTTCCGGTTTCTCATAGCATGAAAAAATAACTCACCCACCTCGACCCCCTGAGCTTACTTTTATATTTAGCTCAGATCTGACACTTAATTATTTAATCATGACATATCCACAAGTCTATTTTTAATTCCCCCAACTTTAACTTTCGGAAAAGAGGTAACACCATGTTTTTTAAATTTTCTTAAAAATCATTTAATCACCAGTTACATACAATCGCCTGAAGAAGTACATTAAAACTATTGAAACATGAAAGCTTTTGTTTAGGGATTTCAACGTTTTTATTATGATCTCTTATAATAAAATTTATCATCATCATATATATATATATATATATATATATATATATATATATATATATATATATATATATATATATATATATATATAGGTAACTATACTCGTGTCGAAAAACCTTCGAACTCTTGATTTAACAACAGCCAAATCAATCACGAAGGAAAAGAAGGTTTTAAAAAAAGAAAGAGCCAGGAACATGAAAGTCTGTCGAAAATAATCGCACAGATACAGGTTCAAGGCCCAAAGAAAAAACCCCGATACGAGTAAACAACTAACTAAAGAGCTCAATACAAGCGTAGAGCAAACCTAGTCAAACCTAATGAGCCAGACACACCTACCAAGGTTTCACTTAGGCAGATCGTCAGGGTCGGCTGGCTAAAGAGGCAACAGAAACTGGCATATATATGGAGACGACCACCAAGACAACACCACGTGACCAAGGAAGAGAAAAAAAAAAAAAAAAAAAGGGAAAAAAGAAAAAAAGAAAAGCGACAACGGGGGGTGGGTATAGATTTATTCAACTAACTAAAAGGAGAGGGGATAATTAAAAAAAAACAAAAACAAAAAAAAACACAAACAATAATGATAACGCTACAATCGGGAGAGAGAAGCTTATTTCAGTAACCAAGCATTTCTGTGTCTACATTTGTTAAGAATCTCGGTTTTGGAATTTAGTAGATCATCAGGTGTATTATATAAAGCTATAGCTAATTTTTCCTCGGTGCATAGCTTACAGAACTTATGGCCCGCTTTATACTTAGTGCATCTTTTTAATATTTCCCATTTCAGGATGGGGTCCTTGCTACCTTGTCTGATTTGCCATATATAGCTAGATAATGTAGTGCTATGTTTAGTTTTTTCATTTTTAAAACTACTCATATGATTATAATATCTTTTTTTAAAGGTATCCTGAGTGGCTCCTATATACACTTTAGGGTTTATGTCGTCTATATCCTTGTAAATTTTCGCCTGATAGACCACGCATTCTTGTTGACATTTACCCTGTAGGGGACATGTATTTTTATTCCTACAATTGCAACTGGGGAAACTAATGCGTGGATTGTCCCTAGTCTTTTTCTTATTATGTCCACTAATTAAAGTCTCTACATTAGGCATGCAGCAGTAACTAAGTTTTACATTGTTTTTGTTAAATATCTTATGCAACTTAGTTTTCTTGGGGAAATTCTGCTCTAATAGGTTAAAAAATATTTTACCAATTCTTGTTCTTACGGCTAAGTTAAATGGTGGGTTAAACCACAAAATATTTCTATGCCTGTTATTGCGTTTGTTCTGAGTTCCAGTGTATTCCAATTTTTGTTTGTGTCCACACTTATGTAGGGCTTCCTCATAAACTATTTTATTAGCATCGAAAATGCGTTTATCCGATGAATTAGTTGAAAGCCTATAGCTAATATTTTTAGGAATATGTCTTATAATATGTGCTGGGTGGTTGGATTTTATACCCTGACGATCTGCCTAAGTGAAACCTTGGTAGGTGTGTCTGGCTCATTAGGTTTGACTATATATATATATATATATATATATATATATATATATATATAATCCAATTATATTTATTATTTATTTCAAGTGAATGTTGTTTTTTGAACAGCAGTATAACTACAACGATTGGCAGCAGTTGCATTACGCCTCGAGAAACACCAAAGATATCCTGTTGACTGTCTAATGTCTTAATAATAATTACTTTTTGTAATCGGCGCACGTGTCAAAGAAAACAATATCTGACTTTATTAAATTTGCAGACAGGAACCAAACTACAGAGTTTCGTTTTTTTTCCAAAACATTAAGTTGATTTATAACATGTACGATTCTTCGTTGAATAATTTAACTCTGGCTATTCACAAATGCTACGCAACTGTCAATTAGACAACAGAACGAACGTAATGGTTTTAACTTCTGACAGGTGATCATTTGTTCGTACCGTTATGAAAAGCTTAAAGCCCATGTCCCTGCACCTTGTCATAAGGACATACTACCACGAGCGTATTCGCGATATATTTTTAAATTTATTTTTCCATGTAAATAACGATCTGTTGTTAACTGAAGCAAGAATTGGATTGTTAATTTTAACGTACCCAACACGAAACTAGTCTCTTTTAATCGTTTTTTAACCATTTTTTGGCTTGCATCAGCATAGCTGAAGCCGACGTCCAAGGGAGTATCTCATTGGACATTATCAGGGAAATGTTTGCCATTGGCATGAAGCGAAATGATTATGTTATATTAATTGCTCGGAAAATTGGTTCACTGTGTTGCAATAGACAGTTTTTCTTGTCAGAATCTATAAATATCTCCAGACATTGAATATTGCTGACACATCCTGGGGTTTCTGCTATGTATTTAGAGATTCTTGACGAAACCAAAAGAAGAATCCGTTATGTTGTCGGTCCTGACCTGGCATCTCGAGTTCAGTTACTTTCCCGCAACCATAAAGTAGCTTCCCTCTGCCTTTTCTATAAATATTTTCATGGTCATTGTTCTGATGTGGTTTTCTCTTCAGAACATCAACTCGACGAATTTAAGCGCAGCACTAAAGCTAAGTCTCATCATTTTACAGTTGAAATGTCTAAATGTAACCGTAAGTTCTACTCTAACAGATTCTTCTCTTGGACTTCTCTCTTGTGGAACTCTTTTTCGATTTCTCATTTGGAATCTCTATCCATTATACCACCCATACAGAGAAAGATGAGTTAGAGATAGATAGGTAGATAGATAGATAGATAGATAGAGAGAGAGAGAGAGAGAGAGAGAGAGAGAGAGAGAATGTGTGTGTGTGTGTGTTTTATTAAGTTCAACCGAATTTTCCTGTAATTCTTTTTTTATTTTTACTATTTTCGAATAAGTTATTGCACTATCGGATCAAAATATGGATAAATTGTCCAAGGTTCAATTTGTTACTCCGTTATGATGTCAATATCGTAGATTTATACAATATATCTAAATTTGAAATGTAACGTTCCAAGTATGTCAGGTGATGAGGGGTTGGGTAATCCGTGTGGATAATTCCAAAGAGGATGTAATCCAGAGAGCTCAATTTAACACCAGACCAATTATTAATTAAATATTAGGTTGGTGCAAAAATAATGTCGTTATTTGCATAAGTAACATATGTGAGAAAACGACATTATTTTTGCACCAACCTAATAATTAAGAAAGAGACACCCTTAAGGTTCCATGATTTATTTCCCAGAAAATATATTTTTCTGGTTCTTCATATCACATCTCTAGTTAAAAAGGATGTCCTTTTCTTAATTATTTAATATATATATATATATATATATATGTGTGTGTGTGTGTGTGTGTGTGTGTGTGTGTGTGTGTGTGTGTGTGACAGATTTTATAGATAAAACCATTATTAGACCGCCAATATATATGTCGTTTAATATAGGGTGCGTTGTGATCATTACCTGGTGCCTGACGCTTTAAAGTTCTGAGGAAAATTGAACAATTATTTGAGACTACTACACATGCAGTTGGGGTTGCCATTTAACTTTAAAGTCGACCTGATATCACGTTCTGCTCGAGTGTGCGTGTGGATAAATTAACCATGTCTGAAGAATTCACTTCTTGAGGTGAAGCTTTTTTCCGTCATGACCTACTAAACTTACCAACTTGTGATATTTGAATATCATATCATCCCTCTGGGTATGTGCTAGTTAAGAACGTTGATTAAGATTTGATTAATACCAAGAGAGTGAAAGAAAGTTATTAAATTTTATCGATTCGATAATGTCATTTGAAATAAACCATCATTGTTGCAGGAAAAACAAAGCAAGCATTGAAAGGCAAACATTTTCTCATTCTTGTATTATTGACAAAGAAATAACGGCAATATTGAAGCAGCGTTGCAACCATTTAGATTACAATCTAAGCGTTACACTTTTTAATCAAATATAATTATTTAATGAATCAATTATGTGTAGATTTTAATTATATTTCTCACATTAATAAATTTTGACGGTTCCAATTCAATGAATGGATTTTTATTATTCTTTTCCTTTTAACACATTTTGGATGGTCCAAAATTCAATGAGTAGATTTTTCTCAATTTAACATATGTTGGATATTTGAAATTTCAGTATGAGTAGATTTTTATTATTTTCTTATTTTAACACATTTTGTACGTTTCAAATTTCAATGTGTCATTTTCATATTTCACGATTTAACACATTTTAGGTGCTTAAAATTTCAATATGAGTTGATTTTTATTATTTTTCTCATTTTAGCCCCTCTTGTACGTTTCAAAATTCAAATTGGATTTTTATTATTTTTTCATTTAAATAAATTGGATGATTGAAATTTAACTATGAATGGATTTTTATTAATACTTCTCATTTAAACATATTTCCAACTGTCCAAATTTCAATGTCAGTCGACTTTCATCATTTTTCACATTTGAGCAAAATTTGAACGTTTCTTTTTTGTAGACATTTTGTAGACATTGCATTTGGCATTACACAGGAAATTATTGGTTATTGAAGGAGTTTGAAACTGTTTCAAGTGTATTTCTCTTTTTCGGGCAGGAATTGGGTGCTGTAGATTTTAATAAAAGCCTATGATTACTCTGAAATGTTATTTTATTGTTGCGTATAAGACTTTTAATATTTGTGGATTTTCGATAGAGCTTAAGTTTTATATCCTTATGTGCGCATTACCTCGAGATATGCTAAAGTATAGTTTAATTCTGTTTTGGGGGTGAAATAGAATCTATGTTCTACCCTGTTTAATCTATCGACTTTCCAGACATAATGTAATGAGGAGATGATAGCAAAGCTTATAGACCACGCGCGTCTCTGACGTAACGTTGCGTTCAGCTTCTCCAGGTGGAAATGAAGAAAAGTTCCATAACTAATGAAAACATTTGTTATTTTGCATCTAATTTGAACACATTGTTAACTATTTTTCTCATTTTTCATTAAGTTTCGTTATTTTGCAATACAGTATAAATAGAAATAATTCTGTATTTTTTCTCAGATTAACAAGTTTTAGACTATTAAGATTTCAAAATAATGTTTTTTTTCGTTCGTTTTTACACATTTTCGTTTTTTCTGCATTATGCGTAGACATTATTCAGTATTTTTCTCATTTTAAATCGTTTTAAATTATCAGTCCAAAATATGTAGTTATTCATTATCCTTTCATTAAATCAAGTTATCATTATTTTGTATTACATTATGCATAGAAATTCAGTATTTTTCTCATTTTAACATGTATTCGGCTATTATCAATTAAAAGTATGCGCTATTAAATTATCCTTTTCATTTTATTTTGTTATTTAAGTGTATAAATTTCGCATTTCACTTTCGTACACATTTTTCGTTTATTGTCATTTAAAAATATGTTCTTTTACATTATCCTTTAATATTTGCACTTTTTCATTATTTCGCATTACATTATATATAGAAAATCAGTATTTTTCTCATTATTCAGTTTTATTACTGTTCTGATATTTTGCATTATACATAGAAATTCTCATTTTAACAAGTTTTCGACTATTATAATATAAAAATATGTTTTTTTCGATATATTTGTAATAACTATCTTTTTAATTTTGCATTAAATTAAGTATAGAAATTCAGTATTTTTTTCATATTAAAATGTTTTTATTATAATCAGTGGGAAATAAGTGGTTTTGCATGATATATAAGCTTTTATTAGTTTGCATTACATACACTATATTTCGTATTATCATTTTAATACGTTTTCGATTATTATCATTCAAATGATATTGTTTTTCACTATCATATCATTTTTAGACATTTCCTTTATTCCGCATTATATTATGTATAGAAATACCGAATATTTCGAATCTTAACTTTGTGGTGACTTTTATAATTTCAAAATAATTCGTTTTTCGTATTTCATTCATTTTTGCATATTTTCTTTATTTATCAATTTTCTGACCATTATCATTTCAAAATATTTTGTTTTACATGACCATTTCAGTTTTACATTTTGATATCAGATTATTTTATTAGCAGAAATTATGTGGTTTTTAATTAAACTTTCCTTTTTGCAACATTTAGTGAATTCGCACGTGTTGAAATGCGGTATATTTACAAATTTATTACTTTTTAACTTTTAATCTCTCAAAATTTGTAGTTTTTTTATCATCCTTTCCGTTTTATTCCTTTTTGTAATTCGCATTATATAATGTGAAGAAATTCCGTATTTTATTATTTTATTATTCTTCATCTTTCAAAATATGCTGATTTTCAAAACTGATAGTTATCCTGTCTAATGAAAATTAACGGAAATGTGTAACAAGTGTTACACATTTCCGTTAATTTTCATTAGACTATGTGTAGAAATTCCGTATAATCACAATTTTATCACTTTTATGAATATTATAATTTAAAATTACTTTTTATTATCCATTCCTTGTCTACAGTTTGGATTATATTAACTATAGAAATCACGTATTTTTATTAAACTTATCACTTTTTCGACAATTATAATTTCAAAATATGTATTTTTAAAAATTATACTTTGCTTTTTGCAAATTTTTGTTATTTCGCATTTTAATATGTGTACGAATTCATTTTATCACTTTTCGACAATTATCCATGCAAAATATGTTGTTTTTCATTATACATTAATTTTTACACATTTTATTAATACGTAGTATATTATGTTTAGAAATTACGTATTATATTAATTTTATCAATTTTCGACTATTACAATTTCAAAATATGTTTTAGTTAACCGATGCTGTTTACACGGTTTTGTTAATTTGCATTATATTATGCATAGAGATGCCGTATTTTCACTTTTTTGTCTATTATCCTTTCAAAATATGTCGATTTTCATAATACTTTACTACTTTCACATTTTCTTAATAAGCGTTATGTATAGAAATTTCGTATTTTTATTCACTTGTTCACGTACGAATCGTTCAAAATATGCATTTTACCATTATCCGGAGGTTACTATTCCTTTTTCTTAATTCGCATTATATTATGGGAAGAAATAGTTTACTTTTCCTTATTTCATTACTTTCTCTAGTATAAACTTTTCAAAATATGCATTTTATCATTATCCTTAAATTTTTACTACTGTTTGTTAATTTATGGGGAGAAAATGCTTATTTCTCTTTTTTATCACTTTTTCTTGTATGAACATTTTAAAATATTTATTTTATCATTATCTTTAGCTTTTTGCTACATTTTGTTCATTCGCATTATATTATAGGAAGAAATTACCTATTTTTTTATTTCATTACTTTTATTAGTATGAAACTTTAAAAATATGCATTTTATCATTATCCTTAACTTTTTACGGCGTTTTGATAATTCGAATTATATAATGGGGAGAAATGCATAATTTGTGTATTTTATCACTTTTTTCGTGTGAACCTTTCAAAATATGCATTTTATCATTATCCCTATGTTTTTACTACTATTTACAATTATATTATGATTAGAAATTGCTTTTTTTGTATTTTAATACTTTTTCTACTATGAACCTTTCAGGATTGGCATTTTCTTATCATCCTTAGCTTTAGAAGGCCGGAGTGTACAAGGCCCGAAACGTTGTAATAAATATGGCGACAAAGATGAGGACAATAGTCCGCTTCATATTTCTTCATTTTCTTACATTTTCTAGTAAAAACATTTGAAATTATTCTGTTTTCCTCATTATTAGCTTTTTATAAATTTTCTTTAATTCTCATTTTATTATGCGTAAAAAATTGAGTATTTTTCTTCGTTTTATTACTTTTCCTTGTATGAACTTGACAAAATATGCTTTTTATCATTTGTGTTATATTGTGCAAGGAAATTGCTTATTTTTCATCATGTTATCACTTTTTCAGCGTGAACCGTTCAAAATAAACTGTTTATCATTATCCTTAGTTTTTAAACCTTTTTGTTACTTCGTATTATGTTATGCAAAACATTGCCTACTTTTCCATTTTATACCTTTTTCTAGCATGAACCTTTCAAAATATGCTGTTTATTGTCATCCTTTGTTGTTCGCCTCATATTCCAGGAACATATTTGCTTATTTTTCTTGATTTTATCACTTTCCTTATTTGGAACTTTCAAAATACGGTGTTTGTCATCATCTTTTGCTTTTTAATACTTTTTTAAATTCGCATTATATTGAGTGAAAAAATTTCTTATTTTTCTTGATTTTATCACTTTTTCTTGTATTGCCTTTCAAAATATGCTGTTTACTATTGTCCTTAGCTTTTTACAACTTTTCTTGATTTTGCATTATATTATGTGAAGAAATTACTTACTTTTCTTCATTTTATTTTTACTAGTATGACCCTTTCATTTTGTTAATTTGCATTAAACAAATTATATTAAACGAACAAATTGCGTCTTTTTTTCACTTTTTCTAGTAAGAGCCTTTCAAGAAATGCAATTTACCTTTACCTTTTTATTTTTTTAAATTCACATTATATTGTTCGAAGAAATTGCATATATTTCTTCATTTTATCACTTATTGTAGTATGAATCTTTGAAAATATGCACTTTATCTTTGTCCTTGGCTTTTTACATCTTTTTGTTAATTCGTATTATATTATATGAAGAAATTGCTTTTCTTCATTTTATCACTTTTTGTAGTATGAACTTTGGAAAATGCGCTGTTTATGATTATCCACAGCTTTTTATATCTCTTTGTCCATTCGTATTGAATTATACGAAAAATTGAGTATTTTTCTTAACTTTATTACTTTTTCCTTATGAATCATATTCTATTTATCATTTTTTTAACGTTTTACAACTTTTTGTTAATTCGCTTTATATTATGAGTAGAATTTGCCTCTTTTTGTATATTTTAACACTTTATATACAATGAACCTTTCAAAATATACTATTTTTCATCATTTTTGCTGTTTTATGACTCCTGAATCATATTATGTTTCGAAATTCCATATTCTTTCATTTCATCCCCTTTTTGCATATTATCTTTTCAAATTATATTGGTTTTCATTATCCCTGGCTCTTTTCTCATTTATTCAGTTGCATGATAATTTGTGAATAATTTCTGTTCTATGAATTTATAACTGATTCTACTACTTACCCTTTAGAATCTATTGTTTTTTTTATTATCATTCTATTTTCCAAAGTATCTTGTTTCAGTTATTACCCTTCACTTTTTACGTTATTTTATTTCGCATTGCATTAAATATAGAAATATCATATTTTCATCCTTTTTATCAATTCTTTTAATATTATCTTTTCAAAATATTTTCTTTTTCATTTATCTTTTGCTTTTACACGTCTTTTTTACTCGCTTTATATAATATGAGGAAATTACATATTTTTATTCATTTTAACACCTATCTACTATGAACCTTTTAAAATATATTGTTTTACCTTATCCTTTGCTTTTTACACCTTTGTTTAATTCGCATTATATTATCTGTAGAAGTTCTTATTTTTTCATTTTATCACTCTTTTGAATATTTACCTTTTCAGAACATGTTGTTTTTAAGATCCTTCCTTTTTAATGTCATTTCCCAATGTATTATGATTGCAAATTCCGTACTTTTATTCATTTTATACTTTCCCGAATATTAAGTTTTCAATATTTTTTATTCTTGGCTTTTTCACGTTCTTTATTTGCATTATATTATGTGAATAAATTCTGTTTTTTTTATTTATATTATCACATATGATTGACTTTTCATTTTACAACCTTTTGTTAATTTTATTATCCTTCGCTTTTTAAAACTTTCTGTTATTTCGCATTGTAATATGAGTAGAAATTCTTAATTTTTATTCATTTTATAAATCTTTCTAATATTATCATTTCAAAATATGTTGTTTTTCAATATTCTTTTAGATTTTACTTTTTCACAAAAATTCGCAATATATTAGGTGTACAAATTGCGTATTTTTATCCATTTTATCACATTTCGACTATGAATCTTTCAAAATACGTTGTTTTTAATTAGCGTTTGCTTTTACATCTTTTTTTAATTCGCAATATATTATGTAGTAAAATTACCAGAACAATTTTGTGGATAAAAGAAATTGGTAGAAGAATGACAATAGGGAAAAAATCTTTCTTTTGCCAACGCGTTTTGTCTTCCGACTTTATCACGGCAAAATTGAAGCGTAATGTTATTGTTTTCATAGACGAAACGCGTCGGTAAAAAAACTAAGATTTCTTTCTATGATCATTCTTCTACCAATTTGTCTTATCCACAGAATTGTTCGACATGGAAAACAATTATAGTATAAAGGAAGTTAACATTAGCCAGAAAGAGGCTTACGCAAAAGCATCTCTATCTTTTTAAATTTTGGATTTAACTATGAAGGCAAAAAAAACTTCAATTTTGCTTTGATAAAGACAGAAGACGAAACGCATCGAAAAAACGAAACGATTTGTTCTTATTGTCATTCTTATACCAATGTTATGTATAGAAATTCCATATCTTTTTCATACATTTTTATTTTCAAATTATGTTTTACTAAACATTGTTTTTAAAATTATGTTATTTCATAATCTATTTTGAGTAGGTATTCCGTATTTTTATTTATTTCACAAATTTTCCGAATATTATCTTTTCAGAATATGTTCTTTTTTATTATCCTTTGCTTTTTACAAGTTTTTGTTAATTTGCATTATATTATTTGAAGAAAATTCCGTATTTTTATTCATTTTATCACTTATCCTACTATTAACCTTTCAAAATATAATGTTATTCAGTATCTATTGATTTTACACCTTCTTGTCAATTCGCCATATATTATGTGTAGAAATTCCGTAATTTTTTCATTTTATGACTTTTCTTACTATAAACCATTTAAAATATATTGTTTTTCATTATCCTTTGCTTTTTGCATTTTTCGAATATATTGCATTATGTTATGTGTACAAATTCCGTATTTTTTATCGCTTTTCGACAGTTATATTTTCAAAATATATTGTTTTTCATTATACTTTGATCTTTGCACGTTTTCGATAAATCGCATTGTTTTATGTGAAGATATTCCGTATTTTTATTAATTTTATTAGTTTTTTTTTCTAATATTATATTTTCAAAATATATAGTTTTTCATTATCCTACCTTTGCTTTGGCAACTTTTTCTTGCAAAATTCGCAATATATTATATTCGCAATATATTATATTCGTAATATATTATATTCGCAATATATTATATTCGCAATATATTATATTCGTAATATATTATATATAGTTATTCCGCAGTTTTATTCAATTTATCACTTTTTCTATGAACCATTAAAAATTTATTTTTAAAAATTATCCTTTGCTTTTTACACATTTTTATTTGTAGAAATTCCTATTTTTTTTTCATTTTAACACTTTTTACAAAATTATTTTTCCTAAATATGTTGTTTTATTTATTATCTTTCACTTTTTACAACTTTATTTCATTGTTATGAGGAGAAATTGCGTATTTTCATTCTTTTATCAATTTTTCAATTATCTTTTCAAAATTTATTTTTTCATTATCCTTTGCTTTTTATAACTTTTTAATTCGTATTATATTATGTATTGAAATATTGTATTTTTTATTTCATCACTTTTCGAATATTATCTTTTCAAAATATGTCGATTTGCATTATCCTTTGAATTATACAACTTTTTGTTAATTCGCATTATATTATATGTAGAGATTACCTTTTTTATTCATTTTAATAACTTTTTATTATGCTTCATTTTTACTATTATTTTAATATCCTTCACTTTGTTTATTGTGAACTTTTCAAAATATATCGTTTTTCATTATCCTTTGTTGTTACAAGCTTTTGTTAATTTGTAATATATGATGTGTAGAAATTCCGTATTTTTTCATTTTAACTCTCTTCGACTATTATCATCTCAAAATATGTTTTTTTAATATCCTTCTCTTTTTACAACTGTATGTTATTTCGCCTTGTATTATGTGTAGAAATTCTTTATTTTTATTCATTTTATCATTTTTTCGAATATTATCTTTTAATAATATATTCTTTTTCTTTTGTCTTGGCTTTTTACAGCATTTTGTCAATTCGCATTATACTATGTGAAGAATTTTCGTATTTTACTTAATTTTATCACTTTTTCGACTATTACTGTTTATGTCGTTTTTATTAAGGTTTACCGTTTAAACCTATTTGTTAATTAGCATTATAATATTTGTAAAAGTACCCTTTTTTCCTTCTATGGTTTTTTGCATATTATCTCGAATTTCTTTTTCATAATCCGTCACTTTTTGAAACATTGTGTTAATTTTCAGCATATTATGCGTCTAACATATAAGTCTAACATTTTATTTGTATTACTACTACTAACATTTCTAAATATAGTTTTTCATTATTCTTTTATTTTTACACCTTTCTGTTAATTCGCATTATATTATGTGTACAAATTCCTTATTCTTTTCATTTTTTTACTCTTTTTGGGTGTTATATTTTCAAAATGTGTTGTATGTTATCCTTCGCTTTTTACAACTTCATGTTATTTCGCATTGTATTGTGAGTAGAAATCCAGTATTTTTATTCATTTTATCTCTTTTTCGGTATTATCTTTTCAAAATATATTGTTTTTTATTCTGCTTCGCTTTTATAACTTCGTCTCAATTCTAATATATTATGTGTAGAAATTCTGTATTTTTATTTATTTTATGACTTTTTTCACTATGAACATTTCAAAATAAATTGCTTTTCCATTATCCTTTGATCTTACAACTTTGAACAATTCGCAAAATACTATGTGAAGAATAACCGTATTTTTGTTCATTTCATCACCTTTTCGACAATTATCTTTTCAAAATATATTGTTTTTCATTATCCTTCGCTTTTACAGCATTTTGTTACTTAGCATTATGTATGAATTCCATATTTTTCCATGTTATCATTTTTTCGAATATCATTGTCGTTTGTTTCTTTTCATCTTTTTTAATTCGCATTATATTATCTAAGAAAATCTGTATTTTCATTCATTTTGTCACGTTTTCGACGTTTTTAAAAATATATTGTTTTTCATTATAATTGCATTTAAAATTTCTTAAATTTTAATTATATGTAAATTTCCGTATTAGTTCATTTTATCAAAATATTTATCTTTTCAAAATATGTTTTTCTTTTTTATCATTCGCTTTTTATAGCTTTATGTTATTTCGCATTGTATAAGGCGTTGAAAATTACGCATTTTCATTCATTTTATCACTTGCAAGGCGATTATGTTTTCTCGATACGTTCTGTCTCATTATTTTTTGCTTTTTACAACATTTGTTTAATTCGCATTATAATATGTATAGAAAATCCATATTTTTAAACATTTTATCACTATTATCTACTATGAACCTTTCAAAATTTATTGTTTTGTATTATTCTTTGATTTTAGAACTTGTTTAATTCGCAATATATTTGTGCAGAACTTCCGTATTTCTATTCATTTTTATCACTTTTTCTGCTATGAACTTGACAAAATATATTATTTTTCATTATCTTTTACTTTTTATACATCTTTTTAATTCGCATTATGTTCTTATTCACTTATCTCTATTTCGATTATTAACCACCAAAATATGTTGTTTTTCATTACCGTTACTTGTTTTTTTACACTTTTTTCAATTCGCTTTATATCATGTGTAGAAATTATTGTATTTTTATTCAGTTTATCACTCTTTCAATGATTATCCTTTCGAAATATGATGCTTTGCATCAACCTTTAATTCTTGCTACTTTTCATTAATTCGCATTTTATTAGTTGTAGACATTCCGTATTTTTATTTATTTTGCACTTTTTCGATTCGTATGATTTCAAAATATCTTTGTTTTTCATTATCCTTTGATTTTTACAAATTTTGTATATACACTTTATGTAGAAATTCCCTATTTTCATTCAATTTACCACTTTTTAAACCTCTTCTCATTTGAAAATATGTTGTTTTTAATTATCCTTAGCTTGTTTCACCTTTTCGTTAACTCACATTACATTACGGGTTGAAATGTCCTATTTTGATCATTTTATCACATTTTCGTCTCTTATCCTTTCAAATATGTTGTTTTTCATCATCCTATTTTTACACGTTTTTGTTAATTTGCATTATATGACATGTAGAAATTCCAATTTTATATTCATTTTATGACTTTTTAGAATATTATCCTTTCAAAATATATCGTCTTTCTTTACCATGTCGATTTTACAACTTTTCTTTTTGCATTTTATCATGTTTAAAAATTCCGTATTTTTATTCATTTTATCGGTTTTGGTTTTCATTGTCTTCATTTGTTCACATTATTGTTATTAGGCGTAGAAATTCCTTATACTTATCATTTGATCATTTTCCCTGAATATTTCTTTTCAGAATATTTTGTGTATCTTTATCCTTTCATTCTCACGCATTTTGGTTATTTCTACCCTTTTCAACTATTATAATTTCAATATATGCTGCTTTTAATTTCGTGTTTTTATGATTTTCATACTCCTCGGTCTAATTCGCATTTTATTATGTATAGAAATTCCGTATTTTTATGTTGCTTTATCTTTTCAACGAGTATCATACGCTGTTTTCATTAACTTTTATATTTACATTTTGGTTAATTCACTTTATATTATGTATCGGATTTCCGTGTTTTATCGTTTGATTACCTTTCGACTATTATCCTTTTGAAAATATGTTGCTGATTTTCTGTATTTCTTAAATTTTAACACATTTTATTTAGATTCCAATTCAATATATGCACATTGTTACTATTATATCTTTTATATTGCACATTATATTGTTCATAGCATTTCTCATTTTAACACATTAACATTACAATATATCTGGATGTTCTATATATTCACACATTTATTTTTACTGTTAGCATTATTATATTTGTTGATCTTTATTATTTTGCCGCATTCAACACTTTTTCTTGGTTAAAATTCCATCTCTGTAGATTTTCAATACTTCTTTTCTTTTTAATTATTTTTGATTATGAGCATTTTAGTGTGATTAGATTTTTTTAATTTCTTTATGTTAACAGATTTTCAACTTCTGTCTTACTTGATTTTCTGTTTTGCTTTTTCTAATTCATTTCCAATTCGGATTATCCTTAATATTTTCATAATAACATACTTTTGACTCTTAATATTTAACATGTGTAAATTTTCATTATATTTCGACTGTTAACATTTCAATATTTAAGGATTTAAGAATTTATTATTAAGTATTATTTACTTTTAATACATTTTCCACAGTTTGCCTTTCAAAATTTGTAGATTATCATTTTCCTCTCTTTTCAACAGATTATTTTTTTTCATTTTAGAACGTTTCATTTTATGTTTCATTATTTTTATTTCGATTTTTTTTCTTTTATTATTCTAACAGATTTTTTTACTTTTACCATTTCAGATTAATCTTTCATTTTGCTTTTACATTTTCGACTGTTAACATTTTAATATGTGAAGTTTATCGTAATTTTTCTCATCTTAACATATTTTAATTTTATGAGTGGATTTTCAGAATGTCTTTTATTTAAACGCACCTTGGATTGATATTCTTAATCTGTCTATTGAAAATTGTTCCACCAAAATGTCTTGTTGGGTTAAAGCAGAAATCGATGACTTTATACCTTCTCGAAAATACTAAGCAAGATAACGATCTTCTTCTTGTTTCACACCGGCCAGTTCAGCCGCTATAACCTACAGGTATTACTTTTTCCGAGTGTGTCAGCATAATAGTTCCGATCATATCTGTTTCTGCTCGTAATAATTGTAAATGTGTCCTCATATAGACTAAGTCATAGTTTGCTGATAAAATGTGGCATTGTATAGACTCTAGCATGTTTGGTTCTCATGACTTCTGGTGGCTCTATCATAGTGTGTTAAATAAGCATAAGTCCTCTAGCCTCCTACCTTTTAATTTTAACATATTTTGGATAGTAGGTGATCAATATGTGTGGATTTTTATTATTGTTCATATAATAAATGATTTTGGACAGTTCAATTTTCAATATAAGTTCGTGTTTTATTCTTTCTCATTTGAACTCATTTTAACTGTTCAAATTCAGTGAACCGTTGAAATTTCTGTAAATGATATTGATTCTGCTTCTTAGTTTAACATATTTTCAATATTTCAAATTTCAGTTTACTTTATTTTAATTTTTTATAGATGCAATTTCACGATGCGTTTTTATTCATTTTTTCTCATTTTTATATATTTCGAAGTGTTCAAATTTTAATATAACTGAATTCTATTTATTTTTTCCATTTTAACATTTTTTTATGAATCGGATGCATATTATGCATCTTGCTTGATTTATTCATTTTATTAACGAAGCGAGTGCTTTGGTAATGAATCTTGATTTTATTTGAAAACCTATTGAATAATGTTTTTAATGAATAACATGCTTCATAACAAGGCATAATACATGACGTGTGTGACTTGTATCTAAATCTGTGAAAACCAATGACCCACATTTCTTTTATAAGATGAGTGGATGTCTGCAGAGCGATTATCAGCTCGAAAAGTGAAATTGCTGTACCGTCTTCAAACTTAGGCCAAATTTTACACGTTCACTTTTGCACAAATACCCTTGGAAATGATAGGAATCCATGTTTCTCCATCACACTCGGGCTTATGTAGCTAAGTAAACTGGGTTCTAGGCTGACAACTAGGCGAGAAGAATAATAACTCTGAATTCAAAATCGGTTGGGCTTTGGGCTCACAACTCTACCCCGTAAAAACCTGCTTGTTTCAGAAATCATGGCTTAGTAAAATTGTGGCCCTGTACTCAACAAGTGAATTTAAAAGTGAAGGAGTGGATGAGTTTCTTCCGTTTCATCACCATAGATATATACGGAGGCTGGTGAAAAGTTATCGTGATCAAGGATCCTTTTAAAGAAATAAATCTGTTCACTGGCTATTCGATCGTTTCAGGGACGTAGTTCAGGCTGAGAAATTTTCGGAATACCTTTATTGCTATGCTGAATCATTATTAATCTTACGAATCTTAACTAACCGTTCCTAAAATGTATCATAATAGCAAAACAGGTGTAATAATTAACCAGTTTGTCTCGCTTCATCAGTTACGACTGAGTAATGAGTTCGATATCCACTGAGTGCTCCACACTTTCGGCCATGTGCCACATCTAAGGTACGCTTAGAAAATCATTTGGATACCTTAACGTGGTGTAATAATTAGCAAACTTGTGTCGCTGGATCAATTACAACTGAATAGTGAGTTCGATCCTCACTGGGTAGCCCATACTTCCGGCCTTGTGCCACATCTAAGTAACGCTTAACATCTTAACAGGGGATGAAAATGTTTTACATACAACAATATTCAACTCAAACGGCGGTAGATTGACAAGGTCACATGAAAGAAAAGTAATTTCTTATGTGTGATGTCGTCGGCGCGCTATTATTTTTTAGTCTTCTTAAGACGCAAAGAAATACTAAATGTACATTTATTCGTCAAGTAGCTTCAACGTATCCGTAAAAAGTTTTGTTGGAAAGCGCCCTGCCATCGTCAATAGGAAAAACACTGTTCTCTAGGATGCATGTGGTATGAGTAATGACTCCATATTATGGTCTCAATTAGATGGGCCATAATTTCAAAGGATAGGATCGGTGACTCTGGATATCGCCTTACTTTACTAGTGCAGGCTTGAGGACTGTTTCACAACTCTGTATTAGTCTTAGCAATCTCTTCTAAATCTTCGTTGAAGGCAAGCCATGGCAAAGTATGAATAGTGTATCATTTGGGATTAAGACCTCCGGCATTATTATTAAGTACAGTTATGGTTCAATCAGATTCGATTACAATACCCGAATTCAAAGTGTAAGGAATATGTCCAAATCAGAAAGCTTTTCCCTAAATACAACTACTTTGTTTACCAGACTCCAGCGTGGCTGCTCACCTAAACATTACAATTTTCACATTTTCAGGGTAAGGAACATTCGTTATCTATCTTCCTTATATTCATAATCTTCTATTCTTCCTCTTACATTTATGTCACACACAACATTCGGTATCCCTCTGCCTTGAGTGGCTCTTGAGCCTTGTGTTGGGTGAAAAAAAACTATCATTTCATGATACATTCTATATAAAGAAATTAGAAGTTGATACACTGCATACAGCAAAAAAAAAAAGTTTGTTCGTACCTTCTGAGAGTTTATCGTCTTTTTGAAAACTTTCTTGCCTTCAGACATTTTTTTCTCTTAACCTCCGGTCATTATATGTAATATGCAACCAAGCTAAATATTTGGTTTAGTGGGATTTTTCTTTTTGGGAAGTCTATGATCAGACTAGTAAATACTAATGTCTGAATTGCGTGTGTCGCAGTCAGGGAAGAAAGTGATTACAAATGTTGGTGGCTATCCAAGTTACGGCTCTTTGCATCCTCTGTTGTTGTTCAGGTGTAAGGACTGTTAATATTTGAATACCCCAGGGAATCTTTTTCATTACGCCTGCTATAAATACTGTGGTCTCAGTAGGCAGTAGTTGTACAAATGCCAAAACTCCGGCTAGGTGCTCAATGGAAGACAAATTCCTTTTTCTGCGCAGAAGTTCTTTCTGACTTCTCGGAATTCGTATCAGAATGAAAATTTTCGAACAAATGATAACATGTGTCAGGAATTTAATTATAAAACTCCTTAATATGAAGGAAAGATTTCAAAGTCGAATTTTCGTAACTGACCAATATGGCGTTTAAGAAGAAAATGGAGGTGAAATCTTTTTTTTTTGTTTGACAAGTAAATGTCTGGCAGATAATGTGTCCGTGTGATAGTAGATAGTGTGTCTGTCTGGTCATGCAGATGTGTTTCTTCAACGACTGCAGAACTATTTTGTAGTTTATACTGAAAATATACTGCATGGTTACAGTTTCTGGGAGAGAGCACTTAATCAGGGGTGATCAATATTTTTGGACAAGTTTAGTGCGCTCAAAGCCTCGGTCACGTTGATTTTTGATTTTATGTGAGAACAACCATCACCAGCTTCCAAACTGATACGTCTTTCCTTTTTCACTCACAAGATTTGGGTCAACTCACTTATTGCTGTCAGTCAATTCTTAACGGTTCGGGGAGCAGGGATCGTCTCTCCAGGCCGATATTGCATTGCACTTTATGACCTTGATAAATCGGAAGCTGGTCTCATGGTCGGAACATTAACGTTGTGACCACTTGGCCACACCCCTATTTTTCTTATAAATGAGAGCGATAAATTAAAAAGGATTACTTTAATGGAATTACTTTACTAAGGGAAACCGTATGTAGGAAACTGCAGCATGAGGGTGAATGCCGTATCGATTTTAAACTGTAAAAGTTTGAAGTATTTAAATAGCTCAGAGATACACATAAACATGCACAAACAGACACACAGAAAGACACACGCATTATCGTAGGCATACGCACATATTAATGTACGTACGCACGCAAACAATTAGCTAGTTTTTACGCAATCATTGGGATTATCACGTTTTTCAGATTTTTTTTTCTGAAAACTGAAATCGAATGAAATTAAGTTTACTTGCATCCCAATACAATGAATATCTAATAAAAAGCTCCAAGTGGAAGATTTGAAAATCATTATTATTAATTCTTTAATATCACTGGTAGGAAATGTTATTTAATAAGTAGGACAAAATAGCATTCAACCTATTATATATTCAAATTTTATTTAGTATTGGAAGTTTAGAAATCTCTATTTGCTATTTAGTACTTGTTTAAAATTATATCAAAATATATCACATTTGAAAATTTAAAGTAAATGTAAGCATCTGAAACAAATTGAATATTTTGTAAGTGTCTCAATATCTATCTATCTATCTATCTATCTATCTATCTATCTATCTATCTATCTATCTATCTATCTATCTATCTATCTATCTAATCCCAGTCTATTCATATCTATCTATCTATCTATCTATCTATCTATCTATCTATCTATCTATCTATCTATCTATCTATCTAATCCTTGTGTCTGTTCATATCTATCTATCTATCTATCTATCTATCTATCTATCTATCTATCTATCTATCTATCTATCTATCTATCTATCTGGAATAAAGAAAATGCTACTGGAGTGTAGCCGAAGTGAAGCGTCGACCTAGAAAGGAGGCCATATCTGACCTTTCACCCGATTATCAGTTGTGGTAGTGTGTATTTGTCATGAAATTCTATAATCTCATATCAATGATTTAAATATAATTTTGAGGTCCTTCTACCAAGACCAGCTAAAGATATATATGTGAGGGGTAGCAAAATCAGTAAATGCTCCACCCCCCGGTCAGAAAAGACACATGAATGTACATGAGAATGGTGGGACAATTTGATCCAATATCTCCTGTTAAGGTGAGATCTCCTTTATATAACACATAATATATATTTCAAGTCGTAAGAATACTTTGCTGGGCAAAAGATTCACCTTGCCCATGCTGGTTTACAAGTTGACAAATAATTCAACGATATACAATTAGTACACACACACACCCACACACACACACACACACACACACACACATATATATATATATATATGAATAAAGACAAAAAGAAAAATATTCTTTACCAACGCGTTTCGTTCCCTGATCAACTTTTATCAAGGCATTAATAATGTCGATCCGAAGATGAAACGTGTCGGTAAAAATTATTTTTCCTTTTCTCTTAAGTCATATTGTATTTTAACGAATATACAGGGTGAGTCAACAGTTACTATCTCTATTTCAAATTACAATTTGAATTATGTAAAGCAAATTTATAATATGAAAAGATCCAATTTTATCAACAACTCACATATAGTTTTGTTTGTCAGACCTTTTCTTATGGAACTTCGTTCAAATTCGTCTTCAATTTCTTCGCATTTCAAGCCTTTTATCCTCCATGCTACTGTAAACACTTGTTCCTCTATGTTCATCGTCAGATAAGTGGGTCTGAAAACTAAAACCAAAAATTACACAAGAATCGACATCATTATGAGAGTAAAGCGTTTTTTGAAAAAAACAAACATCGCATTTCACTGTAAGGGGTAATAACTTCTGAGATATCCTGCATTTTTATTTATATCGGAATTTTTAAACACCACACGCACACACACGCATACACACACACACATACATACACACACACACACATATATATATATATATACAAGTTTAGGATTGGTATAAACGGAGTGAAAACCAATAACCAACAATTACTATTCTTTAAAGAGCGCTCAATACATATATATATATGAATGAAGAAATATAGTCTTAAAGTGTGCTATATTTAAAGAGATAGAGCGTGTGTAAATATAAAAGTGGACATGGAAGTCAACTCTGAGTTGCCTGACGATTGCACTACTATGAAACAGACTGTCGCCTCTAAGTGCTGACTTCCATGTCCACTTTTATATATATATATATATATATATATATATATATATATATATATATATATATATATATACAAATACATGTATGTGTATGTGTGTGTTGAGCGTGCTGGACAGCAACCGTTTATTCATTTATTGTTTGGTTAAAGACAAAGGAAAGGAGTTTATTAAGGAATTTGATTTTTTGAAAGAAAATTACTGATTATTTTCCTGTTTTCACTGAAAGTATATAAATTTCCCACCTTGAGTATTTTCAGCTTTCATGAGCCATTATCAAAGAATGATTTGTTTTTTTGTGCTGTGTAAAACATTTAGATATCGTCTTCATGAGTTAAGTCATTATTCTAAAATTATCGTGTTTTCACGTAGCAGTTTATTTACTCATTTCACCCCAAGCAAGGCAATAAAGCCACTAAAACTGATAGAAGGCAAATAAGTGCCTCTCAGACAATTAAAGAGAGAATTTTTGTTTGGGAGACGTTAACATTAACAAAACATTTCTTGCCCCAGTTAACAACAGACTGAAGGTCCTTATTGTTCTCATTTGCCATTTTGAGCTTATCGAACCGACCAGACTTACTATTAAGACAGGAGTAAATAGTTATATCACCAACATACCGAGTTGAGAACTGATGGAATGAAGGTCGTACACACACACACACACACACACATATATATATATATGTGTGTGTGTCCTGGGTTTGATGATAAACTACATCCGGTAGCAAGGCCTCTAATCTGTAGATTTTGAGGAGGGTGGAAACATCTCTCAATTGCTGTTGTTCCCAAGTCCAGCCTGAATCTGGATGGCAGCACCTGTAGGTTCTCAGCTATGAAAATATAGTGAACTCGCCTGATGAAGGTCTCTGAACAAAACCCCAACGCCACGAATACAAATCGTTGAGAGAGAGAGAGAGAGAGAGAGAGAGAGAGAGAGAGAGAGAGAGAGAGAGAGAGAGAGAGAGAGAGAGAGAGAGAGAGAGAGAGAGAGAGATTCCTTTTTAGGACATCTTCATTTTGGTTCATTGAATTTGTTGCACAGCGAGTGGGATTGACTCTGTGCATCGCCTTTCTTTTTAAACGTTTCACACACAGGCATTGCACAAGATTTCGGGGATCTTACTGGATGACGGATGCATATGGCTGGCTGTAGCCTTAAAAGTCTATTATGAGGAATCGCAACTGTATGCCAATAAGGGCTTTGAAATCAGATACCGAAATACGTAGGTAATGTCCTGGCTGATCACAGCTGACGGTTCTGTGGAAAACTATGCAAATCATTGGCCGGGCTTTAAAGTCATGTCTGTTCGTGGGAACGGTGAATCTAAGGGGCGTGTTGTATGATGGTCAAGCTCGATAACGAGAAGGCAGTTCTAATATATATATATATATATATATATATATATATATATATATATATCTGATGGCTACTGAAAAACTGAAGGGTTTGAAAAAGTCATAACCTGTTCGTTTTCAATCTTTTTTTATTTTCATTTTTTGCAGGTTATAGACCTTCCCCTCTAGATTAAAATGGCTACGTATGATGTTCAGCAAGGAGTAAAACGTATTGATTTTTTCCATTCCAAGGAAAGATCAATTATTCAAACTCAAAAGAAAATACCGGCAAGATTAATGTCAGAGTATCTTCTAGCGATAACATAATTCGAAAACTAATCGCCCGGTTTGAAAGAACTGGATCAGCCGGCGATCTTGCGGGAAGAGGTCCTAAGTGCACTCTGCGCACTGACGCAGCAGTGGTAAGTGTACGGCAGAGTGTTCTTGAGGATCCATCAGCTTCTACCTGTCGTCGCTCGGTTCAACTAGGCATCACAAGGACATCGCTTCAGAAGATTCTGAAAATGGATTTAAACATTTTTTCATCCAAATAAAATAACAAAAAATTATAAAAAAACGTGTTTGTAAAAGTTATTTTTGCTTTAGATCATTCAGTCTTTCAGTGGCCAGCGTGATATATATATATATATATATATATATATATATATATATATATATATATATATATATATATATATCAATTATGTGGTGCAGGTTCAATTTATATTACGCGAATCATTCATACGAAAAGCAGATAATGATGTTATCATTAACTTCCTTATCTGATTTTCGTATGAATGATTTGAATAATATATATATATATATATATATATATATATATATATATATATATATATATATATATATAATTTATTCGAAAATTATAACACAAATGTTATAAAATCACTACAAGATAGCCATTTTGTTTCAACTCTACTCTGTATTGAGCACTCTATTAAGAATAGTATTTTTCGGTTATTGGAATTTATCCCGTATACACCAAACCTATATATATATATATACATATATATATATATATATATATATATATATATATATATATATATATATTGTATGTGTTTGTGTGTACACTCGCCTGCTAGGCAGTAAGAATTAATTAAATCAACTTCTGTTAAATTCAACCGAAAAAGAGAGTCGGTTTACCTTTTTATTTTATTTTTACAATCTTATGTAGATCGTGGTAAAAATCGTGCATAAACTGTCCAATGTTCATGTTTTTGTTTTTTGCTTTTCTTCAAGTATGTCGTCTCGGTCTAGACAAATGAAGACGTGTTCTTTAGACATGTCGTCACTGTAGGCTAATTTGAATCTCAGCGTTACAAAAACTGCTCGGACGTATTGAACAGAATCGTGTCTGCTATACTGAGAATACTCAGTTCTTGATAATGAATGAAACGGTTTAAAGCACTCGAACAAAAAGAACATCGGGTTAGAGATCAGTCTACTCTACTTTTTAACCTATAGTTGAGGGGCGATTAGATGGGCCATGTCTTTTCAAGAAAATTTGTGGACACGAAAAAGACTAATTTCTCGCTTTGTGTTGCATTAAATGTCCGTAAAAGTCACCATAAAGTTAAGAATACCTCTAATTGGTGATTCGAAATTTGTTTTTTTTATTTTATTTTAACTTAAAATCAGAAATTTAAAAGAGTCACTATAAATCTAAAGTATTAATTTCATCAAAATTTGCCTAAAAAGAGCCAAAAATAAGCCTTACGTTCATTTGAAAAAGTATTGTTTTCTTTCTTTTCAGATATTTATCATTCCACCGTTGATTCTTTCTGACCAGATTTTCTTGTGTTCTGATTAGGAACATTGATTAGACAATTTCTTTCTCTTCCCTCGCAATAATTTTAGTGTTTTTGAGTGATTCGTTAGTCCAAACTCATCCCTCAGGTAACGAAATATTGTTCAATGAACGGCTTCAGGCGAAGCGTAAAGAGAGAAAGGACATGATTTGAATGTTTAATGGTAGCTTGGTATTTTAAATGAGAACGCTTGAAGCCATTAATAAATTAGCAGGAACTGTCGAAAGGCCGACCGAAGCAACATTACTTTCAATGTTCGAAAATTGAATTTTTCTTTTTTTTTGTTGTATAATTTAGATCATGTGATTTTAAATACTCTTGAACTTTAATTTTATTGTAGAAAATTTATATTTTAATCGATATATATATATATATATATGTGTGTAATTTGGCAGCAACTTTTCTTTTAAACATGTAGTATTGAATGTTAAAGACAACATAGTCTTGCATATTTTCTTTTGAATTTTCTCATATTCTCTAATGAGACTTTTTATTTGAAAATGATTTCGAAATAAGTATTGTCCGTACGATGACCTAGCGCTTTCGAACATCATTGTTCATCTTCAGGGTCAATATTTTTAGTCAAAATTTTTTTTTTTTAAACAAACATTTGCCAATTATCTTGTAGTGTAATCATTTTGCTATTCTTTTACAATTTACAAGATAATTGGCAAATGTTTGTTTAAAAAAAAAATTTGACTAAAATATTGACCCTGAAGATGAACAATGATGTTCGAAAGCGCTAGGTCATCGTATGGACAATACATATTTCGAAATCATTTTCAAATAAAAAGTCTCATTAGAGAATATGAGAAAATTCAAAAGAAAATATGCAAGACTATGTTGTCTTTAACATTCAATACTACATATATATATATATATATATATATATATATATATATATATATATATATATATATATATATATATATATAATATGGATTAAGTACGACAATTATTTAATATATTTTCTGTTTATACGTTATTTTTATAGATACAATTTATTTTAATTAATGGTCTGTTTTTTTTTTAATCAAACATTATTAATTACATTTACCGGCATGAATGTACGAGAAACTTCGTAGAAAATATGCGTTCTCCGACAGGAATCGAACCTGTATTCATATACGGAAACCGTTATTTGTTCTGACGTGCTATACCATTCAGCTACAGAGAAGCGTTTGGTTAGCAAAGTTCGAATTACTGTTTATAAACACACACTCTTCGACAATTTTTCTCGGTCGATCGCATTTGCACACGAAATGTATCTTAAGGTAAAAAATAACGACATATAATGAAATGGATTAAATCCGGCAACTACTATATATCAGAAAATCATTATTATCCCCGAAACATTCTAGCAACCCGAAAATATGTTTCGCCTTTAAGTAACCTGAAAATCGTTGATAAGCTTTAAAAAACAAATCAATCAATTAAAAAAAAATGGTATAGATGTCTGGGAACCGTGCGTGTTATCGTCGCGAAATGTGGAATCGAGGAACCGAATAGTAATTACGATTTTACTAGCTGCATTAACATTTGTACAAATCCATTAATTCATTTCCTCTTCCCTCAGCAAACGCTTGAATAGTAAGGTAAACTGGCTTCTTTAGCCTTGCGGGGCAACTAGTCTAGAAAAATATCTGAATTACGAACTGCTTGATGAGGGTTGGGATCTTTTCGGCTATCTTGCCCACAATACACCCACCGTTGTTATAGATTAAGTACATGTCGTCCCCTATTGGTTTGTGGAAGTCAGGCTGTAAAGTTTATGGAGTTAAGTACGCTAAAAATGTACTGGTTTCTATTTTACTAAAAATTAACCGACCACACATCTCAACTTCACACGTAACCCTCAGAAAATATTTTTTTAGCTAGAATAAGCGATCCCTCTATTTTGCCCACTAATCAAGAAGTAATTTTAAAATACTCGCCGGTCCAATAAGCATCTCGCTCCAATAAGCGTCCTCTATCAAATGTGATTTTGAATTAAACGTCTCCCTCGAAAAAGCGCAGCCCTAATCAAGAAGCAATTTTGAAATAGCTGCATTCTCGAATTAGCGATATTCCTCAAAAAAGCGTCCCTCTCAAAAAGTAATTTTTAAATGAGCGCTCTCCCGAATAAGTTTCTCCATCAAGAAGTAATATTTAAATAAGTGCTAATCGCTTCAATAATCCCACCCATTAAATAGGGAAAATCCTTGTCTTTAATCTAATATAAACGCTACTTCAGCATAAAATTCTCTTCGATCGGCGGGACAAATAAAAAAAATACGCGGTTTTATTTTGTTCTGACTATTTAAAGAATAAAAGAAAACACTTATAATATGTACTACTATACACACGGCTCTGTTTATAATAAACAGTATTAACAACATTTACCGGCCTTAACGTCCGAGAAACTTTCATAGAAATGATGAGTCTCGACAGGAATCGAACCTGTATTAAAATAATTTTCGAACTTTGTCCATTTCCTAGTGTGTGACATCATTTGTTTACGTTTAGGTACGTTTCGAGCAGATATGATCGTTCGAGGAAAATCATGGAAAATTGTAGTTTAAAAGCAGTAAAATCGACCTTGCGAACCAGATGCTCCTCTGTAGCTAAACTGGCATAGCATTTCAGGCTATATGACGGTTCCATGTAGGATACAGGTTTGATTCCTGTCGGAGGACATATTTTCTATGAAAATTTCTTGGACGTTCAGGCCGGTAAATGTTAATACTGTTTATTATAAACAGCGCATTTATCTAAGTATTTGTGTCTATATAAATAACACGTATAACAATAAAATATAATCCTATATATTAGATTTGACCCTATTCACCAAATTAATTTTCCTAGATTTAATATCATATTAAAAGTTTTTTGATCTGCCTTTTTAATTTCAGTGAATGTTCTCTTCATCGTATTTGGTCTACTCTGTTGCGTTTGTCGCTAAATTTTGTCGCGGGTGTTTAAGAATCCTAATATATTTTTAAAGGATCATACGTTTTTTGAGAAATGTTTTGCCAATCTCGTTTTGATAATGTTTTGCCAATCTTGTTTTGATAATGTTTTGCCAATCTCGTTTTGATAATGTTTTGCCAATCTCGTTTTGATAATGTTTTGCCAATCTTGTTTGAAAATGTTTTGAGTTTGCGGTTCGTAAAGGATAAATAGAATCATTACAAGTTATAAAAATAAATGTCCCAATTGCTTCACATGTGATTTTGCAATAAGCGCCCCTTTGAATAAGCGCCTCCACCGAATAAGCATCCCAACCCCTACTGAAGGTCCAAATTCTGAATATTCGCTCCGGGAGTTTATTCGAGGAAATGCCTAGTTTCTACAGACATGTACCATAATGTAATAAGAAGTAGTTTTATGGGAACCAATTATCAGACTCTTATCGTGCAGTGATGACCCGCCTGAAGCTAAAAGCGTAGTGATCATTGACAAGTCTAAATCGACAAGATCACTATTGCAATAAAAGCAGTGAGATTTACACAAAATCATTGTGTCAATGAATTTAAAATCCTGGAAAAAAGAATGGAGCGTATAATATCAGATTCTCTCTAGTATTTCATGAGTGTACATTAATTTAAAACCGTAAATATTTGATAAATTTGTTGGATAAATGAATTAACGTCATGAGAGTTTTATTAAAATTCTTATCTGCCATTAAATTATGTCATTCACTATTCTTTAAAATAATTGTTTTCGTTGTCACTTTGCTTTATGGGTATTTAATTTTTGTATTGGTCGAGACAATGTAGAACTAAATTCAATTAGCGACAAATCGATTCCTAATTGCTTGATGGTTGGCTGCATTTTCACAGCGAAATTATTAAATTAGTTGCTTCTGAAATTGGTTCTAGTGTTGTGATCGAAGGGAAGTTTTTAGTTTGCTTGACTTTCGACGAATTCTAACTCAAGGTGACTATGTCCACATCATTGTTACTAATAAAGGAATAACGTTTTTATTTAAAGGAGTTTCATCAGGGTGGACAGAGATTTTAGCGGCAGCCAATGATAGACGTTTATGCTAATTAAATGAGCTGGGAGTGTAATGCTTACCCCTTAACGGGACTTAACTGATCAAAGGACTTGTGGGTGACACTGTTTTCTATCTGTGTTCATTCCCAATCAAAATATTTCGGTTGAGGACGATTGATGACTTTCTAATTAAGTAGGCAAGAGACAGAAATTCAGGCTCCATAAAAAGAGGGGCCGTTTTATCAGATTGGAACAGATCAACCCGGTTAGCGGTACACGAAAAGACTCCTAATTGACTTAAGTCCCCACCCTTAATTTTCAAAGTCTCGTATCGTTGTTGAAGAACATGAATACCTTTCCTGAACTGTTTTTTGTCGTACGTAACACTTATCGACCATGCCACTTTTACTTCATCCACCCAGAGAGATAACTCAAGAAAAGGTATCTAAAACTCAAGGAAAGGTATCTAAAACTCAAGAAAAGATATCTAAAACTCAACCAGTTACTCTTGCCTTCTTCTTGGTTTGTAATCCCGTTTAATTTTTTGTTAGACTAGCCGTCATTTAATTCTTGACACTTAATTCTAAAAGTCTACCTTGCTAGAAGAGATAGTTGAAATTTTTAGGGTAATTAATGAGGAAAGAGGGCTTGGAAATATTGATACTCACAGGACAGATTGAAAACAAGAGGGACATTATAAAACAACGCATAACATAGTGAGCTTGAGTAAATGGATGGCAAAACAGGTTTTAGGAGAGAAAACAAAAAAAAATTATTAAGAGATACAAAGGACAGAAAATTGTGGAGAGCCATAATCGGCAAGGTCCTGAAGGGATCAGGCACGCAAAATAATAATAATAATAATAATAATAATAATAATAATAATAATATACAAGCAAACGATCAGAAATTCCTTTTCTTTATTATCTGGGAATTGCTATGCCTCTTTGGAAGAGAGTAGTTTCCCGATCCCTTCTTCATGTTTTGATATTCAGAGATTTCTTTTAGTCTACTTTGCTATTTAACCCATAACTTGGGGAGGAGAGAAGAGACGAACTTGTGTGTTGCCCAAGTGCATTTTTGCGAAAGTGGTAGCAAAAGATTGAGTAGGAATTCGAACATGCCTTGACGATTCCCCTTTGCGCGACTATATCCGTTATACTAGCCATTTAAGACTCATTTAATATCATAATATCTTTGGGGTACTATTAAATTAGTCTTGACACGAATGATGATGTATTCTCTTGTTTAAAAATAGGTTTGCGATTGAGCAATTGTTCTGTTTGGCATATTCACTAATAATACTTTCACCGTAGGATGTCACGATAAAAATAATAAACCGATTTTTATTCTTGTGAACAAAAGGAGAAATTGTTTTATCTAAATGTTCTTCCAGTCAAACAAGGTATAACTCGTGACAAAATTCTCACACAGCTGAACATTCTCTCGCAATAGATGTGCATCCGACTAACACAGTTCTTTAGCAACAGAAGTACTTGAATTAATATTGCATTTAAAGTTTGTTAGGATTTTTCTTTTATTTTAAAATTGGCTTTGAACATTTTTCAGAATTATGCACACATTGAAACGTCAATTTTACATTATATCATCATTTGATTTCGTTTGTTTTCCGTCATATCAATATTTTCCAGGTTAATTAATGCTTGATTCTGACGTTTAGGTAAAAATAAAAATAGGTAGACATAGGTCCGGTTTGTATGTGAGTCGAAAAGATACACATAGGTCCATTTGCACGAGAGTCCTTTTTTATATAGGTCAGGTTTGCACGAATGTAAAAGGGTATACAAAGGACCGTTTTACGCAAAAGTAAAAAAAAAAAGAAAGAAGGTTCACGTCCGTCCGGTTTCCATTAGGCTCAACAAGGTAAACAAGTCTAATTTCCATAACCTTCAAAAACGTATTCATAGATCTGTTTTGTACGCATATGCCAAGCATACCGTATTTCTTCGAATAAGCGCCGGGATATCTTATACATCGGTATAATAAACAGGTGACCTATTTTGTTGTAGTTTACTGCTCTGCACTGATATGCAGTCGGCATGACAATATATTATGTGGGAATAACAAGGTTTTACGCCATCTATATTGAAATTGCGACACTGATATTCGAAGGCGCACTGGGATAGCGAAATATGGCTTCGAAAAGAAACAAAGAGAAATGTAATGAACTGTTATGCAATATCGGTCATCCTATATGGCAGTGAATCCTGGACAATCTCCTCAAAGATGAAGAAAAGAAATATGGTTCTACAGAATGATGCTGAGAATGCCATGAACCGACCATGTTTTAGAGAAAATAGAAACAAAAAGCAAACTTATACTTAACATCAGGAAGAGATAATTGATATTTCTAGGGCACATAATGATGAAAGAAGGCTTGGAAAATCTGATACTCACAAGATACACTGAAGGCAAGAGGGACAAAGGAAAACAACGCATAATCTACCAAGCGAGATTGAATAAATGGATGGCGAGACGTTTAGGAAAGATAACAAAAGCACAAAATTTATTAAATGCTACAAAGGACAAGAAATTGTGGAGAGCCATGATCGCTAACGTCCTGAAAGGACATGGAACATGGAAGAAAAAGAAGATTGAATTTTAGAAAAGGAGCATTTTGCACTTATGCCTAATACTCTTCCGACTTAGTGAAATTAAGACAGCGAATATTACGTCTAGAAAGTAGGATTAACTATCGTGTCTCTGGTCAATTAACAATTAAGACTTGTCAGCATATAAAACTTACACAAAATATTTAGTTTTCAATGCAATATAAAGTAATCATTAGTTCAAATCGAATATCATCTCACTAATTTTGAATTCAATACACTTGTTTTCATTCAATACACCACTTATGCAGGTAACATTCTTCTCCGACAAGTTGGAACTGACAAATTTTACTTGCCCAATATATGGAGGAATGTAGACGCCAATTTCAAGACATTAGTAAAAAAAGAAGAAAACGGAAGCAGGCAATTGTCCGACAAACTAATGAGACGGCCGACGTAAAAACAATGTAGGAGGTCTAGTTGAAGAGAGAGAAGCCAGAAGAAGGTAGACGGATCAATAAAGTGTAGGTTGTGTGCCGAGTAAATGGTATCGAATAATGCCTAGGTTTCTGGCTAAAAACACGTTAATGGGAGCTGAGGTCACATTAATTTCTATTGAAGTAGTTATTAGGTTGAAAGAAAATCAGGGGCAGTTAACTAATGCGACTTCTCGCTTCTGTCTCGAAAGAAAAAAAAAATGAGTTCAGCTGGAGAGAATTCAGAACACAACTCATCCGAAAGGTCAGTCGCTGGTGATTACGAACTAATAATATCTTAAGTCTTAAGTTAAAATTGGGACGTTGTTGTAGTAACATTACTCTATGATTAATGGCCAAATTAACGTAAAAAAATTACTTTATGAAACTGAAAGTGCAGGCATTGACCTACGGATAGCTTTGAATCATGAAAAACTGTGTATCTTAATATTTTATATTTCTTTCCCTGAAATTATCGGTAGTAGGTTTTCTTGCAAGAAATTATTAATATTGAAACTAGTGATATGTTTTGTTGCTTTGTATTCTAACCAATATTTTGACATTGGGATATTAGACTAGTATTTCTTGCCAATAATTTAACACAGACGATTATTTGTACACTTCATATAAAAAGAAACGATCTGTGCGTAAATTTTCCAGTCAGTTTTAGTACCATGGAAACTGCTACTGACTATGCAAATCAGAGATCACCTTACTGCGCACGCATTAACAGATACTCACCCCTGGGATTACTCAGTCGGGAATGTCACTGATTGTACTGATGCCCATCGTATTTACAGTGTATATGCATTAAGTTTTACATGAAACTTGAGATACCTATTCGAACAAGTAAGAAGGTTTTTGGGGATGCTTCAAATAGCGAACACTATATAACCTTTTCTCTAAGGCTTTCAATTAGCAGAAAACCCGTAAACATAGAACGCGTGTGAAGTATAAACAAAGTCAATCGGCAACTGACAGGGTGAAAATTTGAAAAAAAAATCTACGGATTCCACTGAAGTTCCATAAATCATCCTTACAATTTGGAATATCTCGACTGCCCACTCTTCGGAGTCTGTTAGAAAACATTACATCAAACATCTTAGTAGTTCCTATAATTCACACTTAGATTTCTTCAATTGCTGTCTTTTTCCAAAGCTAAAATTACTGTTGGAACATCGTGGACGAGATTAAGGAGAATGCAACTGAGCAAATGACGATGCTTTCGAAAGAGTACTACTTAGACTGTTTTGAAGAGGGGAAGTCACGCGAAGTTAAATGAAGGGACAATTTCTTGGTGGAACGAAACTTAAGTTTCGCACGAAGAAGCGGAAACATTGACATTTACTAACGAAAAAGTGAAATGTCTGTGCCAATGTTTTGAGGCGGAAAACTTTTCGATTAAACCCTTATGAAAGGGGAGCTTTGATAAATTTAAAATTTTAAAGATTAAAACTAAATTATCAATAAAATGGAGGTAAAGTTTTCTTTATCTGCCATCTCAATATAAAAAAGGAAAAAGTCAAATTAATATTATTACCTGGTAGTTTTATCGAATTAAGAAAATCTTTTCGCTTGCAAAGAGACTGTTGTGATCAAGAAATAAAAAGAAATTCAAGAACTAAGACCCCATTCTCCGAGGTGAGTTACATTGTTTATCTTAAATGATTGGATGTTTTCCAGGCAAACATCGGGATCATATTGACAATAAAATAAATTAGACGAGCTCCATTCTTTAGTGCTATTAGCTCAGGCATTTATAACGAAGACCAGACTTGCTACAGCCTTTTACTCGGCCTTGTGGATGATGGATCATGGTCTCTTTCCCACAGACATTTCCATGACAAATGTTCAGACGAATTCCACTTTTTAATGTCCCCACATCAGACGTTTACAGTCAAGACCTACTTACCATGCGAAATTCACAGGGTTGAATTTCCCTAATTATCAACGTTTGATAGCTTCTTCCTAAAATCCAATATTTTGTAGAACAGATTCCATGAAACAACAACATTAGACTCTTTAAGACTATGGGCAGTTGTTATCTATCCACAGTATCATCATAATATTCACTTTCTATTTCTTCCACAGAGCTCATTCAGTAACGCTCTGTCTTGAGTTGCTCTTGGGCCTTGTATTGAGGAACATGGATTAAAATATATATAAAAAGCATGGCGTATATGTGGTTCACGTCTGAGAGTCTAATCCAGTGAGGATCGAACACACTAGTCTGTCGTGACTGATCTTTATAAGACCGGCTTGCTCGCCATTACACCCCGTTGAAGTACCCAAACTGAATTCAGATATAATGCAGACTCATAGCACAAATGAAATTTAGATATAATCATAATAATCATATAGTTTTACTATCAAGTTAAAAATAGTGATGTGCCATGCGTGATACACGCTTAGGCGATCATGTATCTTTCGATACATGACTGACAAGGCAGATTTTTTCCGCATTTCTTTCTGGGGTAGACCAGTTGTCATCCAAGGCTGTAGAACCCGGTCTGTCCTTCTATTCACCCATAGTTGGGGGTTGGGGGAAGAAGAGGATTCATACCTTTCCCTAAGTGAATGCAATGGATTCGACTGGAATTCGAACTCGGCTCCCCGATTCCTCAATCCGAGCCTCCTATACAATTAAATCCAAATTCCTTTATGTCTTGTAAATTTTTTACTCATTCTTGGGTATTTTGTCATGAAGAATGGATCTTGTCTGGGACTATGCTTAAGACATTGTATAAAGGATTCATGTTTATGTCTGGTCGCATCTATAAACTGTGTCAGAATTTAGAGACAGCTGTAAAATGTTTGCCCTGCGCTCCCCCACTTGTAGAAATGGACTACGTATACGTAACATAATGTGCAAGATATTGTGCAGCTGTGGCGGTGTATCATGAGACGCGGACAGGATTTAACACCTCTGCCATCTCGTTATTTTACACTTGTTATGTTTACACTTATTACAAGATTTTAACCAAAACTTTGAACATGCTAGAAAGGATTAAAAAATAAAAAAAAATAATTAAAATTACTTTTGACGATAAAGCTTTGTTTTAATCTAAGTTTGGGGCCTTTTTTCCATCACGCTATGCTGTTTTCCAGCGAATTATTGAAGATACCTAGTTGTAAACCCAATAGTACGTATGTGACATGTGGAAAAACTCATTGAATTCCCCGCAGCCACAGCCGATAAAAACATTTCAGTTATAGTCAATCCTGCTATATTCCTGGAGAGATGTCTCTACGCATGGAATATGGCAGTTTGCTAATCCAATACTACGTCATGTAGCTGCCGATATTCAGGTCGAAACATTAGCTTTATGAGTTATTACTATTTTTTGGCACTTCAGTTTAAAAGTTAAGATTTTACATAGCGATTTCTTTAAGTATTTATTTTTAACCGCTACAATCGAAATCGAACAGTTTGTGCCAATAAACAGTGAAGAATAAATAGTAAAAATTTTCAAATGATGCATAAGACCATTTTGAATAATGCGATTATTGTAAAAGAAAAAAGAAAAAAACATGAATATTTTTTTGCTTAACCAAGACAATGCTACTAAACTTTAGCGACAAGTACAGATGGATACCTACGTCTGCATTCCAAGTTTTTTCGTTTTTTTTTCTTTGTTTTTCTAGAAAAACAGACATGACTCTTGTTCTACGAGTTTACACAACTATTCTTGAGTCTAATACTAATGGTTTCCTTTCTTCTTTAAACTAGTTACTTTCGCATAAGTAAACGTGGCCCATGTTTCATGATAAACAGTCGTGGAACATCAGATTTTCGACTTCTGTACATGAATCAGAAATCGAATATTTATCAGTTCGATATTGATTTCCAATGACCTGTCAAAAGATCTAATCAGAATACAGAAAAACGAATATATGCAAACAGTATATATATATGATAAGTTTGAATGTGAAAAATCTGCGTTCATTCTCGAAATTAGAAAGATCACCACTTGTTTGTATATAAAAGTGCCGAGTAATATATTACCCTGTTCAGAAAGGTAAAGACGTATTCACCGTTATGAAGTACTAGTTAACCAATGAAGGCAGAACTAAAGCAGAATCAAGGTTGAATAGTAAAAAAACTAAATCTACGATTTGTTTGCACACTCTTCTTTTTGTATTAGGAAACTAAATACGTATTTCAACGTTATGAATTATTAGTAAAAAAAAAAACCAAAGTGATTACATCCACATCACGTTGAAACACCAGCTCTGGAATTTAAGCAACGTCGATCGCGTAGGAATACCAGGCGATGTAAGCTTGGATGTGCGGGTTATGTAATGGATAATGGCTCGGAATTTTTAATCGGAGAACTGAGTTTCAATTGCCGTTCGGTTCGTTATATTCAGTTACGCACAAATACCCTTGGGAAAAGTATGAACCCACTTCCCCCCAGCTATAGGTTAATTAGTAAGACTTGTATCACCAAACCATTATAATCTCCGCCCATCCAATTCTTACAATGTAAAAAATTCTGACTTTGAATAACCTGCAAATGGTTGATAAGTCGTTGGAAACGAATCAATAAGAAGCAACCAAAGTAGATTCAAGACTGAATGGTAGCAAACTATGTCGAGAATTAGATTATCGTCACTCTTATTAGACAGCTTATCATTTATAAACTGCACCATTACATTAAAATCACTAAAATGCTAATAATTATGAAACTAATACAATTATCAACGATGTCTGTGTCAAATATAGACCTTCTGTTTATACGAAATATCTCCAAATTTATGACTGCAATAAAATGTAGAATTTGTTTATGTTGGAAGAACAAAATATGATTATTTAAACCTTTCCAAAGTGATAGGAGAATAATAAAAGAACGATAATGACCAAACACATCAATGATTTATTCAAAGAAATGACATACGAAACTAAATATTTCAAGCGTCATTAAATAACAGTAGACAAGTAATTTTATTTGCTGATATAATTTCCACATTTTTTTCTGATAAATTCAAGCAGACTTGTGTTAACAGAAGACATTAAATTAAAATTTCTTCAGAAGTGACAGTTTAACAAACAATTGACAATGTTCCCTAGTAAATTCTTTGCAGAACATTCTTTACTGCCCTCATAAAGCCGTCTCTTTACGACGCTTCAAAGGTTTTCCATAATGTTAAAATCTGGCGAACACGATGACTATTCCATAAATCGGTCATTTCTGAGGCCTGATTTAGTTCGGTATTCAACAGCAACGACAGCGGTATGAGAAGGAACATTGTCACGCATAAATAAAACTTCCTGTTTGAATGCCATTGCCTTTTTATGTAGTCATAGCTAGAGGTTTATTCTTAAGCATTCAATGTAGGCTTTTTCTTCGTAAATCATTCTAACAATTTTCGCCTTCATATCGTTGCGCAAAAATACTTTACAGCCATATTGCATATAATGTCGAACAATGTGAAAGAAGCGATATCATCAATATGGCCACCTGTTGTTTATTTGCTATCCAGAACCACTTGACAATGCGCGCCGTTACTCATGCTGTCAACCTTTTATTAAAAATTGTGATAATACATGCAGTCAACCAGAGGATAGCTTAAGAAATGCTAATAATATTGTAGAGAACATTAATTACTGTATGTATTCAGTAAGGCTACTAAATAGGTATGTATAAACATTCGTGCAGTGTATACGGATGAAGTGAAGGTTGATATACGTCGGCGGTGGTTTTAAAACATTTAAAAACGACGATTGTGACATTTCCACAAGCCTCGCGAGGGAAGACGACCAATTTTGAGTGAAGATTTTCAGAAATAGACTATTCGATCGGATTCCGATCAAAGCACCAGAGATAAGCCGAATACAATTAATGTGTCATGTTAATCTCAAGCGAATCGGGAAAATGGAAAACGAGGAAATATGCGTTCCTTGTGAGATTTCGCCTGAGAGACAAACACATAGTTCCACTATTTGCAGCAGTATTTTGACTAAAAATACCATCTGCATGTGTGCATCGCAATTTTACCAGTGTCGAAAAAGGCTTTTGCATTTCAATAGAAAAGAAAAAAAATAGTAGTTATAATAAAACTTGAAACCATCATCAATATTTAGAATCCATCCGTAGGAGTCTTTGCTTTTTTCCTAGTGGAATATGAAAATGGCCGGCTTTTATGAGCTATGGAATATGCAAGGGCTGTTATACCAGACACTGAATCTTCATGGTTTAAACGAAGGTATAGCGTCCTACTTCAGTAAAAATAGTTTATTATCCAGTATGACAATGCAAGATCATCCAGATGTGAGGTTTGTCTACCCCGCCGCCAGAGTCACCAGTTTAACACCTACAGATTTTCACTCGTTTCGAACACGAAGGCATTTCACAGATGGCAAAACATTTAGAAATAGAAGCCTTTCAAAGATTTTCGTAAAAAAAATCAGATCAGATTTTTTTAAAAAGTAGAATCGAAGAAATTTGGCATACCGTTGGACTGCAGTTGTTAAAGATGAAGGTGATTACATTTTTCATAAATAAAATTTAAATCATTTTATTTAAATTTGTTTTTATATTATATTAAAACCACCCTAATATTTTTGAATGCCAAGTCATCCAAAACCAAACCTTTCAGACCTTCAGAAGCAACTTGTCTTTCTATGCAGCAGCAGTTTCAATATTTTTAAGTTTGTAAAAATTCTCCTAGAATTCGTCAAATCGAAGCTGGAAATGTTCATTTATAATAAGATTTACCTGAGAATTCCTTGATGGGAAAAATCTGTTAATAACTGAATAGCAATCCCACGAATTTATACCAATAAATTGCATTTTTACATTAATTAATTTTTTAAATTAATTTTTCTTTTACGGATTATCAACCCTTCGTTGGTCATTTAAAAGCGAGGCATATTTTAGATTTTAAGAATAATGTTTTTTTTTGCGAATGAATATTGCATTAACAATTTTTGAGAATAAAAATGGCTTTTTCAAATACAAGTCCTACTATTTAGCCCATTGCAGGAGATAGGGGATTGCTCCGTACTTTTCCTGAGTGTATTTGAGCGTAAGTGAATGTTACGAACCTGACTGGAATTCGAACTCCACTCTCACATTTTTCACTTCGAGCCGCTATCCACCCGCATATCTACTTTTGCATCAAACTAATAAATCCCAAAGTGAGATATTAAGAATTGGTCAGAATGCTTCCATGTAAGTATTCATTACAATTTAAGCTGATATTAAAAGTTCACCAATGTTTTTTAAAATGTTCTCTTTCAAAAAATAATTTAATAAAACAAACAAACAAAAAAAAAAGAATTAACTTGTGAAAGAACCGTGGACATTATGAATTAAATCCCAAATCGACCCAGATCTTAAAAACATATCCCTCTGGATTAAACTATTTTTAAGTGCAATCTATTCCCAAATAATATTATAGTTCCTTCTGTTTAAATATTTATTGTGGACTGTTTGAATACATTTACAATAGATCCATTTTCTAAAAAATGAAATTGATTAATTTTTACTTATAAGTGTTAAATATTCGTCAATGTACTTTCACGAATAGTCATTCACGACTGTATTGTCGCATTCATATGGGCCCAGTATAAGGAGCGATACAGACCTTAATGCATCGTGATATTGAAAATAAGGCATTCAAAACTTATTACCCACGAGAGGAAACATAGTATCAGATAATTTTATTGATTGAAAAAACTAAATTTGCACAAAACATATTTATTTATATATTTAGAAACGTCAAAAGCTGTAATTATTATTTGGTATGACTCCCATTAGCACGAACTAGTCTCAACTCGACGTAGGTTTGATAATATAACTTAAATATTGTTTTACCAGGACTGTGCTGCCATCCCTTTTGAAAGTAAACCCAAAGCTTTTTGGATTTCTGTTATGCATTTAACTCTCTACAGATAGATTCATGCTAAAGTCAGAACTGTGGGCAGGCCAATCTTGTAATAATGCAATGTCTTTATTAATACGAAAACTTCTTTGGTATACGTGATGTATAGAAACGTGATCCACTGTGTTGGAATATTTCACCTTCTGCTATATCTGGTAATAAGTGGAACTCTATAAAAGTAATATATTTTCGATGTCCAATTTCCATATAGGTTTATCATCTTTCTTGTAACATTGCGTTTTATTGAACCCCAGGTTAAACATCCGTTGCCATATTTACTCTCTTTGTTGTATATTTTAAATTCTTTCTAGTGTCAATTGGTCTTCCGGCATACTCTCTTGCATTAAAAATCTTTTCCATCATCTTTGCACCAAGGTGTATCAGTTCTGTCCATTTTTTATCATCTCATAACAGATGTTCATTTTGCCCAACAATTTTCCTCTTCTTCCATGTTTTGTTTTCTTAATGATGGCATTTGTTTTGCTGCAATGCATCGATTAGAATTAATTTCTACATAGTATCCTTCTTACTGTATGAACTGACACTTCAGTGGTAAAATGTTTTCATTCATTACTTAACGAACTGTTAATTATTTATGATTTTTAAGTTGTCTTTGTTCTGTTTTGTCTATTTACGAAGTTCTCCTAGTCTTTTTCATATCGAATATGCTGCTCCCAAAGTCAGCAAAAGATGGTGTTTATTAGTAATATATATATATATATATATATATATATATATATATATATATATATATATATATATATATATATAATATTAATACAATAATATAAAAAATTCGCTACTCAGAGATTCATGCAATAACAATCATCAGGCAGAGGTTATATCCGCCTGATGATTGCTATTGCATGAAACTATATATATATATATATATATATATATATATATATATATATATGGTGGACTCTCCCGTCGTATTCTACGTATGAGAGTCAAGCAGCTCAGTTCCTAGGAACCGACAGCCCAGACACCAGCACACATCATTTGATTATAGTGGTGAAGGTCTTTGTGCAGAACCAACCACACTTTATGAAGGGTCAAATACAGAGACCTGATGCATTACGTGTCACAAGGTCCCCAAACGACCCTCCGCAGGTTTTAAGTTCACTGTTATCCCTCTCATAGACCAGTGGCTATCCAAGGCTATAGAAAACAGTCTGTCCTGCTATTTACCCATAATTGGAGGGAAAAGACGAGGATTAATACCTTTCCCAAGGGTATTAGCACGTAAGTGAATGTAATGGATTCGACCGGAATCGAACTCGGCTGTATGTTTCCTCAATTTGATATATATAGAAAGGAAGTACGATGGATAGCGGCTCGGACTGAGCTCTCTGTCTTCGGCAATATAATATAGAAAAAATCAACTGAAAATTTTTTTGTTTAACTATTGAAATATTTATGAAGATTTAAAATAAATCTTTATAAATATTTCAATAGTTAAACAAAAAAACTTTGTTAGATACAGTTAAAAACATTTTTAAACAACGTCTAAAATATTACTACAGTTAGATTTACGTTAGAAATATTCAAACACAGTTACATTCCATATCACGTGACGTCCGCGTCTCGCGACGGACGCTATTTAACGTAAACAAACTTCTGAAAACAGCCATTTCTGATGAAAGATCGGGGCCGATCTGAAATATCAAATATATATATATATAAAAATATAAATAAATACTTTCACAAAAAAAAATTCAATTTTTTTAAATTTGCAACTTTTCAAAAATTGCAATATGAGTACTGGTAAAAAGTGGTTGCTGAAAAATTAGGTTTATAATACTCAGAAATTCATACCCAGATGTCCTCAAGGACACATGGTACGGTGGATAAAGGCGTTGGTTAGATCCAGTAACAGACCCAAAGAGTGTGAGTTCAATACCCGGTTCAGGCAGTGGAGAACTTTCAAAGGGAAAATTACCAGGATATAACTGATAACTGACACTCATCAAACATGGCTCGTGGAACTAGAACAGTCTACCCCAGCGATCGAAATAAAGGGTTCGGTTCGAAATTCCAACCGCCTGAAGAAGGCCGGAGCGTACAACGGCCGAAACGTTGTGACAAATATGGCGACAAAGATGAGGACAATAGTCCGAATAATGTAAATACTGTTTTCAGTTGTTTTATCTATATTATATACATATTAAGAAAGTATACGTGGCTTCTCATTATGCTATATATATATATATATATATATATATATATATATATATATATATATATATATATATATATATATATATATATATATATATATATATGTAGTGTTGAATGTTAAAGACAACATAGTCTTACATATTTTCTTTTGAATTTTCTCATATTCTCTAATGAGACTTTTTATTTGAAAATAGTTCCGAAATATGTATTTTCCATACGATGACCTAGCGCTTTCGAACATCATTGTTCATCTTCAGGGTCAATATTTTAGTCAAAAAATTTTTTTTTTTTTTTTTTTTTTTTTTAAACAAACATTTGCCAATTATCTTGTAGCGTAATCATGTTGCTACTTTTTTACAAACTAAAAACGTTAAATTCCTTTTAAATTCAAAAGACGCGATGATGTTATATCACGTGCATGGCGTAGATTTTTATCATGTGACAGCGTGAAAAAGATTTCCAATACACAAGCCAAAAGATCGAAGAATACGCTACAAAATTTAAATATATTATAAACATTGCAATATATTACCAGATATATTATAATCTATACGATTAATAAGAGGTCTTTTTCTTTTAATATGTAATGCCTCTAAGATTTTAAGGCGTCTAATGTCTGTATGTTTATCTATAATTTTAGTATTTTCTACAAGTATTTTACGTATATCAGATTGCGTAAGGGAAATAGTATGTGACTTAATATGTTGTTTAATGGAGCTAGTATTATTTAAATGCAGAGTCAATCTTCTGGAGAGCCGGGTGGTTGTAAATCCAATATATGTATGTGGATTAGAAGAACATTCTTCCATGGGGCATTTAAACTCATACACAACATTGGTTCTATCAACAACTGCAGCAACTGGAGAATGATTATTACTCATTATCAGGTTAGACGTTTTAAATTTACTATAATATATATTAAGTTTTAAGGCCTTGTTGGAATCAACAGGAAACACATTATGGTGTATTATAGACTTAAGGGCCTTTTTATCCATGCTGTATTGTCTATGCATTTGTCCTCTGTAAAAGAGGTTAATTGCGGATAATTTTCTTGGTGTATCTCTTGTTAGGTCTGAGAAGTATCTATCAAATTCATTATCAACTAGATAGTTAGGAAAACCGTTATTAATAAGGGTTTGCTTGATGTTAGTCAATTGTTTATGAAATATTTTATTGGTAGAAGAGATAAGTTTTGCTCTAGTAACTAGGTTAGAAATTATTGACCGTTTATATTTAATGGGGCATTCACTAAGATAGTTGAGGGTGCAATTGTTATCACTTGTAGGTTTTTTGTATACAGAAGTGGTAAAAGTGTCATTACTAGTATCTATTAAAACATCCAAAAAAGGGATATTATTATCTTTAGTTAGTTCATGTGTAAAATTAAGTACTGAATTATTTTTAAAGGCTTGTTGCAAAAAGGTTAATTCATCAAAATTTTTAGCAAGTATAAGGATATCATCAACATAACGGAGGTATATGCTAGGTGTTTCAATAATACCAAAAATTTTATCTTCAAGCTGTGACATATAAAAATTGCTAAATGTTGGACCAAGGACAGATCCCATAGAGACGCCGTCCACCTGTAAATAAATATTATTAAGGTGGTCATAGAAAGGAACCTGTGTAGTGCAGATTAAAAGGATTTTTTTGAGTATATTCGGATTAATTTTAAGAGGTTGCATAAGAGGGTTGTTGTAGATGTAATTAGTAATTATATCAATAGTTTCAATGACGGGGACGTTAGTAAATAGACTTTCCACGTCAAGGGAAGCTAGTATTCCGTTATTCAGTTTATGAGAACGTAAGGTTTTTATTAACTCATGAGTAGAGTTAATATTATATTTATTAGGTAGATATTGTGTTATTAATTTATTAATAATTTTTGTCAATTGGTAAATAGGAGTGGTTACTTGAGAAATAATGGGACGAAGAGGGTAGTTAGATTTATGAATTTTAACCGTACCATATAGGTAGCCAGGCTTATAGTCTCCTATAATTTTAGGAAGTTTTAGGCTATCACATTGAGCATTATTAGCTGTTATAAGTTTGTTAATTTTTGATTTAGTTCATTAATAGGGTTCTTATTTAGTTTTTTAAATTTAGTATGGTCATTAAGGATATTTTGTAATTTGTTATAATAATCAATTTTGTCAATTACTACAAACATGTTAGATTTATCAGCTTTTCGTATAATTATGTCAGGATGGTTTTTTAATTGTTTTGCAGCGTTTTTTAGTTTATAGGTCATAAGAGATGAGGAAGTACGTTGAAGGTTACATCTGTTCTTCAAAGCTTCAGCTTTTAACAAATATTGCAATTCAGAGGTGGTAGATACCTCATTATTAAGTTGTAGTTTTAAAATGTCTTGATATAGCATTTCAATTTCTGTTTTTTTAAACATCATGTTGTAAGATTTCATAATATGGCAATTAGGGCCTAAATTTAAAAGATCCTTCTGTGATTGGGTCAATTCACAACCAGAGAGGTTAATAAATTTGTCAATTCCATTGGGTAGTAGAATAGTTCCTTTGTATAAATTGTTAAGTTTCCTATTGATGGAAATCTTCTGAGGAGTTATATCCTTTTCAATAATTGGTTTAAGCCGTGATGTTATTTCCTGAAATTTCCCTTACGCAATCTGATATACGTAAAATACTTGTAGAAAATACTAAAATTATAGATAAACATACAGACATTAGACGCCTTAAAATCTTAGAGGCATTACATATTAAAAGAAAAAGACCTCTTATTAATCGTATAGATTATAATATATCTGGTAATATATTGCAATGTTTATAATATATTTAAATTTTGTAGCGTATTCTTCGATCTTTTGGCTTGTGTATTGGAAATCTTTTTCACGCTGTCACATGATAAAAATCTACGCCATGCACGTGATATAACATCATCGCGTCTTTTGAATTTAAAAGGAATTTAACGTTTTTAGTTTGTAAAAAAGTAGCAACATGATTACGCTACAAGATAATTGGCAAATGTTTGTTTAAAAAAAAAAAAAAAAAAAAAAAAATTTTTTGACTAAAATATTGACCCTGAAGATGAACAATGATGTTTGAAAGCGCTAGGTCATCGTATGGAAAATACATATTTCGGAACTATTTTCAAATAAAAAGTCTCATTAGAGAATATGAGAAAATTCAAAAGAAAATATGTAAGACTATGTTGTCTTTAACATTCAACACTACATGTTTGAAAGAAAAGTTGCTGCCAAATTACACACACACACATATATATATATATATATATATATATATATATATATATGTATATATATATAGTTTCATGCAGTAGGAATCATCGGCCGGACATAATCTCCGTCTTATGATTATTATTGCATGAATCTCTGAGTAGCGGATTTTTATATTATTGTATTAATATATATATATATATATGTGTGTGTGTGTGTGTGTATGTATATATATATATATATATATATATATATATATATATATATATATATATATATATATAATAAACGCCTTCTTTTGCTGATAAACATTTTCTTAACAAATAAGATATAACACAAATATATTCATATAAGAATTATGTGACTACATTTCATTAAATGTATCAAGCCAAAATTGATACCGAATGCTAATGTGATCAATGCATAAGCATTAATTTCGAAAATCATTTGTATTTTATCTCACATCTTCACTATAAGAAGAATCTGCAGATGCAATCTTATGTGACGTGTCCATTCAGGTCGTAGGCAATCATGGCTACCCACAAGTTTCTATCCTATGTCGTTCTAAGCAATTTTTCTACTGTTACTCAGTCTTCCAGACCATGCTCTGTCACCCATTTAAACAAACTCGTTAAGTAGGTTATTTGATGTTTCCCTCTTGGGACCAATATTGTCCTATGTGTCTGATATTCTAAAAGCCCTCTTTCATCATTACGTGTCGCAGAATTTCAATTATCTTTTTCTGATTCTATGCTCAAGTATCCTTTTTTTCCTTACATTGCTCACATGTCCCGTCCACAGTGTTATCAGTCTCTTTCTGTAGAACTACATCTCTTATAGCCTCAAGTCTCCGCTTCAACAGTGAAGAAATTTTCCAGACTTCATTGCCACATCGGAGAACTAAGATGACATGTCACGTTAGCACTTTTTCTTTGTTTCTCACCAAATTTTCCTGTTTCGTAATACTTTCTTAACCTCTTGGAAGACAGCTTAGGCTTTGGTTATCTGCATGTTGATGGCGTTATAAAATAAACTGATTTAAAGTAAACTAATCTATCTGCCACAGCTTGTTCCTATCTATCTATCTATCTATCTATCTATCTATCTATCTATCTATCTATCTATCTATCTATCTATCTATCTAGTGAAAACTTTTAAATAGGGAATGATATTTTGAAAAAGTAACTTTTAAGACTGAAAATAACTTTATAAAATAATTGAAAATAAACAAATGAATTATTAGGTGACAAAAACATTTGCGAACCACAAATCAATATTGGGTGTCTTAAGGTGTTTAAAAGTTTAAAACGTGAAAATGCTCGAAACATTAAGAAATAACACTAGCAAAACTTGAAACAATTCCAGCTTTAAATAATGCAGCATGATATTTGCTCTTAAAATATATAACATAACCTCTTCTCAAGAGAATAATAAATCTTTCTAAGAAATAAAATTTTTATTTATAAGTTTTTATTGTAACAAGAAACTCTTTCTAACTTGGAATGATTTTACACGATGTCGAGGAAATTTCTTCCATTGATGAGAAATATGTGGGCGTCTATGTATGCATTCATGTAAGTTTTTTTTTTATTATGCAAGTCAATGTTTTCACAATAAAAGTTCCATTAACTACCGACACTGATGAACTTTGCAAGATATATTTATATTGTAAATACACCATGTGAATTTCGGCTTTTGTTTTTAAACCTTTCACCCTAAACAAGGCGGGAATGCCACTAGTATGCAGGAGGGTAGAGAGAGTAAAAGTGGAAGAAAAGACTGAGTATTGGGAGGATTGAGAAAAGGAGAAAAGATTAATGGGATTCAAGAAGACAGAAGATGGCGAGTAACGCTGCATTTGAATTTTTGAAGAGTGTATTTATCAGAAAAGCAAATAAACGGAAGGAAGTTTCACAGTACGAGAAGAAAAGAAACTGTTGAAGTAGAAGTTGCAGTTGCATTTAACTATTTCAATAGTAAACGGGTGGGACCTAGATGCTACATTTAAATTCATGCAGTTGGGGCATCAGGGACAAAAGCTCATCAGAAAAGACAGAGAGAAGCCACGCCACGTCGGAGAGAATGTGATTGAAGCCGAGATCTATCACATTACATATCTTTCTTTGGATTTTGTAAAATAACCTGTTCTTATCAAATATATTTTGGTTAATTTATAAAATTATTCTAATTATTTAGTCGTCTGAAACTTTATTATCACATTGTATATGAACATACAAATCTATTTATCGATATTTATTATATAATTTCACTTCGGGTAGATGGAACTCGTTAGTCTGCTCCCTTTCGGTCATACCGAATAACGAGAAAGGCTTCGGGAGTAAACCCTGAGGACAAAACCTGAGCCGGGGTCCTAAAAACAGTCAGATGTTATGTCTAAGTTCGTTCTGGAAATCCCTGCGCGCTTTATCTTGGACAACACCGGTGGCGTGGAGAGTGGAGATGTGCTGCATGGAAAACCGCCGACCATAAAACCCAGCACAGGCCTGCGCTCTGGAGAGCACATCCAGCGTCGCCACACCGCGACGGCAAAACACGGGAAGTAACAGTCTACTGATGGTAGGATTCCGAAGATCATTCCGTATGGGTAACTCGCCATCTGCAAAAGGGACATGAAGGCGAAGGACATGGACACCGAGATGTGGGAAAACGTTGCCAACGATCGCTTATACTGGAGACGCGATTTAAAACGAGGGCTGCAGCGAGGAGAGAAGAAACGAAGGTTTGCCGCCGGGGAGAAGTTTGCTCTAAGGAAAGAAAACAATACGACGACATTAGGGGAGAGTGCTTTCACATGTATTCGCTGCAGTCGTATCTGTAACACGTGTGTGGACCTGTACATAACAGACGGTGCGCCTCCGTCAGCAGCTGAAACATAACTCTTTGGGTGCAATACATAGTCACTCGAGACCGACGAACGTCACATATATTTTATAATTTCAGATATATAAAGATTTTCACAAGTCGTAAGAAAGAGATAAACCCAAAATGAAACACGAAACAGTTTCTGTGTGATGAGAAAGCAAATTTTGAAATTGCGAAAAGGTTGAACAGAGATCAGAGAAAAAAATCATAATTTAAATTGAAATTTTTCATAAAAAAATGATACAAACTGGTGTTTAGAATATCATAACGTGACATTTGAGAAGCATAAAATGGGTAAAAAACAATAAAAGTAAGAAGATATTTGTTGTCGTTGCAAACAGAGAAAAAAAGAGATAGAATATTCACACCACTTGTTAAAGTCAAGAATGCAACTAAAATCTATCCTTGAAGTAATCATCACCAACAGTAATTTGGAAGTCAGGCGGAGAAATACATGAAAGCACAAATATTTAGCAATAAACAAAGAGCTACTTTGGATGTGTCTATGACAACACAACATAAACATTTTCAAACTACACCACTTCAAAGGCAACAATGTGGAGTTATGTTTTTGGCTAGTATTAAGGCAGTACAATTATGGTGATGGTCATGGTGAGATTATCCATTTCATTACAAGGAACTATTCAGTATTTATCCACCGAACAGTTCGCATTACCCATTCATAGACATCTGCATAATCTTTCTAATGTCCAGTAACTGTTATCACTCTTACCAATATTGGAGTTTCGTTCCTAACCTTTTGTTTGGATTAGTGTGGAAGGTTAACATGCTGTTGAAAATTACCAGATGATGCTGTTTCTGTTATTTGGTTAAAGTCTTTGTTCTCTCGTTCTGTAGCGTGTGGAGGGTTAGCATTTGATTTTGTGCTGCTAACGGAGGTTTAATGTCGGTGGACCGCAATAACCAAAACGAAGACTTGATTAGAAATGTTTATCGACGCACGTATGTACAAGATGCGGAGGTATAGAGAATGGTCGACCTCAAATCAGCTTGATGTTGAGTGAGGGTGGCCGATTTTCCTTTCGTTGCGACGGCTACCAAACGTGTCCGAACACAATTGTTGGGGAGTGAGAAGTGAACGATCATCTCCTTTTCTGGAAGTAGGGACATAAAATTCACATGTGACCGGAAAAACTTTTTTGTTTCCTTTTGCATTATGGGAAAAGGAAATTATTTTCATTCTCCCACAAGCGTCAGTCTACGAATTTCGACGAATGTCAACCCTCTTCAAGACCTACAGGGTTCCTTTGCTTAAATCCATTAATTAAAAAACCATGGAAAGCCCGTTGTCTATATCTGATAGTTGCGATATTTCTGAACGAGTTGGGACGTCCGAATTAGCGTTTAAATGTGACGAGGTTTACTAAGAACAATACTTTAGCTGTTAGGTTTAACTTTAAAACATTGAAATAGGTGAACTTATTTTAAACTCAGTTTCATTATTTCCTTCAAACTGATGCGAGTGTCAAGATAATTGCAGACAATGATTGTAAATTAATGGACAAGACGTTTTGTTGTAATCGTCACACTTGGCAAAATGTAGGTATGATGAAGTTGATTTGGGGTTTTATACGAACCCCCGGGTGAAGCGGGAAAAACAATTATAATTATTTACCACTCCTCCTCTCCCCTATTACTTCCGGTGCCGCATTAAGAAATTTAAGTTATTGTGGTGCTGTTTGCAATTATTTCGCCGAGTTAACCACCTGATGAAACTTGGCAGTCGAAACTGCAGTAGTGTTCCATTCAGCGTTTTATTGTTTTAGAATATTAAATCGCTATACAGGTTTGTTTTTCTAGCTTGAGATTGAGCACTTTTTAACACATACAATTTTAAACAACTATTTTAGTGTTTACTTGATTCGGTATATATATGTAACCGGTATATATATATATATATATATATATATATATATATATATATATATATATATATATTTTTTTTTTTTGAATTGGACATAGCCCGACAATTTATTTAAAGACATTTATATTATGTTTAACGTTCTTTTTATAGATACATGTATTTAAGCAAATGCTCTGTTTTATAATAAACAGTATTAAATAACATTTACCGGCCTGAATGTCCGAGAAATTTTCATAGAAAATTTTCGCTCTCCGACAGGAATCGAACCTGTATCCTATACGGAACCATCATTTCGCGTGATGTGCCTTAACCTTTCGGCCACAGAGCAGCGTCTGGTTAGCAAGGTCGATTTTACTATCTTTAAACTTAAATCTTCCATGAATCTCTTCATGAATGAATTCCATGATAGTAAAATCGACCTTGCTAACCAGACGCTGCTCTGTGGCCGAAAGGTTAAGGCACATCACGCGAAATGATGGTTCCGTATAGGATACAGGTTCGATTCCTGTCGGAGAGCGAAAATTTTCTATGAAAATTTCTCGGACATTCAGGCCGGTAAATGTTATTTAATACTGTTTATTATAAAACAGAGCATTTGCTTAAATACATGTATCTATAAAAAGAACGTTAAACATAATATAAATGTCTTTAAATATATATATATATATATATATATATATATATATATATATATATATATATATATATATATATATATTGTTTATCTAAATATAAATACGCTTAAATTTACCTTCTTCTCTGCCGTGCGCCAAGGGCTTCAGGTTAAAATTTCCGACTGACGGAAATTCAGCCGGTTTTCGATTCTAGCCAGAGGCAACTGGACGTCTAGCCACACTGATGAGCTGTGATACAGCGAAACAGTCTGTCTGTGGATGACAATATATATATATATATATATATATATATATATATATATACCGGGTGTAATAGCAAAATTGTCCAAATCGTGTAACAGCAAAATTGTCCAGCTGTGAGATTGTTTGAACCGTTGAACCGTTGTAAAAATGATTAAAGATATTTTTCGAGTTTTTTTTTAATTACTGGACTATCCTTTGAAAAATAAGAATGTATTTAGCTCTAAATTATGATTGTCTTGCTGTTTTGAGCTCCCGATTCAGTTTTTCTCTCTGCTGCTGCCACTTTTTTAAAATTATTCACCATTCTCTTGATGGTTCTTGAATGGACTTTGCAGATGGAAAAATGAGTATGAATGTGGGTACCATTACTGAAGAACTGAATGATCTTTTTTCTCTTATCATTGCTCAGTTGCAAAGACATAGTGGGGCTGGCACAAAACGATTTTAGCCTGTTTTCTATCTAGCTGAATAATTCAAAGGGTTTTTCAGTGATTCTTACGACAAATGCTGTCAAAACGTGGCTAAACGTCTTATCTGAAAACCTGGAAAAAAATGATTAGTTTTCTTTAGTTATTAAACATTTTGTGGGATGGACAATTATCCAATGTTGTTACATGATTTGCCCATATATATATATGTATATATATATTATTGTCATCCACAGACAGACTGTTTCGCCGTATCACAGCTCATCAGTGTGGCTACACGTCCGGTTGCCTCTAGCTAGGATCGAAACCACGACTGAATTGGCGCCAGACAGAAATTCTACCACTAAGCTGTCGGCGCACGGAGGGGATAAAGGTGAATTTTAGCGTATTTATTTTTAGATTTACATGACAGTGACTCAATTCTGCCGAAGAGTCTTGCTATATATATATATATATATATATATATATATATATATATATATATATATATTATCATCCAGTGATAGGCTGTTCCATTGTATCATCAGTGTGGCTAGATACCCGATTGCTTCAAGCCAGGATCGAAACCTGACTGATTCAGTAACAGTCGGAGATTTTGCCCCAAGCCATCACAGCACAGTTGAAAGAAAAGCGATTTTTTTGCGTACTTATTCTGTAAATAAACACGCCAATGACTAACAGCAGTGCTCAATTCGGAAAAAGCTTGTAATATTAGTAGTATTAATCATTGTTTACAAATATATATATATATATATATATATATATATATATATATATATATATATATATATATATATATATATATATATATATATATATTTAAAGAGTTAATGAATTTGTTTTTAATACTAAAATTCTATTTCTTCAAGCATTATTATAGTGGATACTCAATCCGATAGACGTAATGCATACAGTTTAAAATGAAAATAAAAATGGCGTGACTAGTTCACACTTTAAATTATTTAACAATCAGTTTCTACTCAGCACCTGAAGATTCCATGGTTCATGAAACTCCGACTTCGCGATACCGGTGTGGATAACTATGGATATTTATTTATCTCTACTAAATAGCTTTCTTATATTACAGCACTATTTTATTAACACCACCTCCCAACGTGTGA